>MNCI01008746.1:1024049-1213039 GCA_015680685.1 Gnetum montanum
GTTCTAGGAGGTAAGGGTGAGAGAATCTAATCGCGATGAGTAGCCGATTCCTTGGCTAGCCGTACACATTCGTCAATGCTCGTAACCAAGTCGTACTCATGCCGCGTTACTAGGAAAGAAATAAATAACATTAAATAAACCTATCCATGCACTGCAAGGTTTATCCACAAAACTTGTCTTTATTACCGTACACAACTTGTGTTCAGGTACAAAGCTGCTCGAATAAAGAACCGTTCACTTAGGGGACTCCTACGATGGGCACATGGAAAATATTCTATCTCTGGGGTGATCAATCCGACAGAGCTTCGCTACTTCTAGCCTAGGATTAGAAATGAGGGGAGTGCTGCCTCTTATTTATAGATTTGGCGGTGGACCGCGATATCGGAGGGGACGACGTGATATCGCGTACGCGATATCGCAGGGGATGCGATATCACAGCTTGTGCATATCACGTCTCATCAGATATCGACCGCCTTCTTTTAAAGAGTTGGATCCTAGTTATATTCTTCTACATTCACTAATTTACATAGCTCTCCTTCTTTGCTTGCTACCCACTTGATTAGCCTTTATATCTAATGGGCATTTAATTTGGATAACCAACCTTGGGCATAAATCCCAAGGATCTCTCTTGTTTAGTTACAAAGTCCATCTATGATGTGAGAAAAGCTACTCTTTTTGAGAAAACCCATGGCTTGGACATCTATGTAGTAGAGAATAGTATTTGTCTGAGCCCATACCCAAGGATTCATGATTTCCTTGATTCCACCCTTGTATTTGTTTTCTTAAATTGGAAACTCTCTTGTAGGTTTGGTATTTCTCATTGAAGAGCTCAAGCATTGTGGACCATTGGTAGATTGAATCTGGCTCCAACAATCTATACCAACTTTCAAATTCATCAACTAGTGTCCTAAGAAAGAGCTTAAGCTTTTTCCACTCACTCTTGATGTTTTACAAGACACAAGCATCATGGAAGACTTTTAAGTGATGTTGTGGATAAGAGTTATAGCCTCCCACAAATTCAGGGATTTTATTCATATCAAGTCTTTTGATGTGACTTTTCCTTTGATGCTTATGGGGTATTCTAACTTCCTCCATTATCTACATCATGCTCCTAGTAGCCAACAAGGGTTCATCATCATCAAACATGTCATTGTGATGGTTTCTATTTCTATTTTTCTAATTATGATGATTTCATTAATGCTCACATTGACGATCTCACCTATTTCTACTTCTATCTTCATCTTGACCCCTTAGTGTATCTCTATTTCTATACCTACATTCATCCTTGTCAAAACTAGGCATGGAAGAGAAAGAAGAAGATGGGGAACTAGGAAAATTTCCATGGCTCATATATCTCTTCCTATAGTCCCTTGATTTATCTTTTTGAAGTTTTGAGGAGGTCATAGGCCTTGAGGTCCTCCTTATTCTAAGACTTACTTTGTCTCTTCTAGAATTATCTACATTACTTGAACGTAGTGTTTAAGTGTAGTAAGGGTCTAAATGAGCATAGGAAATCCTTGCTTGAGGTTGTTCACTCCAGTTCTCTTCAATATTGATGAGTGGTGAGGTACCCCTACACTCAACCATATGAATACGAGCATGTATGCATGATCTGGTTGAACTTTGTAGATGGACTAGTTGTGGTATCTAGATAGTTACACATTAATCACAGTTCGCTATCTTCCCATCTGGACTAGTATTTTCTTTATCATGTATAGTTTAGTCTAGAGTGAGGTGTATGATATGACTCTAACACTAGGCTACTCCTAGAGACAATGGAAAATAATCTGAATTGAATTAACAAGAAATAGAAAATGAAGTCTAAGCTATCCTAAGTGTGATTAGCATCTGTCCTTAATCATCTGTGCGCATCTTGGACCTTGTGTACTACTTGTGCGATTACCAAGCGTATGTTACTTAAGTGCTCCTAAATACACTACTGGGTTACCAAGTAGTTACACTTAAATGTTTGTAATTAAGTTGTACTCATTCTGCAATTAACAACAGGAATAGTAAATGATGGTAAAGAAATATTAATTAACAAAATAATAAATAACAGTAACAATTAAGCGATTAAAACTAAGTGAATGTTGCAATGATGGAGTAATCTTGATCTTTATTACCAATCATGTGCATGTCTAAGTATGTCACACTCAAATAAAGGTTCCGTACAATTATAATCATCACACTGTGGCCATGCATTGGGGAAAGAATTGAAATGAACTAAAAATGAACAAAAAGACTTTACTCCTATACTTACTNCCCCCCCCCCCCCCCCCCAAAGTTCCTATGCACCTAAATGTGGTATTTATAGGCTTACACAGGAACCACGATATCATGTATTCAATATCATTATCTAGGTTACGATATTGCGTACCTGATATCAAGAGTCCGATATCAAGGGTCCAATATCAACACTTGACAAACCATGATTTGACTGAATAACAACTTATCCTCGAGTCAAAGAAAGTGAGGAACAAGTTCATTCAATTACAAATAGGGGATAGGTATGAGATTATTGAATGACCATGGACTGTTTCATGCCACAATGTGGGACTAAACAAAATTTGGACATAGACACAAAAGACAAAACTTGTGGAACTCATTGGATTTCCAATGGTGGTGGCTCCTCCATGGGTGTCTTTTCTTTGTTCTGTGCTCCAGGCTTCTGAGATTGATACCATTGAAGAAGCGCCTAACGTTTCTCTTCTTCTATATGAGGATTATGAGCCATCCATGCTGATGTTCCAATGTTTGATGGAGTTGGCACTTTCCATGGACATGACAGTTGCAAGAACACTTGATTGGCCTTGACATGCCATGCTGCAAATAGCCATCGTTCCTCTTCATAGGCTCAAGCCCTGACATCTCCACCTTTTGCTTGGCCAAATTATGTAGTGATAGGAGTTCCTTGATGGATGTTGAATGATTATGCCTCCTACTCTACATGTTTTGCATGAGGTCTTTGATGGGCATTCAGTTGCACCTTGAGAAGGTCCTCTTTGTTGTCCTCTTTTAGGGGCCATCTATAATCACACAATGATCAATTGTTAGTAAGGTTATTGAAAGAAGTTCAATTATTTCATACCTTACTCATTACCTTTAATAAATGTACAATTCTTTGCTTAGTATGATTTTAGAGTTAGAAATTTTTTCAAGGAAGTTGCCCTAAAAGTTTAATGTCAGACCTAATTTGTTTAGGTGACACATAAAAGGACATGGAATGGTTTTGAGGAATGTTTGATAAAAATATGATAAAGGAAAGAATAGATTTGGCAATGAAGTACTCAGAGGGTATAAAATGATGTGGTGGTGTGCAACAAGTACAAATAACAAAAGTCACACTAGTGGATCCTCCCCAAAGTAGGTTCCAACCTATAATTCCCTTGCGTAACCACACCTTAAAATGTCCGTAAGAATTAGAAGGGTTAAATGTAATCCACATTGATGCAACAAAACACACACATGTTAAATACCACCATGATGAGGTATGAATTCTATGCCACACAAGACACAAGTTAGAAATACTTAGATAGTGAGGTGAAACAAATCATAGAAGGGATTGCAGAGAGTAGGACATGAGGTAATTGACCCAAGATATGGTGAATCCTAAGTGTAGGACATGATTAATGTGTCATTAGCCTGTTACTTCAAAATCAAGACCAAGCCCATTCCTTCAATAGTGAGATCGCATTGTTTCATCCAATGATGGACAGCCATAAGAGCACCATCATAGCAAGGCGTACGATCACTTGGCATTTTTTTCCAAGGGAGGAGCGATTTGGAATCTATGGCACACACACACATAATATTTCTTTGATCTTTTCTTGTGTGATTCAATTTCTTTTATCTTTCTTTTTTTCCTAGCCACTTTGGCACTTTTTCCTTTCCAACAGTGAACCAGAGAAGCTGCCAACATTTAGGCATGGGTGCATGTCTTTCCAGTGGAACCTCCAGAACAGCATTGAGTTTCTTTATTGAGTTGCTTCATTACTCTTACTTCCATTTTGCATTAGATCTACAAGGATATTAGTACAACTAGGCTACATGATAACACCTATAGATGTTACCAAAAAGAATCCACAAGTTCCCTTGATGTCACACCTTGGCCATTCCCTCTTAGTCCATCATTTTTTGCTTTGGGCATAATGAGCACAAAATTACTTCAAGTTTTAACGATGACAAGAATATCATTGTACCTAGAGTAGAACCTCTTATTAATAGAATGGGTGGGTGGATGTTTTGGGCTCAATGTCTAAATAATTAGTCACCTGAGAATTGATATCATAGAACAACACCTCAACCAACAAGTCACATGACTGTTTTATTCATAGATGAGATTACCCATAAAAAGATAAAAAGATGAAACAATAAATAAAAAGATAAAACAACAAATTGAAAGATGAAAAAATAGAAAACAAAAAATTGTAAAATTGAATAAAAGAAAAAACATTTATTAATTTAGCTTATTAGAATGGAGGATATCCCCCATAGCTAAATTTTTGATCATGGCAAGAATTAATAAATAGAATGTTTGGATCCATGCATTTTGGAAATATTAGGACCCAATCATATCCAAACCATTGGGTGTCTTTGAGGTGGTGGTAGGAATATATCTAAATTTGGGTTCACACACTTGATTGTAGTAGGCATAGTGGGGTAGATTATAAGATGTGGTCATGTGATAAGGAGCTGACCCACTATGGCACCCGTGACCATAAGATGGTATGCAAGGATCAATATGTTCCCCTACATGGTTATATTCATTAGGCCACATGGTAGTTGGAGTATTGATTGGTGGCCCTGAGAAGGTAATAGAGGCATTGTGTTTGAGGAGGCAGATGCATCATAGCACTAGACTTGTGCTGGGTTGAAGGATGCAGTGGTTTCGGAAGCGTGCTGTCTCTTTCTTTGGTCATGTCTAAAGAAAGGATGCTTTCAACATTGTGGAGGACCTCCACTACTGTTGACCGTAGTAGCACAAGTAATGTTCATGGGTTGGTGCTATGGTATAAAACCTTTTGGTACTATTGGTGGAAATCTAGAAGGAGGTGAAGGGTGAGAATATTAAGGGCGAGGAGAAGTGCAAGGAACATGAGGTGGTGATCTTGTGGGAGAGGACATGGGTTGATAGTACTTAGGAGAATGATAATGATGTGGTGATATAGAGGATGTTGACCCAGTTGGGAAAATAAGATGCTGAACATAATAAGCACTTAGGTTCAGATGGTTGGAAGGATGTAACCAGTTTGATGATGGCCTCCACCACAACTGTTGTTGAACCTGGTATTTCTGTATGAAATATGGATGTAACATTCCTTTCCAATGCTCATGTAAATGTGAAAAGATTGGACATTGACCTTTTAGGTGATTGTACAGGAAAATGTCACATTGATATGAGTGGTTTGCAGTTGAGCTCTTATCCTTATTTTCTTCAACCCTTCTTTCCAATTATCTAGTGGTGTTCTATCCTATTTCTTGGTTCATCATGGTTCTTCCTCTAATAATGTTGGCATATTCTCCACATCTTTCATGTACCTAGTCCATCATCTTATTGATCTTTGTCTCAATTTCATCTAGTCATTGTAGTATTGGCAAAGATGATCCCACCTCCTTGAGGTGAGTTGATTTCTCCTCTTCATGATCATGGACCTTTGCTATTTTGAGATTTTGATCTTGTTGAGGGCCTTCAACATTCTCCCATTTAGCTATTTCTCCTTCTTCTTTTTCTACTTGCTTAATAAGCTATTGGAATTGGTGGGTCCATAGCTCATATAGTTGACCTAGGGTATACATCCCTAGGGTCTCCTTTATTTTGTTACGGAGCCCATCTATGATGTGATACATTAGCCTTTCCTTGGAGAACCCATGGCTTGGGCAATTGTTTAACAATGAATAATATCTTTCTAAGGCCATGTCTAGGGGTTCATGTTGCTCTTGTTTCCACTCTTGGATTTGTCTCCTCAAGGCTGACACTCTTGCATAAGTTTGATATCTTTCATTGAAGAGTTCTACCATTGTTAGCCAACATTGAATTGATTTTGGTCTTAAGGACTTATACCATACTTTTGCTTGGCCAATGAGTGTCAGAGGAAAGAGCTTAAGTTTTTGCCATCCATTATCAATATTGTTCCATACACAGGCATCATGGAAGGCTTGTAAACGATGTTGCGGATCTAAATCATAGCCTTGTGAAAACTTGGAAAAGTTGTTTAAATCAAGCCTAGGTAGACGGCTTTTCTTGTGATTCCTGCAAGATATTTGAATAGCCTCTTGTATATGCATTAGGCTCTTAGTGTCTAGTAGGGGTTCATCATCACTAGGTAGGTTATGAATTTGTGACTTGGGACGATGTTGTCTTCATTTATGTACATAGGAGACCCCTGCATAGGATTGAGTACTCCAAGCTTCGTCTTCATCATCATATAATTTGTTGGTTCTCCAATGAATTTCCTTACTAGTGGTTGCATTGTCATATTCTTATGAGAGAGACATTGTTGTGAATCATGTGTGACTTAGTTGAAATTAATTTCTTTTCTAAAAGATATATTGTAAATACTTTGTTACAGCAATCTTGTATGATATAACTAATCTAGATAACTAGCACCATCCTCAGCAATGACACCAATCATGAGTGGCGAGGTACCCCTACACTCAACCATATGAATACGAGCATGTACACATGATCTAGTCAAACTTTGCAGATGGACTAGTTGTGGTATCTAGATAGTTACACATTGATCACAATTCACTATCTTCCCACTTGGACTAGTATTTGCTTTGTCACATATGGTTTAGTCTAGAGTGAGGTGTATGATATGACTCTAACACTAGGCTACTCCTAGAGACAATAGAAAATAATCTAAATTGAATTAACAAGCAATAGGAAATGAAGTCTAAGCTAGCCTAAGTGCGATGAGCATCTGTCCTTAATCATCTGTGTGCATCTTGGACCTCATGTACTACTTTTGGGATTACCAAGCGTATGTTACTTGAGCGCTCCTAGATATGCTACTGGGTTACCAAGTGGTTACACTTAAAATTTTGTAATTAAGTCATACTCATTCCACAATTAACAACAGGAATAGTAAATGATGGTAAAGAAATATTAATTAAGAAAACAATAAATAACAATAATAATTAAGTAATTAAAACTAAGTAAATGCTGCAATGATGGAGTAATCTCGATCTTTATTGTCGATCATGTGCATGTCCAAGTACGTCACACTTGAATAAAGGTTCCATACAATTACAATCATCACATTGTGGGCATGCACTGGGGAAAAAATTGAAATGAACTAAAAATGAACAAAAAGACTACTCCTACACTTACTTACCCCCCACCCCCTTCTTGTGTGCCTAAATGTGGTATTTATAGGCTTACATAGGAACCATGATATTATGTATTTGATATCGTTATCCAAGCTGCGATATCGCATACCCAATATCAAGGGTCTAATATCAGCATGTGCCGATATCAAGGGTTCGATGTCAAGGGTTTGATATCAAGGGTCCAATATTAGCACCTGACAAACCATGATTCATCAAATATAATTCCTATCATTTCTCCTATGAGTGTTCTTATGCATTATTGGTCCTATGTGAAGAAGACATGGTTTTGTCTGATAATGTGTGTGACTTAAAATATTAATGTTTTCTAAAAGATAAATCTTTAATATTTTTACAACGATCATTTATGATATAACTAATCTTAGATAACTAGCATCATCCCTAGCAATGGTGCCAATGATGAGCAACAAGTACCCCTACATCCAACCATATGAATCACAAGCATTCACACATGATTCAGGAAAATTCCATGGATGGGACTAGTTGTGGCATCTAGATTGTTAAGCATTAATTACAGGATGCAGTCTTCCCACTTGAACTAGTGGTAGCTTTGTCACATCTGGTTTAGTCCAAAGTGAGGCATATGATAATTGATGTTGTTTGGCCCTAATTACTCCTAGCGATAAACATAATGAAAGTTAAGAATAACAATCTAAATCTAAGTAATGGTGGTAATGTAAATCTACTCTAGCCTAAAGCGATGAGCAATTAGTCCTAGCTTATCGTGCACATCTTGGGCTCATGTAACCATTACTAGGTTACCAAGTGTTATGCTACTAGGCAAACCAAGAAATAACACTACTGGGATTACCAAATGAGTACACTTAAATGCTTGAAACCAATCGTACTCATTTTGCTTTACTAATAAATATGTAAAGTAAAATACTTGGAAATGTAAATGATTAAACTAAGAAAAAAGTAAAAACTATGCTAAGTAAATTAGTAAAACTAAGTGGATGCTGCAATGATGAAAAGCAATCTTGATCTTTAATTCTAGACATAAATTATGCCCAAGTACACTTCACTCTAATAAAGATTCCGTACGGCTGCTCAACACCACATTACGAGCATTCACTGTATCACTAAAATTAGGAAGCAAAACTTCAAGAATCTACCTAAGGATGGAATGAAAGTTCTCTAGATTCATGTGCCCAAGTGTTGTATTTATAGGCTACACACATTCGACAATATCGGATCTACAATGATGTAGCATGTGTTATGATATTGAATATATGACATCGTAGATATGATATCGTTGGTGGACAAAAATTGACTTTATCAAGCAAATACGATAGCATGCATTGAGGCATTTGTGTTGAGGCATCTACCTTGGCACAGCTGCATCGACGCAGCCAACCAATACTTCATCAGCTCCAAAGGAAACGTTAAGCGGATTGCTAAGAATACTCATGTATGTTATTACATTTAAGAAGTGTAAAATATATTATAATACATATGATACAATTCAATTTTATGTAACCCTATAGAAAGAAAAAAGAAAATATTTATGATTTCTATGTATTTTGTCTTTATAAGGAACAAATAAGTAATAATAAACACATGTGCATTGCAATCCCACTTGGGGATAGGAGCAATGCTCACATGCATATATGTGTCACAATCACTCAAGGGACAAGTGCAACACTATATAAAAAATGCAATAAAATGGCTCTTAGGTACAACCTTGATGGCCTAACATCATGTCATAACATTGTGACCTCCTTGGGTAAGGTTGAGTCATTGTAGCTTATGAAAATGAGAATTAAATATATATTTATATGATTTTAATGTTTTATAATTTTTTTGATATTTTAATGTTTAAGACATCAATAGTAAAAAAATAGAAAAAATCATAATCTTTATTTACTGCGTAACTACTAGAATTTGCATTAATTAAATGGTTCTAGGCTACAGAAGTAAGGTATCATTCTAACAAAGTCCAACCATACTTGTGAAAGCAGTGACTCAAAACACATACAAATAGGGAAGGAAATTAACTTACCCAAGGGAGAAAGAGCTCTTCATACAATTTAGATGCTACAAGCCTAAGAAAATAACTAAGTAATACTTGTTGTTGTGTGATAACTCTTTTCAAGTATTTGTAGTTTTTGTATGGGAAAGATGAGAATTCATTAGTTCTTGGACACTAACAGAGGCTTATTGATGCCATACTGGCCAACCCAGGTTACATTGTAGATGAGGAGGATTAATCAGAACTAGGCAGGATATATGTTAGTACCTCTGTGTTAACTCAGGAGATGCACTAGGGTAAGGTAGTCAGCACATGCCCTAGTTAGCCATAATTGACCACATCACTAGAATAAGCCAAAACTCAAAGGCCTGTGTTAGAATGACCTTGTGACATCCAAATGAAACCAAAATCATTCTAAAGGGCCTAGAATTAGGCATGGAACCTTAAAGTGTGAAATGAGAGGTAAGGATGCATTACCAATAACCAATAACCTTAACCCAACATGCTAGAATACAAACATTAGGTGCACAAAACACTTTCCTAGATCTAGGACTTAAAATTGACATATAAATTGCTGTTAGATGCTTCATCAGGGTTCTAATATAGACACACACATACACATCCTCTCTCCCCTCCTCCAAAAAAGAAAAAAAAAACTAGATATGATTATGGGGCCTTGGGGGGTGGGATGTGGGGAGGGGGGAGGGGGAAGGGAAAAATCTCAATGGTTTTGAAGAATTCTTTTCAGGTTTTCATCTTTATAACCAATCTTGAAAAACCTCCCCTCTAGGGTAGGAAAAGGATCAGTTCTTACCCTTATTCAAAAGTACCCTAATGGATTTTCACTTCTTACTATAGGATTTCTTATAAAGATAAGGAGAAAACTCTTTCTAAAGAATCAATCAAAGATAAAAAAAATAGCAATAAAAGCCAAAAGCTTCTCATCCTTAAGCCTTCAAAATAGAAAGAAATTAATAGTGTAGAAGAAAATTTAATTACTTAGCTTTTACTAAGAGCTTTTTTGCTTGAGGTTGTAGTTGAAAAACAAGATCTTTGAGAATCTAGTATGTAACACTTGAAGAGAGGTCATAGTTATGCTCTTGTTGTTAGAAAATAACAACATACTAAAGCTTTCAAATAGAGTAGAAAACAAGTCAAAGATAATTCCAAATACAAAAAAATAAAGAAGGTAAAATAGGCTAATCCCCACAAATGACTTCATTTATGCTTGGTTAAAAGTTATTACAAATTCTAGATGTCCATTTTTAGGCATGTTGAGCAACAAAACACTAAAAAAAATGATAAAATAAGTCTTCACTTCTACAAAGAGAACATTTAAGAGAAGCATTTCTCATATGTTTAAGATAGTATCAATAGTAAGACCTTGATAAATAAGACACCATAAAAAATAAGAATTTTAGGAAATGTAGGAGCTTTTCAAATATCTTTGATTTTCCTCATTCAAAAGTGCAATGATAATTGCATATTATAGGCCTTATTAAATTTTTTATAAACAAAATCATTCTTTATAATAATCTTGTAAAAAACTTTTGAATTAAAAGGGAAAACATATCTACCATCATTTCAAAAAATATTTTGAAAAGCCTGATGCACATTATTGTCAACTGTAAAGAAATTTTCAAGATTATAAATTAATTTTTTAAAATTATTTTTTCTCTTTCTATTCTAACCATAGAGGCTAGAAGCTTCATTCTAAGTAATCCATCTAGCATGCATACATCGATAAGAAAATGTAATGATATCAAATTTTCTCCAAGTGGTGCATAATATAGATGTATTAGTTGCCCAAGGAGCTCCTTCATTAAAAGGAAGCCACCATGGGCTAATTTGCTTAAGCATATCTTTTAAAACTATAATATGATTGTAATCCAATATTTACTTAGCTTGCACCATATCTTTCAAATCTATTTAAGAATTAAAGAACTAAGAATAGAAATGAGTTGAGCAATAAAGAAGATGCTGAAGAAAGTTATTAGAAGAGCAACTATTATCATTCTTAGGTTTTTCTTACATAAGTTTGTTTCTTAAAATGATCATCCAAACATCATATCCATTAATGCACTTTGTAATTCATTTTGCTACAAGAGAAATACTCTAGTTATAACACTTAATAAGGCCAAGTCCTCTATCTTTCTTGCTACTAGTGCAAATATTCCAAGCAACTCTAGAAAAACGTTTTCTATGTTGCTTAGTTGGCCAAAGAATCTGCTAGATAATATGATCAATTCTATCATAAGAAGTTTTAGAAAGAGCCCAATACCTAGAGTAATAAACATGAATTGATTGAAGCATTTAGTGAATAAGTAAAACTTCTACTACAAGGGTGAGCTTTTTATCTTTCCATTTATCAAGCTTCTTTTCAATTTTATCAATCATCTAATTCCACAACATAGTAAGATTAGGCTCAAAAGAAAAAACTAATCCTAAAATTTTGAAGATAAAATCTATTTTTTTAAAATATTTTTTAAGGCTTAAAAGTAACCCTCTCATCAATATTTTCATTATAATAAACAAAAAACATTTGCGAACTGATTTGAGAGCTAGATAATATGTAGTAATCCTCCACTTTGGCTAAATGAGTACTAATATGCTGTAAATAACTATTGATTATAAAAAAAGACTTATCTATAGAATGCATGTTAAGTAATTGCATACCGTAATCATTAATTGAAATTCTCCTAATATGATATCTTTGTAGATCATAATGCAAATTATGTAAAACAAAATCTACATCAATAATAAAAAGATAAGGAGTTAGAGAACAAGCTTGACAAATTGACCATTGAAGAGAAAATGAGAAACTTAATCCAAAATTAGTAGCAACTTATCATTAGCATCAGTGAGTAGGGTACCGACAAGATGAATAAAATAATCACCAAAAACCACTTTATAGAGATACAAAATAATGAAATTCTATTCAATCCTATCATAAGCTTTGACATAGTTTAACTTAATAAAAGCATTGTCTGGGTTAGTATCAAAATCCCACTACATTTCCTTTTAAGTTGCAATAACATTATTGAGGATATGTCTTCCTTTAACAAAACTAGCCTAGTTAGCTCTAATGATATCTCTAATAACATTATGAATTTATCAAGCCATGCATTTAGCTAAAATTTTATAAGTATTGTTAAGTAGAGTAATAGGCCTCTAATTACTAATATGTTGAAGATCTCCATTCTTAGGAAAAAGACAAATCACATCTTTATTAATATTTTTACTAAAAGAAACTTTTTTAATGGCTTCTTGGAAAACATGAAAAAGATAATCTCCAATGATGTTCTAATGCTTCTTAAAAAATTTAATAAGAAAACCATCAAAACCTTAAGCTTTATCATTTTCTAAACTAAAAGTTGCTGCTTTGGTTTCTTTTGCTATAATTTCTACTTAAGAATACTTTGATGCATTTTCATTATAAGATGAGGAATATGCATATTAGAGGGTTAGAAGGATTTCTTGGTAAAACCTTCAAAAGTAAATTTATTTGCTAAAAAACTATTAATAATTTCAAGATCTTTAATGATGGAATCATTTATATAAAGTAATTCCAGTTTAGGTACATAACCCTTTCCTTTTAGAAATTTAAGAAACTCCATGCAAGGATCATCTTCAATTTTTAGCCAACCTATGCAACTTTTAGTGAGATCATTTTTAGCTTAAAAAGTATCCCAACATTATTTGGCATAACAAGCTTTAGCAAAGGCTTTTTAAGTTTCAAAATTAAAGTGATTATGGCCTAAAAGAATTGGCATTTGCTTTATAAATTCTACAAAATATTTTTTAGCTTAATGCTTACACTTTGTAAATTACTTTTTAAACTTTCTAGCATAACTTTTATCTCTACAACTATTTTGTACCATGAGTCAATCCAACCAATATTTTCATTAAAAATAACAGTATATTAGATTAAGCATACTCATAAAATCAAACTTGTAACTTACAAACCACAAGTTGCATGCTTAAATCAGCTATGCGATGCATCATTAATACAATGTTAAGTTTTGCTTAAATTTTACAAAAATGTCTAAATTTAGTATATGGAGATTTCAAGTTTTGTAAATGTAGAGGATTTTTTTGTAAGCCATGTATTTCAAGTTGTTTGAATCTCAAGAGTTTTGCCAATGAATCTAATTTCTCCCAAATTATCATTCTCCCATGGAGAATTCTAAATTTACCATAGCTTTTTCTACTAATGTTGAAATTTTTGATTCTTTTATTGATGCAAAAATTTCTATTGATTCTCATAATGCAGCTTTACCAATGGTGCATTCTTCTGGTGATATTGATAAAAATAAGACACTTGGTTTTGCTCTTCTTAATGACAATCATTGGTTGCTGATTTTACATCATGATATGTGTTATTCAAATAATGAGTTACCTACGTCGTACTTAATGTTTTTTGACCAAGAGGTCAACTACCAATTAGGTGAACTTTGTCACAAAAAATAAATAACTATCATTATAATGGTGGGTAAAAGATGAATTTTTTAATAAAAATTAATATTTTGGTTCTAGTTGCACTTTGAAATGAAAAATAAATAATTATCATCATAATATTAGGCAAGAGATGAATTTTTTAACAAAATTTATTATGGATGTATATTGGTTGGACTTTGTTAAGGAAAATTAATAACTGTCATCATAATGTTGAGCTAAGAAATGAGCTTTTTCACAAAAATTATCATAGGTATGCATTGGTTGTGCTTTGTCATTGAAAATAAATAATCATTTTCATAATGTTGGATTAAGCTATGAACATTTTTGTGGGAATTATTAATAATGCTAAGCTAAGAGCTAAAATTTTTCACATGAATTATTATGAGTATGTAATGGCTCAGCTAATTACCAACATAAAATTTAATGCTAAACAATATTTATGGCAAAAATTATTTAACACCAGTTTTGAATTTTTTTCAGCATGCAAATTAATTCTAGAATTTTATTAATTTGAAAAAGAAAAAGATTTTCTTAGCCAAATAATAGATATATATCATAAATGTATAGCTAAACTAGCTACTTCATAATTAAATGATGTAATGCAAAAACACAACAAATAAGTCATTCATGTTAAGTACTATTTTTGTTTTATGTTACTTATTAAGCTAGGTAATGCTTTGATGGTACAACATGCCCTACATATAGGATCATTTGGTAGAGAGGCCAACACATTTGGCATGATGGTGGGTGGAAGGGGAGTGAAGTTTGTCAACATTGCCATGTCAGAACATTTTCCATATCATGCCACTTGTTTACTTCCAAAATTAAAACCAAATTCTAAAGCAAAAAATGTGGTTCACATATAACTATAGGAATAAATTGATCGGGCAACAACACGATGTTGTTCACAAAATCTCAGATGATAACAACAATGATATTGAGCAATCTCTACTTATATGTGAAGGTGCAAGGGTTACACTTGTAGTTAACCTTTGGTGAATGGTGCACTTGAAATGATTCACAGTATTATGTATCATCTAGGTAAATAGCCACTTGCATTACCATTGTATGTTGTTGTTGATTTTGACTCCTACATCGCATGTCCCTTTGATAATGGTAATCCTCATCATGTCCAAATTATACCTATGGTCTGAGAAGCATTGCATTAGTTATTGTTACGGTTGGCATGGGTCATGGCTATTCATAAATCTCAAGGAATGACACTAGATAAGGTTACTATTGACATTGGTTCAAGAGAAGTTACAGGTCTAACGTTTGTTGCATTATCTACAGTCAAGACCATTGATTCTTTGAAGAATCATCCTCCTTTTTGTGTGCAAAGATACAGAAAGATTTCACATGCTAAACATCTCCATAGTAGAATTGCACATGAAGTTTGTTTTGCTCAATTGGAGAATTAGGCATATTGAGTTCACACTTATCACTATATTTTTCCTTTTGATTTGTTAGTTATGCAAGAGATTTATTTCTCAAAAATGCCATGAACAAACAAAAATAGAGCAAACTTGACTGAGAGGGTAAAACTAAATTGGGCAAGTGGTAGAGAAATAGAGGAGGGATGAGTCATTCCGTTTTTAATTATCTTGTTACCTCGTCCAGTAGTTGGGCTTGGTTAAAATCATCTTATTTAAAATCATCTTGGCTAGTTGATATATATATATATATAGAAGCTAGTTTATATATGAGCATACAGGTTGATTATTCATAAATGGATACGAGATTTTGATAGTACCCAATCTAAAGAATATTTTAAAGTTTCATGTTTCATTAACTTATTTAATTCTCTACTAATTTTTTAGAGAGATGACTAGCAAATTGTTAGTATTTTTGGTTTCATTAAGCATATGAAATCTATTTCCATACCATTAGATTTTGGTAAAAGTTTTGTATTGAAATCAATTTTCTTAATTGTAAATAGAAAATGGTATTGCAATCAAGTAAGAAGACATAGATTTAACCAACTACATATTATAATCTTTTGAACTCTTGTAATCTTTGTCATCATGAAGAATATTTGTTTAATATTTTTCCTTTTTTATTGAAGAAAAAATGTGTTGAAGTTGAGAATAGAAAAGAAAAATAATTTGGAGCTAAAGATATAAAAAATCAATTCAATATTAATGATAAAAATGATCAAATGACAATAAAAAAACCTAAAAAGATAGAAGTTTCTATGAATATATTTGCTTATGCTATATGAGGTATTGATTAGTCTAGATAGATAGCTTATAAGGTTAGAGAAATATCAAACCTCAAATATTGGTACCACTTTCATATAAGGTCTTATCATGTTGGTATCCAAATAAGAGGTTGAAGGACTATCAAACCCGAAAAAATAAGCAAAAAGAAAGACACACATAGTAAATTACATGCTCAATTATTAAGTAGAAAGCACTAAAAGCAACATGAAAAAATTACTTTCCAATTGTAAAGATGTCTACTCATGTGTATAACTTTACAATAGATGCTTTGAAAAATGAAGAGGATCACAAGAAACACATCTTACAAAAAAACTCGTTTTAAGATACTATTGCCCAGGGCATCTCTCATATGGGTATAGAAACCCAAGAATACTTTCAGCTGGATGGGCAATATGGTGTTATACAAATAGTGATAAATGAATTGCTATTTAAAAGAGGAAGAATTTTTTATGTTATAATAATAATTGATCTTATTGTAAACACTAGGATGAGAGAAAAATATCTTTAAAAAAAATACATTAAACTTATTTTAGCTTGTATAAACCATAGGTACAAAGTTTAAACATTAAGCAATGACTATAAGAAATAGTGCATTGTTGAAATTGTAAATTTAAGAGGTAACTGATTTGTGAAATGTTCAAAGTATATTTTAGAATATAACATAGCAATAAATTGAGAAATTTGAATAAGGCTAATTTTGGACATGAAATAACTAATAGTAATAAAAATAACCCCAAAATGACAAATATAAGGAAGAATGCAAATTATATTATATCTGGATGATATTGTAAAAAGTTGAAAATAACTTTTGGTAATAACTTGGAACATGGGAACCATGTAATTTTAATCAATATCAGAAAATTTAAAGGAAATACAATATTATTTGAAACAAAAGTACAAATAATAGATTTAAAAGAAAACTTAGCTCTATAATGAGCTTTTGATCCTATTCACTAAGAGAATCAATTCCTATTGGAGTTAGCTTGGCCAAACCTCCAAGAGATAAACCTCATTTAATAGGTCCTTACATTGGACATTTTCCTCTCCCAACAATTCAACAAAGATTGCTTTATTAAAGTTTGATTGCACACTAAGTTCTTCCTTCTTCACTTGGAATGATTTGAATTGATCCAGGAAAGAAGGAGAAGTAGAGATAGAAAGGGACACAGACTCAGGTCTTTGGGAAGTGATTGGTGGCTCAACATTTACTCACATTAATATTTTCAAAACAAAAGTTTTGAAATGATGGGGATTATGGACCAAAAAAATTTGGTACCTTTAGTTTTGGGAGCTTGCTTTGAGGAACTCTTCTCCAAACTCTCTTGCCCGCCCTTCTCCTATTTCTCTTTGAAGAGAACCCGTCTCCAAGAGACCCCACTTCCTCAGTGATTTCTACCTTTTGAAGCCTTCCATCTCTTGGCTCTTCAAGTTCCCAGTTCTTTTAGCTCCTTCAATTTTCTCAGCTTAGCACCTTTGCATATAACAAATTACAACTAAAGTAGGATTACTCCTCATTTAAGAAAGTAAGGGAAAACCAAATGTTTCACTAACTAGCATAATTATGTAACTGCCTTTGGGAAGCCTAAAGGTTTAGTAACTTTTTTTTTTAAAAAAACATAAATACAAAATTTAGAAATAATAATAATAATAATAATAATCCTTTTCCCTCTATGCCACATGCAAGGATAATGGTGTCACTTCAAACCACAGTCTCTACCCTTGCCCTTACATCGCGGTGCTGGGTCTCCATGAGTAAGGCGTGCTGCATCTACTTCGTTGTGCCACCTCTTTGCAGCAATCTTTGCTACTCAATATGCATATACTAATTCTCTTTTTAAGCCTTTCCCTCCTCCAACGCTCAAGGTACCAACTCTAGTGATGGGCAGCCTTGGCTCATGTTCCGTGAGATCATGGCAATTGACGACAGAATCCTTGCATACTCTTGTTTTTTTATATTTGAATCTTACCATTCATGCATGGTAATGGTTGTCTAGCCGGTAACTCTACAACTTTGCCTAGAAAATTTCTTTTTTTAAACTTTGCATGCCATTTTTTTCTTTTTGGAAACTCGCCGCTAATGAAATTCTTGCCGCATTGTAAGTTTTGCTGCAAGTTTAACAGGATATATATTTAGCATATGATTACCCAAAACTGTAGGTTTAGGTCGGGCTTGGAATATGACGGGTATGTGAATGTATATGGGATTTGAGAATCAAATACATAGGTAAAAAAACAAAAAACAAAGAGTTTAGTGTGTTCACATCAGGAATATATGTTATAAACCTGCCCAACGTATACATCTAAGTTGAGAAATTCTAAGAACCAGCATTGACTTAAAAAGGGGGAAAAAACTGGTGGGAAAATCTATATTTTTAATGAGGTTATAATTATAATTATTATTTATTTACTTGTTAAAAAAAATCCCAGATTAACTTTATCATGCGATATGGCTATGAATCTGAACGGCTAACATGAACTCACCTCTCCTAGGACCATGTAACATGTTGATATCAACAGAGTGGCCGGAGGAATTTTAGACACCCGCACACCCGCATTATCCAATACACTGATAAGAGAAATCAGTGCAAGTCGAAAACTCGAGACAACCACTGAAAAGGAATTAAAAATCGGTTTTTCAAAGATATTGCAGTCGATGGTGTTGAGCAGCGAGGCCCTATAAAATTCAATAGTCTCCACTTTTCGAGCAGGAATCACAGTAAACAGCCGTTTCTGCATCTGATTCGAGTTTGAGTTCTAAGACCCAGAAAAAAAAATGCATATCCTGCAGCCTGTAACTGCAACCACTGCAGGGTCCAGCATTGGCCGGCTTGGGATTTTGAAGGAAAACAAAAAGATTTTGAAGCCGCAGAAGATTCCAGGAATTATAAGAAATTGTTCTTCTCAAGCAACTGCCCAAAAGTCTTCATGGACAGCAACAGTGGGAAAGGGTGGTGAATTTGAGATTGTGAGAGTGATTAATGGGATGTGGCAGACCAGTGGAGGATGGGGAAGAATTGACCCAGAAAGAGCTGTGGATGCAATGTTGCAGTATGCAGATAATGGGTTCACAACTTTTGATATGGCAGATCACTATGGCCCTGCAGAGGACTTGTATGGCATTTTTATCAATAGGGTTAGGAGAGAACGCCCTCCCCAGCTGCTTAACTCAATCAAAGGGTTTGTTCTTCATCTTCTTAATTGTTCTTGGATTTGTTCTTTTTTTCTTAGATGTTTTCAAAGTAAGTGTGGAACTTTCAAGTGTAGATTTAGGTTTTGGGTTTTCTTTCCAGATTTGTTCTCTGTTTTCTCAAAGCAAAAGGAATTTTTGGGGCTGGGTTTTGGGTTTTGCATTCTGTTTCTTGGTTTTTGACTTTTTGCAATGTTATATTCACTGAAAGATGATGTTTTGCACTGCTTTTGGGTTTTCAGACTCACAAAATGGGTGCCTCCACCTGTCAAAATAACAGGAGATTATGTTAGGAGCAACATCAATGTTTCCCGAAAGAGAATGGATGTTGAGTCGTTGGATATGCTTCAATTCCACTGGTAAGAATACCTTGAAGCTTCAGTGACTTATTTCGGGCAAAGAAGGATTCTTTTGAATTGATATTTGTTTTCTGTTCTTCACAAATTGCAACTGTAGTAGAGTTTGATTGGTTTGAGATTCTATGTAATATGTGTTTAAGGTGGGATTACTCCAACTCAGGCTACCTTGATGCTCTGAAGTTTCTAACCGATCTGAAGGAAGAAGGTGCATATTAATTTTTGGTTTGCATTCTTAAATTTAGCTTTCATCATCATCATAGCCTTGTCTCAACAAAATGAAGGCGGCTTAAAATTACCTTTCCTAACAAAAGATTTCAATTCCATGTTCCCTTTTCAGTAACTATGGTGACTTTAGAATCATGTAAAATAGGATAAAAATTATCTTCCTTTTCACAATTTATTTCTTATCTCAGCCACAATAAATGTCTAAAGAAATGATGTCATCTGAATTTTTTAGGTAAAATCAAGCAGTTAGCTCTGACCAATTTTGATACAAAGAGGCTAGAGATTATTCTTGACAAGGGCGTGCCTGTAGCTAGTAATCAGGTATGTTTAAGAGAATTTCCAAACTAGGAAATGATTTGAAGAGATGTGAAATGTTTGCAAGCATAATCTTCATAACTCTATTTAGTATATCTTTTGAAGAAGCATGCCTTGAACATCTTATGCTTGTGAGTTAGATTATCATCTCAGAACATTGTTTATCTTTTTAGCTTTTACCAGGTGCAGCATTCAGTTGTAGATATGCGGCCTCAAATGCAAATGAAAGAACTTTGTGAACATTCAGGCGTAAAATTGATAACGTCCAATCTTTCCCCTTCTTTTAGATAATTGATGTTCTAATTTTTCCGTTGGCGCAGTTCATGATTTTTCCAGCGTTTTTATTTTATTCTTATTATTATTATTGTGGCAATAGATATGGAACTGTAATGGGTGGATTATTGTCTGAAAAGTTTCTTGATGTCAACATTTCAATTCCGTTTGCTGCACCCCCACTAAACACTCCTTCACTTCAAAAATATAAACGTGTATGTATTTATTTCTCTTGACAGTAAATGCAACTTTTCTTTCTTACAAATTCCCTTTTGATCTACAACTTCATTGTTCTTGCTTATCCCATATTACATTTTATAACTGGGCTTATTGGAAAACTTGTAAAAACATAAATTAACCAGATGGTGGATGCATGGGGAGGATGGAGTCTCTTTCAAGATCTACTGCGAACACTACATAAAATTGCTCTAAAGCATGCTGTTTCAATTGCCACAGTTGCTGTTCGCTACATACTTGATCAAGTAAGATGTTACTAAAATAATAACACCCATGATTTATGAAACATAAAATAGGACAAGTTTCTATTATCTCCTAACACTATTCCTTAATTTGTATATTTGCAATCAAGTGCACCACAATATTTTCGTCCTTGTGCAGCCAGCAGTTTCAGGGAGCATGGTTGGTGTAAGGCTTGGTTTGTCTGAACATATTAATGATTCAAAAGCAGTATTCTCCCTAGTGTTGGATGAAGAGGATAAAAGTCAAATATCAGAAGCATCTAAGAGAGGGAAAAATCTTCTTCAAGTAATTGGAGATTGTGGAGATGAATATAGAAGCTGAAAAAATTTGCTGCAGAGATCATTGTATCTTGTTTCAGAATTGATTCACAGGGAAAGACACTGAGGGCTTTTGCTATGGATGGAAGACTACAATATAACTTTGGGGATTATTTACTGTAGTAAAACATACTTCCTATGAAATCTCTTGGATATACGGTCTATATTTTTTAAGCTTTCATGACTTGTGATAGCAAAATGATGTATTTTGCAGAAATCTCCAGTTGAGTTGAATACCGATGTAGGTATTTAAATGTTAATGTTTTTATTGTTGGGTTGGAAAAAAAAAGCAGAATATCTGCATGGTGCATGTATAATGGGTGAACAGATTGTCAATATGTGTATTGTTCTGTCTAATTCATTTTCTTCCTGCACTTGCTAATTAATTCTTCATCTCAGGTGTCAATTGCCTTTGCCTGGACCTTCTCTTTGGAATCTGAGGTTACACGGTTGCATGGTCCCAATGTCCCGGTGGCTGTGCTTATCGTCTAGGAGAACCCAACGCGTATAATGAACATTTTTAGAATGAAGAACGTTCAGACATGTCATCAAATGCTTCTATCAGGGATTGTTACTGAATGGAGAAGTATGTAAATAATTATTCTTGAATGTGTACCCACCTTAGGAATGATAATGGAGTACATTTGAAATTAGATATCAGTTAATAGGTTGTACTATGCGAGTTATAAGAGTGTAGCAAAAGTGAAGTAACCTTGTGATGGGATATTGTTTTAGCTTAAGAGTAGAATTGGAATAACTTTGTGGTAGGTCTCTTTTAAGCATCAACTAGAACAAGGCTACCTTTTGGTGGGACATTTTGAGGTTTAAACTTTTACAAGTATGGTGGAACTGGAGTAACCTTGTTGTGGACTGCTTTTAAGTGTCAACTAGAATAAGGCTATCCAATGGTGGGATGCTTTCAAGCATGAACTAGAGAAAGGCTCCTCTACAACCTCTATTGCTTTATGGATATATAGTGTAGGCTTCTAGTCTTAAATGCCCTCAAAATTATAAGTGGAAACATTGTATATCGATTCTAAAGCCTCCTAATGCTTTATAAATGTGTAGTATGGGTTCTAGGTTTTGATTAAGAATTATGGAAGAAAATTGAGAAATAGCTAAAGCAATATATTAAAGTTTTAGCAATAAGGGTGGTGCCATGAAGAAAAATTATGGCTACAAAAAATATTGATGTAATAATAAATTTAGAATAAGCATGGCACTTGTTAAAGAGAGTTTTAAAAAGATGACAAAATGAGGTACAAATATTTAAAAAGTTTTAAGTTTTATTAGCAAAACATTAGAGATGGCAAAGATGTTGAAGAGAAATATCTACATGTAGCTATTCTAATATCCGTTAGAGCATTAATTTGTAGAGTAAGAATGGGGTCATATCACCTTTTAGTTGAAAATAGAAGATGAATAATGTGAAACATGAAGAAAGAATATGCTAATTGTATTTATTACTAGCAGGAGGAGATGACAATGTATTATTAGAATGTTATGGAATAGATTTTTTCAAGAGAAAATGTCAACTCTATCATTATTCTTTGTATGAACTATTCAAGTTGTTGGTATTGGTTTGAGGAGATTATATCAAGTGTTCAAGTTACATTATTATTGAAGATATTTGTTATACTAAGGATTTATTGCTACTAATGTGGTATTTTGCACAAACTAATTTGTCTAACAAATCCTTTGGATCTTTATAGAGGTAATTAAATTTTAGTTTTAGTTTCATATGTCATAAAAGTGCTTTATCTCTACCAATGGCAGTACCAAACCTATATGAGAAAGGAGGAGGATTAGTGTGAAGTTTAGCTGGATGTAAAATCATGCCAAATCTCATGGATGAGTTCTTTTTTTAGATTTGTTGGGACAAGGCTAGGTGATGATGATAAGAGTGCTTTGTTTTGCCAAAAGTTTTGAGGATGGTAAAAGTATCTTGGTGCTCAATTGCAAAAGCCAAATATATATTAACTAGGAGTTTTTATGCTTAAATCTTAAGCACGAAACAAACAACTAGGATTTTAATGTCAACTTAAGTGTCCATCTATTTTGACAATAGTAATATCATCAATATGTTAAAGAATCCCATTCAACACTTCAAAGTCAAACATTTTAAGATATGAGATCACTATCCTAGGGAGAACTTGCAAAGTAGGCATATCAAGCTACAAACATAGGCATGAAAAATCAGCTTGTAGATATTTTTACAAAGCCCTTGGACAAATGTTGATTTAATAAGCTTTGTAAAGACATGTGGATTTGACCTTGTCCACTTAGGAAAGTATAGGTATGTCTCCATAAATGAGCTAACGAACTATTCCAAATTTCTTTAAACCTTTTGAAAAGAAGATGGCCATTGGTCAATTCCTTAGTTTGGTGAGCCAAAACTTGTAAATGGAGAAGTATGTTTTTGTGATTGTGCTTATGTGAAGGCAAAGAAAGATTCAAGATGATTAGGAGTTGATTTGGACTATGAATGAGACATTTGGAGAGCCCTGAGAAGAGCTCAAGGTTGCATGGACATTTAAGTGAAAAGTCCCAAGTTCTTTTGTAAAGTCATAATTAGAGCTTTGGGAAGCACTAGTAGGATGGACATCCCAACTAGAGGTGAATGTCTTAGGTCCATGGGGTAGGCACCACAAGTTAGGAAGTTTCACCCAATAGAGTTTTGTCCTTAGAGTGGATGTTCTAAGAAGAGGGTGGACATTCTATTGAAGAACATCTCTTAATAAAGTGGATGTCATAACTTACGGCAAATGTCCCACTAGAGATTGACATGTGCATAGGATGAACATGTTAGGTATAAGGTGGATATCCTAGTTGTAATACCCCTATTAATTATCTATAAAACCTTATAAATAACTACTAAAAGTGCTATGAAACCCCAAGGATCTGGATTTAACCTCGATTTCCTAATTTCAAGGAAAAATGTAAAATAGATAAAAATTATTAATTAGAAGCATAAATATAGTAGAGCAACACAACACAACAATTTTTCTTACTACTAGCATAAATAATTTGATAAAATTAATTTACAAAAAAATAAAATTAGCATAGCCACAAAAATGTAGATGTCAAAAAATTTCACTAGTTGCATTCTAAAATAGTATGCAAAATAATGATTCCAACAATACTTGTTTTGCCTCAATTAGACATCTAGAAATAAAGATATTTATGTTTAGAGTTTACCAAAATAAATAATAAAATTAAAAATAATAATTAATAAAATATTAACAAAATGAAATGAAGTTTTATTATGTCCAAAGACCCATAGGATCTACTAGACAGATATTACATTTTCATGAAAAGTAAAGATATACTCTACAAATTAACCAAGCACCCTATCATTATTAATTCCTCTCTAGAGAGCATCCAAAAGGTTGAATTGAAAAAGATAGTTGCAAAGTGAAGAAAATCCTTTGCTTGGTTTCATGATGAATTGATAGGAATTGACCTTTTAATCTATAAAGATCACATATACATGGATCTGAGTGTTAGACCTTGGTGGATCCTACAAGTTAGACTCAACTCGAGCATGCAGGATGTGGTAAAAAGTGAAATTGTCCATCTCTTAGTGCTGATTTCATTGCTTCTAACTTTGATAGTAAGTAGGTTAGTTCAACCGTAGTTGCACACAAGAAAGGGAATGAATGATGAGTTTTTATTGACTAAAGCTTACTGAATGTTGCTACTTCAAGGAATATTTCCCATTGCCCTTTGTATACCAGGTATTAGACAACATCTCTAGCCAAGGGTACTACAATTTTCTTGATATGTACCCTGGTCACAATGAAATCAACATTGTGCTAAAGGATCAAACCAAGACAATCTTCATCTGTTCATGGGAGACTTTTACCTTCAAACACATGCCATTTAGGTTATGGAGGTATCAAAAGCAAATCATACAAGCTTTTTGTTGTAACATTATGATGTTATCTCAAATGGGTAGTCACAGTGCAAGAAAGAAACACATGTAACTCATCTTCAAGGGCTCTTGATCTGCATAACCTACAAATGTGCTCTTCTCGAGGGAGTTGAATCCATCTTCCATTTTCAATTCTAAGGTGATGAGAAATTAAGTGAAGTTTACTGATAGCATTTTGATACTTGATGGGAATAGCAGATGAGAGATAGTGAACTCATAAATCTAGTTTATTAAATCAAATGTAGTGTAAATAAAATTGTCTCTTGCCTTCCATATTAGCCCACATCTATGTTAAAACCTTTTACTTGACTATTTGGTGAATATGCTCAAGATTTGCACATCCTTCTAAGATATATTCTATTTTCTCAACCATTGCATCTCTTGAAAATACCAACCATGGTCTTGCAAATCATTAAGAACTACTTTAGAGAATTTGTCTTGCCTTGAAATATGCAAGCTACAAGTGTATGTAATGAATTGGCACAAGGTTTCTACTTCTAAAGATAATAAATCACATTCACATAATAACATTAAATAAGGTATTTGCATCTTCACCTTTAAGTCATTACGAAGAAAAGTTTTTTTACACTCTTTTAATATCTTTTCAAAGTTTAGCAATGAGTTTAGGTCCCCAAACAACACATCCATACAATATAATAGGATGGACGATAGTATGAAAAATTTGTTTTCTGATCTTCTAAGCCCAAAGGCCTAAATCCTTACAATTGTTTTTAAAAGTATATAGAGCCTTGAAACCTCTTGCTATTTTTTCTTTGGTGCACTTTTTCCACGTGGAATTGTTCATATAAATGAGACCCAAATATTTAAAAGAATCTACTATTTGCACATTGATTTCTCCAAAATGGAAGTTTTAAGAATTATTTCTTATATCCCATATCATAAATTTGGTTTTATCTACATTCACTTGAAGACCAAATAAACAACAATAATTTTCTAAAATTTTCAACATATTTTGTATACCTTCTATAGTATTAGAGATCAAGGTAGCATCTTTTACATATAAAAGAAGATTCACTACTTGGGATCCAATTTTGATAGCATGACTATCTTGTCTATAGCACAACTATTTCTACATTTCATTAATAAAGATATCAAAGAGAGTTGGAAAAAGTGAACAAACTTGCTTAACTCCAATTTTACTCTGGAATTGAAATTTTTTCTCTGAATTACTATCTATAATTTCAATAATCACTTCCTCATACAACCTTTGAGTTGTTTCAATCAAATCTAAAGGAAGGCTACTTTTATGTGAAAGTAACTAAAGTTTTGTATGGATCACTAAATCATATGCTTTTGCAAAATTAATAAAACAAATAAAATTTTTTCTACTAGGCATTTTTGCAAATTCCATGCAGTGTCTAAGAGTAATTAAGTGATCAATAGTAGAGTGATTTTGTTTGAAACCTGCTTGACATCTTGCCATGAATTAATTACTTTTAGCCCAAGAACTGATTCTATTTTTTAGCAGAGTGGTTAGCAACTTAGCAAAACTATTACTCATAACAATCATTCAATAATTATTCAAATTATTTTGCCCCCCTTTTATATAATAATATAACTCTACTAGTTTTCTAATGTTGATTTAATCCTTGCTCCATTGCTGAATTTAATTTGTACCAAATTTCTCTATAAATAGTAGATCTTGCCCACTTTAATAATTCTACATATAAACCATCTAAATCTACAACTTTGCAAGATGCTAGCTTTTTAATACCCTATATGAATTTCTTAAGAGTAAATTGGAGAGGTGCTTGCTATACAATAGTAGTAGAATTATCATCTTGTCATATAAATAGCTTATTGTAAAATGAGCAAATATCTTGAAAACAAAGATTAAATGATGAAGAGGCTTTATGATAAAAACATTGCCAAAAATGTCTAGGCTTATTTTTTATGGTGTAAGAAAAATATTCCTGGTGGTCCCTAATAAATTTCCTTTTCTTGGTTCTAATCAAACATTTATATGCCTTAACCAAAAATGTGTTGTCTCTTATTTGCATTATTAATATTCTATCTAGCTTGCATGTAATCCTCATCAAACCAATTCTTTTGAGTACCTTCTTGTTGTTAATGCATAATTTTCTTAGTTGTTGTAAGAAAAAATTGTTCAAGCTCCTTATGTTGTCTTTCAAGGGCCTATTTGTTATGTGCTACATTTATATATTCTTCCTTGACTGTTGGGGTGAGTCTATATAGATAATTTTTTTCTATTCTTATTTTTTGTTATATGAGAAATGATTGGAATTTACAATAAAACCTCAACATGATGATGGAAAGACTCCACTAAATCTTCTTCAACTTTTAACTTCTTTCTAAAATCAATATCTTTATAAAAATGTAAAAGCAAATCAATACAGGAGTTACCTTGATGTCTTGTGAAAGTAAATGATGAAGATTGAGGAAATCTACCAAGTCTATTGCAAATCAAAAGATAAATTTTTTTTTCCTTTTTAATAGTTGTTGGCCTATCTTATTAATAGTGCCATTTGTAAAATATCAGGTCCAGTTGTGGTCTTCAACAATGTCTACACTACCAACATTATATTATCATTGAATAATTTTTTTTCGCTATAAACCTATCCTTGCATGAAAATCTTCACAAATAAATACTAAGCCTTTTGATGCAAATTCTACAATATCTCTGCCTAAGAACTAAAAATGATGATTACAAGATAACTCTATAGAATCATACAATGTAGCATCTCTTAGAGAAAAATAGCATATGGCAAGGAAAGCATAACCATGCTGATATAAGACTTTTAGCCAAACATATTATTTATGATTATTAGTTCTTTCTAAAAGTACATAATTTCAAGAGATTTTCTCACTAACATTAGAATGCCCCCAGAAGGTTTGCCTCTTTGCTCTCTACTCTTGTATTTCTTGCAACAAATTTAATAAATGCAAGAACTACAAAATCTATAGAACCAACATCTTCCCAAGTTCTAACAAAACAAAAAATATCAAAGTTATTAAAAAGGCTAATACTATTCAAAGAAGAAACTTTAATTATAATTCCATCATCAATGTTAAGAAATTTACACCTTAAAGGGCCTATACATTTTTTGAATAATTTTTTGAATCCTTCTTATTTTGTAATAACTACCACATTATTAGCATTTAGGTATGCTACAAAATTCTATTCACAAGTTCCCTTAACCATTTTCCATTGTTCATTCCTTTCTGCAAGTTCCTTTTGAGTAAGATCGTCATTTATCTAAACATTTTTCCATTCTCAATTTACTTCATGTTACTTCTATGTCTTCAAACATGAACTCCATCTTCTAAATCATAAAACTTATCAATTACATATCAGGGAAAATTGGGGCTTGGAATCAAACCTAAGACCTCATGCTTACCAAATGCTCTATTAGCTACTAGGCAAAAGGTCTGAAACATATAACATGCATCAAAATGAAAAATAATCTTTGCAATATCACGATCCAAATGGCATAAATGAAAATTTCATATCTATTATACTTTATTATTTATTTACAAAAGCAGGTAAATGGATTAAGGATCCAAAAAGTGTACAAAGTTTCTATTTTATAAAAATAAAAAATATACAAAAATTATTTCTCAAGTTTAGAGGGTCCATCTTATATAGAATTGATCCATCTTTTGTTCCATATTCCTCTTTTGGTATTTCCCTAGCTACTCTAGGCTATTTGTATGAAAATGCAGAAGTCAAAATGCCTCAAATAAAAAAAGATTATTTTATTTTCCTCTTCATGGAGCATAAAGGTTTTGGGCCAAAAGTCTTAGGATAGAGGCTAGATAAAGGTTTTCAATTAAATATTTAAAAATTTTTGAAAGTCTAAAAATACCACAAAATTCCAAAAAAATCCAAAGAAAGTATATTTTATTTAGACATCTCTAAAGGCTAGCTCTTGGTTACCCTTACTACCAAAGGGATATACCAATAGGTCTTGGAATAACCTCACTACTATCATTGAATTGGTAGTTTAATTATTTTGTATCCAAATATATCATAGATTTGTTTAACAAAAAATCTAAAGAGTATGTATTTTATCCAAGCATCTTTGAATGTTATCTCTTGGTTATTGTTGAGCGGCGAGTATTTCTCACATCCAACCATTTGAATCACAAGTTTGTATGTGTGATCCTATTGAATTTCATGGACCTTACCTAGGTGGCTACTATCCTAGATAGTCAAACATGGTGTTACTGATCATTGTCTTCCCAATCATTACTTGTGCTAGCTTGGTGAGTATGGTTAAGTAAGATTGAAGTATAAGATGTTTATATTTCTGTTATTTTTATCGTTAAAACATTAACACGATAAAGTGATTAAAATATTAATTTCTAACTAACTATGAAATTAAGAGTAATCTACTCTATCCTAAGCATAGAGTGTATGTTCCCACTTTTGTACCCATCTTGAACCTATATTAACACTACTGGGTTATCAAGTGTCTACTATTGGGTGTACCAAGTATCCACTGCTAAGATTACCAAATGTTAATATATTATGCTTGAAGCAATCGTACTCATGCTATTATGGGATAAAATATTACTTTCCTAACTGCAAAAAAGTAAAATGCATTTAAAGTAAAGTGCTTAAAAATAAACTAAGTATTAGTCCAAGTGCTGCAATGAAAGGAATTAATCTCAATTTTATTGTTGTCATGCAGAAGTGTCTAGGTATATCATGCACTAGAATAGAACTCTATACAATCAACTCAATCCATGATGTAGGCACTCAAAGGGAAATTTGACTAAGTCCTATAGAAACAAATTACAAGAGCTTCTCTATGTGAATGATCAAAGATGCCATCAATGTAGATGGTGTGTGCATTTATATAAGCTTATGGAGGATCAACGTTGATGAACATGCATTAATGTAATTAAGGATGCATTGATAGGGATGCATCAATGGGTATGCATCGACATAGCTGACTAACTTGGACTTCATCAATTATTCTTAGTATCAAAGGGACACATTGATAGGTCTTGGAATAATATCACTACTATCATCGAATTATCATTGTGACTCAAAATAGGCCACTCATGGTTGGATCTTAGCAATAGTTTGACTACTAACATCCATAATGATTGAGGCACACATATCATTGAAAGGATAGGTCTTGACTATTTCTCAATGCATACCACTAGACTCAACTACTTAGTGCTATGGTCTTAGCTAGTTTCCCAATCTCACATGAACTTACAAATTAAAATCCAAGGTAGGAAATCCATGTAAACCCTTGTTTCTATGGGGTGGGTCCCATGAAAGAACACTAAACTACTACATGCAGAAGGGGATATCATATGGAAGTATATATCATAGAATTTATGACATCACTACTATGATATGATATCATAGCCCTTACATAACTGCTTCATCATACCCCACATGATTGACTAAAAGCTTATCCTTAAGTTAAACAAAATTGGGATAGAATTTGTTACAAAAGTATAGAGGTGACCCAATTGACTAACTACTAGAATACTAATTGATTTGAGTGTTATATCATATCATTTATTTGAATTTTTTTATAAAATGATAAAACATTGGACACACATTCCAGAGATTACAAAATTGTAGATTTTTAGAATCTACTCTAACAATAGGTCTTCATATTATTCCTGCCAATGGCAGCTCCTCCTACTATGGTGGCTCTTGCAGTGGATTGGGAACCTCACCTTTCATGTGGAAATGAGTTAGTATGACTTGATACTTTTTACTATGTTTCTATGAATCATCAATGGTAGGTTGGGGAACATCTTATTTGCTTGTACAAACTAGTATTCTACTAATCTTTTTGCTAGGTTCTTTGTATTATCATATTGCATGATGTATTATTCTTTAAGAACTTCTAGCTTTGCTTATGTTACTTGCAATTTCCTCTTTGTCTTGTGATGCAACTTGTTCTCATGATTAAACAATGTAAACATTGACGCAACTTATTTCTCCACTTCATTTCTAGGATGGCTAACAGTTACTATCAAGAGATTTTCAAAGTAAAGGTTGGTAAGTTTCATATAATGTATTAGTTCTTCTATTCATAGGTTCTTAATTTTGATCTCCACTAGGTGGAATACTAAGATTTCATCAAGAATACTTTTCTAGGTGACATCTAAATTTTTTTTGTAAAGAAACATTAGTGTGGGCCTTAACTACCTTGATTTTATTCTCATTGATCTCATTTTGGAGGCTTACTTATTTCTTGTAATGCTTTTTAGACATATCCTACTTGGTAATCTCATTTTTCTAGGTCCTAATTTCAATTAGGAAACTTTATGGCAATGCATGAACATTTACCATGGATAAGTTTCTATTTTCCCTTACCAACCTTTCAATGTCTACTTCTACCTTAACAAGTTACTCTAAGAGGTAACTTAGTTGAGTTTCAAATAATTTCTTTTCCTATGCTACTTATCACAACCTTCTGTTCTCCACTACTAGATCCTTGTTTTCTTCCTCTAACTTGGTGATGTTCTCTTATAAGTTATAAGTATTAGCATTAGTGGTAGACACATCTCATGTGACCTTCTTCCATTCCACTTCCAATTGGCATTACTTGACAGTTAAGTGTTGGAATTTTTGAATTCTAAAGTCACTAAACATAATTTCATGAACCTAGTTGGATCCTATAACAAAGCACAAAGTTGAACCATCTCATCTTATAAGTGCTAAAATTTTAATTTTGCATGCTACAGTTAGGTCTTGGTGAGCATCAACTTTTCCTTGACCACTATTAATTTAGATCAAGCTATATAACATTATTCATAATTTCAATTTTTTTTTGGATATTCTAGCTTGTTTGAAGTAATTTATCCAAGGCATCCTCATTCTTTGTTGCACTTATTGTTCCACCAACTCATTCTTCAATACTTGCATATTTTAGAATATCTTAGACACTAATGAAGTTAGGAATGAGAGCCATAGAAACATTCAAGGTGGTACTTATGTATTTTGTAACATCTTTGAAAACATTTTCTTGGTCTTCATGGAACATAAATAAGATTGTGATTTCATCACTAGATGCAAGGGTGACCTAGAATGCAGCTGCATTCTTAAAAATCTGGGCAACCGAGTTATCCCTTGTGGATTGCATCAAAATTATATCTAATACTAGATCCTTAAAGGCTTTAGCTTCATCAAAAAATACACCCAATCATTGCTTAAAGCATCTAACCCTCTAGTGTACAACTAATGCTATTTCTTTCAGATGACTTATTGCTAGATGGTAGATCCTAGGTTTGTTGTAGGAACATGAGTACTTAGTTTTACACTATCTGTTTTTGATATATGTGTGTGTTTTAGGATCTTAATGTTGGAAATTGGTTTCACCTAATCATTTTTTGTTGACATGGGCTTTATTATTTTAGTAAATGCTGTATTAGGAACCCTTCTGATAACATCATTTGTGTATCCTAGTATCCTATCTTGTTTGTAAAGCTTCTCGATGAGACATTGAAATGGAAGTGTTGGCATGTCAATTTGCTTCTCCTCAAATCAACATTGAATTTTCAAGAAAACAAGATGAACTATGTTAACTAAATACTTCCCACTTAGTATGACATTATCTCTTGTTGCATAGGTTGATCTTCTATTTAGAAACTTAGTGGAATAGATATGATAGATACCTATCTTGAAATAAATTTTCTCAACTACTCATAGGGCTTCATACTATTTCTTCTTGTTTTCATAGACTTTCTTCAACCATATGCTTTTGGTATTATGATCAGACTAGGTGGAGATCACAACTACCTCTACACCTATGTTAGGTAACATTAATGCCACTATTATGATCTCAATAACATATGATACAAAGATTCCCTTAATCTTGATTGTGATATTTTGTTACATATTTTGCCAGAATTATTATGTCTCATCTAGATACCATTATCCGTTGGTCAATAGAGTTGGTTAAAATGGAGAAGCCTGAAATTGCTCATGTATCTCATGTGGCATAAACTCCAAGAATGATCCAAACTTAAGCTCTACAATTACACTAGTCATAAGGGATTTAGCACTAATGATCTTAACACATGCATTGAAAAGAATGATTTACTTGTCTATGCCTATGTAGTTTATTCTATTTATTATGCTTGTAGCATGGGTTGATCCACTTCTTATTCCTATTCTTACTCTTCTACATGGGGTTGTGGCTACTCTTGCCCTTGTCCTCATTCTCTATCTTTGTCATGTTCTCCACATGGTATTTCTTCCTAGGCTGTGAAGGTTTGACTACCTTAAAAACATATCTGGGCATCATTTATAATCACCAAGGATTAATCATTAGTATTTTATTATTTTCTATTATGACTTTGATCATTCTTGATAGCTTGAATTGATCAACACTTCAAAAAATATAATATTAGGAATAATATATGATTACAAAATGTTGTTCTGTAGGCTATAAGGTAACTAGTTCATTAGATTAATGATTGAATATCATTTATTACCTTAGTGAGATCAAAAAGGAGTGTTAAGTGTTTTTTAAAGTTTGCCCTTAGGATTCTGCATGACAAAGAGTACTACTTCAAGAGTTTAAGGGTTTTTGAATTGTATTAATAGGGCATATGGATCACAAGTTATGACTGTTGGAAGGCTTTGGATTTTGAAAATGGCAAAAATTTTCCTTTCATTTGGAAGAAATTTGAAAAAAATTGAATGGGATGTGCTTATATTTATACTAATTTATATGGGTGATATCATAGCTAGGACATCATGCTACATATGATGTCATAGCTATGATGTTAATGATTCAAAGCTAGATTCTAACTTTTTTTTCCTTAGAATTTTACTATGATTAAAATGGATCAATATTACAATGCATCCTGTGTGTAAAGTGTGATTAAAATAATCAATATTACCTACCCATTGGGAGTGCAAACCAAGTTCATATCACTTGTAGTTACATTATATTATATTACCTTAGCCCACCAACATGAGACCAACTAATCATCATGTTGAAAATAGAACCACTTAAAAAGAAAAGATTAGGAAACACATGTTAGTGTTATTAGAAATAATTAATTAATCATTAATGTTCATGTGATGGACCTTGGCCATTAGTTAAAGAAACACCTTCAGGCATGGGTCACATGTCTATTTATTGATGTCATAAGGAAATAGCTGTTTTTAAATAATATGTTCCAAAACATCTAGAAGGATAAGTGATAATGTAACAACATGAGGAAAGTAGGTTCTAAGATGAAGACCAAGGAATCAATAAATAATCTTGATGTCATACCTTTATCCAACCCTCTCGATCCTTATTCTATCAAGATTTGATGATCATGGGTTATTTTTAGTGTCACACCATTCATATTATAAGGATCTTTTATTAATGAAAATGAAGGGATGCATGATGTGGTATCATTATTATGTGTAATTATTCCTTTAATAATTTGATAGTATAGAACAAAATTTGAACAACAAATTTGATTTCTACATAAAATTGATAACTTTATTAATAAAAATGAAGAATACTTAAAATAAATAAAATAAATTAAAAAATTATATAAGAAATAGAGAATATGAAGAAATATAAAACATATGAAGAACTAGAAAATGAAAAATATGTAAGAAATTAGAGAATTATAACAAAGTATAAAAAACATATAAAATGAAAAGAATAAAATAGTGCCCTCAGGTCAACTCAAATGACCTGCCCAATGACTAAATTTCAAGAATATGGTATGAAGGATGGACCACTCATTCCTTACATTAGACACTATAGGTTTTATGGTTATCATATTTAATGATTTCCATGTACATCTATTATTTCATTTAACATTGATGATAACTAGGTTTTGATTAATTGGAGACATATATCTTGTTGGAATAAAAGGTGTTCCTATTTTTGAAGGTCCAACTATATTCTCTTTATTATTTTTAATTTTGGTTTTTGAGTCCTCTTATTTATCACTCGTTTCTTGCATAAGGCCAAGGGGAAAGACGTTTTTTTTTCTAGATCCTCTATTTGGTTCGTTTTCTTATTGTAGGTACTATAAGCTAATTGGATGATTTATGCATGTTTTAAGTAAGTTTGAAACTTCCTAGCCAGTGGATATCTTTCTATTTTGTAGATATTACATCTACATGTTTTTTGACACATACTTGTTTTTCAAGTTTGTTATGGATTGGTATTATAGTTACATTGATAGTTCAAACTTTCTACCCACATTTGCATCTTATATCCTCATAAGTAATGCATGAGATTTTTTTGCCTCTTCACTATGCCATGTTTAGTTTTCTTGGTGATCTCCAAGGAAAGGTCATAGATTTTCAGCTTAGCATTAATGGTGCTAAGCTATGCTCTTTCTATGATGATGGTGATGAGCCATCCAAGGACATTTTATAAGTCAATTATAAGCTCTACATTTGGGATGTATGTCATGTACCTTATGTTTATGAATTTTGCATGTATGGTTAAGGTTTCTACCTCATTGGTTTGCATCCTAGCCTTTCAATTCATACTTTTAGATTTGATGCATGTTTTAGGATTCTTGAGATGTTTCTAGCTTCATTTGAAGATCCTTGAAAGCTCCCAACATGTTCTTTGGTATCCCAAATTTGATCTGGGAAAAGTTGCTAAAGTGTAAAGGGGAAAGGGTACACTAGTGCATCACCTATAGTAAGTAGTGCATGGGTGTTGACACATCCCCTCTTGGTGCCTTGGTTTAACCACCTTTGCCTCTTGGCCTCCTTTGGTATGTCTTGGGATGCTTAGACTACATTGACAAGCCTTTGTTGATGCTTGGGTATTAGCAAACCCCTATCCTTATGTTTCAAAAACTAAAAACATCTAGGATGAGCTTCACATAATGTAACTTGATTCCAGGCATTTTCCTCTATCTTTTGGCATCTAGTTATATGTGAAGAGATCTTCCTTCCTTGGGTAAGTAATTTCTTCCTTGTTTTATATGTGTGTTTTGAGTTGCCACTTTCATAAGTGCAAGTAGATTTTGTCAGAGTGCTAATTTGCTTACGTAGCCCGTAAAAATTTGGTTGATGTAAAATCTAGTGTTTGTGAAATGAACAAAGATTATGGTTTTTCCTCATCTCTACCATTGATTTCTTAAACATTAAAATACCAAAAACATTATAAAACATTAAGACCATAAAACTATTTATTTATTTCTCATTTTCATAAGCTGTAGTGATTCAACCTTACCCAATGTGATCATAATTATATGACATGATGTTAAGCCATTGAGGTTGTAACTAAGGGCCATTTTATTTGCATTTGCATGTGGTATTTCATTTTTCTCCAAGAGGGATTGCAACATGAGCATTGTCCTTGTCCCTAGGTGGGATTGCAATGTATGTGTATTTATTACTTATTTCTTATAAAGATAAAATTCATAAAAATTATAAAACATAAAATCATAAATATTTTCTCAACTTCTCATTGTGGTAATATCAATTATAACTATATCATATGTACTATAATATCTTTTATATTTCTTGAATACAATTATATATGCGAGTGGTCCTAGAAATCTACTCAACATCGTCCTTGAAGCTTACAACTAGATCACATTATGATTTGTATGATAAACCCATTGATCCAAAACTGGTGGAACTCATATAATTGACATCATTACCAAGAAGGGCATTGGTGAATTATTTGTACATCCTTGATTTTAAATTTTACTTCAATCAAGTGTGTTTTTAAGTATTGTATGTAGGTTGTGAACACAAACAAGATGGCAGATAGCACAAAGAGCCCACCAAAGACCTTTAGCAATGTACCAAAGATATAAAGGGGTTTTATTATCTTTGAGCATTCAAAGGATACGATCCTTTTACTGGTTGTGTTGGCTTATCATCAAGATAAGCTGGTGATGAGTCGTGTTTTGCTAGGCCCCGATATTGGATCCTAGATATTAGGTACACGATATTGCAATTTGGATAATGATATTGAATACACAATATCGTGATTCCTATGTAGGCCTATAAATATCATGTTCGGGTGCATAGGAAAGGGGGAGTTGGTAATTCTTAGATAGAGTGTTTTTGTCATTTTTTTTAGTTTGTTAAATTCTTTCCCTAGTGCATGGCCGCAGTGTGATGATTGTAATTGTACGGAACCTTTATTCGAGTGTGACATACTTGGACACACACATGACTGACAATAAAGATCGAGATTACTCCATCATTGCAACATTCACTTAGCCTTTAATTACTTCAATTGTTAATTGTTACTTATTATTTTCTTCATTAATATTTCTTTATCATCAATTGCTATTCTTATTACTAAATGTGGAATGAGTACCACTTAATCATGAACATTTAAGTGTAACTACTTGGTAACCTAGTAGCTTGTCTAGGAGTGCTCAAGTAATATGCGCTTGGTAATCCCAGAAGTAGTACACAAGGTATAAGATGCACATAGATGATTAAGGATAGATGCTCATCACACTTAGGCTAATTTAGATTTTGCTTCTTATTGCTTATTAGCTTAAAACAAGATTATTTTCCATTGTCTCTAGGAGTAGTACTAGTTTAGGATCACATCATTTGCCTCACTCTGGACTAAACCATACGTGACCAAGTAAATACTAGTCCAGGTGGGAAGATAGCAAACTGCAATCAACGTGTAACTATTTAGATACCACAATTAGTCTATCTGCGAAGTTCAACCGGATTGTGCATGAACACTCGTATTCGTATGGTTGAGTGTAGGGGTACCTTGCCACTCATCATTGGCATCATTATTGGGGACAGTGCTAGTTATTTAGATTAGTTACATCATCCAAGATTGCTGTGATGAAGCCTTGACGATATATCTTTTAGAAAGAAAGTAATTGTAAATAAGTCACACACAAATTCAAAACAATGTCTCTCTCACAAGACTATGACAATGCAACAACTAGTAAGGAAATTCATTGGAGAACCAACGAATTATATGATGATGAAGACCAATTTTGGAGTACTCAATCTTATGCAAGGATCCCCTATGCTCATAAACACCCCAATGGTATTCAAGGACTCTTGTCATCCAACTCTGACACTCATGTGACAATAGGTCATGACATGGATGACCATCTTTCAAGGGGTTGATGTAGAAATTAAAATCGAGCCACAAGCAAAGTTAGGAATGCCAACATGAATAAAGACAACATCATCCCAACTCACAAATTCATAACCTACCTAGTGACGATGATCCCCTATTGGCCACTAAGAGCCTAATGCATATATAAGAGGCTGTTCGAATATCCCACAAGCATCGCAAGGAAAGCCATCTACCCAAGCTTGATTTAAATAACTTTCCCAAGTTTTCAAGAGGCTATGATTTAGATCCGCAACATCATTTGCAAGCCTTCTACACTGCTTGTGCATGGAACAACATTGATAATGGATGGTAGAAACTTAAGCTCTTTCATATGACACTCATTGGCCAAGCAAAAGTATGGTATAGGTCTTTAAAACCAAAATCAATTTGATGTTGGTCGATAATGGTAGAACTCTTCAATGAAAGATATCAAACCTATGCAAGAGTGTCATCCTTGAGGAGACAAATCCAAGAGTGGAAACAAGTGCAACATGAACCCTTGGACATGACCTTAGAAAGACCATGGGTTTTATAAGGAAAGGCTCATGTACCACATCATGGATGGGCTCCATAATTAAACAAGGGAGACCCTAGGGATGTATGCCCTAGGTCAACTATATGAACTATGAACCCACCAATTCCAAGAGCTTATTAAGTGGGTAGCAAAAGAAGAAGGAGAAATAGCTAAATGGGAGAATGTTGAAGGCTTTCAATAGGACCAAAATCTCAAAATAGCAAAGGTCCATGATCATGAAGAGGCGAAATCAACTCACCTCAAGGAGGTGGAATCATCTTTGCCAATACTACAATCACTAGACGAGATTGAGGCAAAGATCAATAAGATGATGGATTGGGTACATGAAAAATGTGGAAAATTTTCCAACATTATTAGAGGTAGAACCATGACAAACCAAGAAACAAGATAGAACACCACTAGACAATCGAAAATAATAATTGAAGAAAATAAGGAAAAGAACTCAACTGCAAATCACCTGTATTAATGTGACATTTTCCTGTACGATCACCCCAAAGGCCAATGCCCAATCTTGTCACATTTACATGAGCATTGGGGAGGACTGTTACATCTAGATTTCATACAGAAATATTGGTTTCAACCATAGTGGCAAAAACCCTAGTCATGGGAGAGGCCACCATTAAATTGGTCACACCCTTCACATCATCCGAACACAAGTGCCTATTATGTTCAGCATCCTATTTTCCCAACTATGTTAACATCCTCTATTACATCACATCATTATCATTCTCCTGAGTACTATCAACCCATGTCCTCTCAAACAAGATCACCACCTCATGTTCATTGCACTTCTCCTCGCTCTCCATATTCTCATCATTCACCTCCTTCTACCTTGCCACTAGTCGTGCTAGAATGTTTTGCACCACAGCACCAACCCAAGAATGTTACTTATGATGCTACTGTCAATAGTAATGGAGGTCCTCCACAATGTCGAAAGCATCCTTTCTTTAGGCATGATCATAGAAAGAAATAGCATGGTTCCAAAACTACTACATCCTCCAACCCAGCACAGGTTCAACGCTATGATGCATCTGCCTCCTTAAACATGACACCTCCTATTACCTTATTAAGGCCACCAATCAATACTCTAACTACCATATGGCCCAATGAATATAACCACATAAGAAGACATATTGATCCTTGCATACCATCTTACAGTCATGGGTGCCATAGTGGGTCAGCTCCTTATCACTTAACCGCATCTTATAATTTTCCCCACTATGCCTACTTTAAAGTGTGTGAATCCCAATTTGGGTACATTCCTGCCACCACATCAAAAGACACCCAGTGGTTTGGATATGACCAGACTCCAATATTTTTCACATGCATTGATCCTCATTTTCCATTTATTAATTCTAGCCATTCTCAAAAGTCTCGTTATGGAGGATATACTCCATTCTAACAAGAAGAATTAGTAAATGTTATTTTTCCTTTTCTTTTATTTTACAATTTTTTGTTTTCCAGTTCTTCATTTTTAGTTTGTTATTTTTTGATTTCTAATTTTTCATGTTTCAATTTGTTGCTTTATCTTTTTATTTATCATTTTATCTTTTTATGGGCAATCTCATCTATGAATAAAAAACTCATGTGACTTGTTAGTCGAGGTGTTGTTCTATGCTATCAAATCTCAGGTGATTAATTAGTTGAACAGTGAGCCCACAACATCCACCCATCCATTCTATTAATAAGAGGTTCTACTCTGGGTATAGTGATATTCTTGTCATCATTAAAACTTAAGGTAATTTTGTGCTCATTATGCCTAGAGTGAAAAATGATGGATTAAGAGCGAATGATGAGGGTGTGCCATCAAGGGGACTTGTGGATTCTTTTTGGTGACATTTGTAGGTACTATCATACAGCTTGGTTGTACTAAGATCTTTGTAGATCTAAAAAAAATGGGAGTAAGAGTAATAAAGGCACTCAATAAAGAAACTCAATGCTATTCTAGGGGTCCCACTAGAAAGACATGCACCCATGCTTGAAGGTTGGCGACTTCTCCAATTCATTGTTGGAAAGGATGAAGTGCCAAAGCGGCTAGAAGAAAAGAAAAGAAAAAGAGAAAAGAAAAGGAAACATCAAAGAAACAACCAAAGAAAAAAATACTCCTCCCTTGGACAAAATGCCAAGTGATCGTACACCTTGTTGTCATGGTGCTCTTATGGTTGTCCATCATTGGATGAAACAATGCGATGTCATTGATCAGAAGAATGGACTTGGTCTTGATTTTGGAGCAATGGGCTAATGACACATTAATCATGCCCTACACTCAGGATTCATTGTGCCCAGAGTTAATTACCTTATGTCCTGATCTCTGCAATCCTTTCTACGATTTGTTTTGTCTCACTATTCATATATTCTTGAATTGTTTCTTGTGTAGCATAGAATTCATCCCTCATCATGATGGTATGTACATGTGTGTGTTTTGTTGCACTAGTGTGGATTACATTTAACCATTTTAGTGCCTACGGACATTTTCAAGTATGGTTACGTAAGGGCATGATAGGTAGGAACCTACTTTGGGGAGGATCCACTTGTGTAACTTTTGCAATTTGCACTCTTTGCACATCACCACATCATCTTATAACTCTGAGTACTACATTGCTAAAATTTTTCTTTCCTTTATCATCATTTTAATTCAAACGTTCCTGTGCACCACTACATGTCCTTTTTCCTCACCTTCCTCACAAACTTCATTGTAAAACTCCACTTTATTACACTTCTAGTGCCTTTCAGTCTCTTCAATGTTATCCTAGACCTTTCAAATTAACCTTAAATTCTTTATTTTTGACCTTGGAAATTCAAAAATTTATCAATTTTGCTAAGTACCCTATTTTCAAAGGGACACGATATTGGGTATTCGATATCAGGTTTGACGCGATATCAGGTTTGCGCTATTGGGTACACGATATTGCATCTATAAAAACTATACATAGGGATCCCACCATGCACGTCAACGTCATTTTTCACTATTCATGCAAGGGGAGTTGAAATTTTCTTCCACGAATTCTGACGCTCTGAGCACCTATCATTCCAACTTCCATATCTTACTCATTAACACTCCGATTCTCATTTCAATTGAACCTGTCTAAACCTAGAGTGTTTGACTTAGTCATGGGGGAAGGGTACGCTCCAAGTTGTGCATAGTTTTTTTCAAATTCATCATTGCCCAAAGTATATCATAAAGGGCAAATGACCTTAAAAATGTTTTAAAAATTTTCCAAATTAATTTTATCTCTTCACCCATACCATGAAAATTATTTCACCTAATTAAATTGGGGCCAATATAAAAAATTTTAGGAAAAATTTTCGTAAAATTTTCTAACTCTGAATCACACTAGACAAGAAATAAATTTATTAAGGCAAGAAGTAAGGTATAAATAAAATTTTGTAAATAGGATTACTAATAGATGATTCCATGTGATTGTAGATGGCCCCTAAAAGAGGATAGTAAGGAGGAGCCTCTCAGGGTGCATCCAAATGACCAAGGAGAGGCAGAGGCCAAGTGTCTCTCGAGGAACATACAGAGCAGGAGGCACAAACATTCAGCATCCATCAGGAACCTCCTGTTACTGTGCAATTGGAACATGTCAAAGGTGGAGATGGTGGAGTACCTGAACAGGGATAACATCTCACATTGTCTCCAAAATGTGTTTAGGAAATTCATGAAAAGCCCATGTCAGTAGCTATGATTATGAGACTCAACTTTGGACCTTTCACTGAGTTTGCTCTTGAAGCAATTAGGGACCAACTTAAAAGGTCTCCATTGTGGCCTATTCTCTTTGAAAGTGGTGATTGGTATCTGGGAGAGACGTACCAATTTTGGTACAACAAAGAAGAAGGCACCACCATTGATATTAGTGGTATTTTTTTTGATTTCTCTACCAAAGCCATTTCAGAAGTTCTAAATATTCTAAATACAAGGCCAAAGGTTGCTCACTTGTCCACTTGTTCTGATGCTGAAGCGCAAAAGATATGGTTGAAAAGGATGTACGACAAGGAAGATAAAGAATATGGAGAGCTTACACTTGAAGAGAGAATCTACTTCAAAATCGACACATATCACATTTTCCTAACAAAAGGTTTAAACAGAATTTCCACATATGCGGCTAGAGGAAGTGCCATCTTGATGGGCAAGGTTAATGCCAACCTACCCCATATATATCTTACAAAAATGTTGAGGTGGTTTGAAGAATGTAAAATGGGGAAGTTTGCATTTCCCTTCCCTTGTCTCATCAAGAAGCTATGTCGACGTGTTGAAATTCTAGGGTACACTAATGATGTCCCCAAAAACGCCCAAAATGCTTCATTTGCTAAATTACTAAGGCCACCAGCCCCAAGAAAAAGTGTTGGTAAGACACTGGAGCTTGAGTAAGAATAGGAAGTGGGGCCCAGCACATAACTTACAAGCCAGCAAGACTAGGCACCACCATTGTTGCAAGACTATTAACCATTGATGATCCATCTTAGGGTCATCACTGAAATGATCAATTGGGGAAGCCATGATGAAGATAATCTCTTCAGAGTCATCGATGATGCTGTACGATCCAAAATATCAATTGATTGCGCATGGGATGAGGTTTCTATCCAAACAAGAGGAGGGGAATCACACTGGTCACAACAAATATTTGGAAATGCTGCATCTTTTCAGGTACAATTAGAAACTGGTGAAGGTGCCATAGTAGTGGTCATGCAACACCAAGATGCAGCGGGAGCAACAAAAGTGGTCATAGACCACATAAAAGAATCATTTAATGTCCCTATTGTACCACCAGTAGATTTTACAGGAGCACACAATGCTCAAACTTTGGCTAGTCACTCGATGACTCTTGCGGAACATGAGGATGTTCTAGATCAGTTGTTGCAAACAAGACAAGTGATGATGTCCTTGTTTGAAATCCCTTAAGATGTAAAAACAACACAATTAGACCTCATCTCCACAAAAGAGAAGCTAGTCATGGTAGAGGTTAGGGCCGAGCATGCAAAAGAGGAGTTAGAAAGACTCAAAAAAAGGCTTGTCACCCTACAAGCTACACAATAGGATCCATCCTAATTCATCCTTGTAGACCAGCTAGAATCCTTCTAGACAAAGAAGCTGAATAAATTGTTGGAGGAAAATAAAAAAGTGGTTGAGGAAAAAGAGAGGGTTGATTGGGATGCTTCTAAGGCACAACCTCAAACGTATGCACATGCTAAAGCACTCAAGGCCTCACAAGAAGAAAATAAATGCCTTGCCATCAAAAATGTTTTGTTGATTACAGTAGAAAGACAAAAGAATGTTCTTGAGAAAAATTTTCAGCAATTACGAGAATAGTTAATAAGTGTCAATTAGGATATGAATCACTTGGCCAAAGAAAATAGAACTCTCTTAATAGAGAAGGTACACATGATTCGTCAAAAAATGGAAATTGAAATAAGCATGTGGCAGAATGAGGCCAAGCAACATGAGAAGCTCAAAGAGCATTTCAGAGATTAGGTGGGGCTGTACAAGAAAGTGATTGAGAAAGAAATCCATATGGCCAAGGCCCACATAATTGGTGGGCCATATTGGATACTTATGCCTTCGCCCACCAAGTTGAACTAAAAAGCTAGGACCTACAGATATAAGATCTCACGGAGTACATGGAGTTGGCAAACTTGCGGTATGCCAACTTAGCCATATTAATAGTAGGATGCCCAAGAATAGAATTAGAGAAGCAAGTAGCAACCACCTATGCTAAATATGAAATAGAATTTGCTGAACACAAGAAGACCTTGTAGAAATTGGAGTAGAAAATTTTGAATTAGAGGTGGTCAAGAGTAGCTACTAAGGATAAAAGGATGTCGTGGTAGATTTGGCTTGACGGCTCACAGACTACCAAGAATACAAAGACAAAGCTAGAGCCTATGACGAGGAACAAGGACTATTTGCAGCTTGGTATGTCAAGGCTAATCAGATGTTTCTGTAATTGTCATGCCCATGGGAGGTGCCGAATCCATCAAACTTTGGAGCATTAGCATGGATGGCATAGGATCCCCAAACCAAAGAAGAAAAGCTTTAGGAACTCATTCAGAGACATCCATTTCCAAAACCTAGAGCATAAGATAAGGGGAAGAGACCCATGGAGGAGCCACCATCACCAAGAACCACATGAGTTCCAACAAATTTTGTTTTTTGTAAATTCTGTCTATGTCCCAATTTTGTTTTGTTCAATTCCACACTACGACATGAGTAATTCCTAGTTAGTCAATAATCCCATACATATCCACTGTGTAATCAATTGAAGTCATTATTATTTTTTCTAACTCAAGGACGAGTTGTTATTCAGTCATGGGGGTATCATGAATCATGTTTTTCTAGGCCCAATATTGAATCCTTGATATCAGGTATGAAATATCGTAGCTTGGATAACGATATCATATACATGATATTGTGATTCCTATGTAGGCATATAAATACCACGTTTGGGTGCACAGGAAAGGGGGAGTTGGTAATTCTTAGATAGAGTCCTTTTGTCATTTTTTAGTTAGTTTCATTCTTTCCATAGTGCATGCCTGCAGTGTGATGATTGTAATTGTATGGAACCTTTATTCGTGTGTGATATACTTTGACACACACATGATCAACAATAAAGATTGAGATTACTCCATCATTGCAACATTCACTTAGCTTTTAATTACTTCAATTTTTAATTGTTATTTATTATTTTCTTCATTAATATTTCTTTATCATCAATTGCTATTCTTGTTACTAAATGTAGAATGAGTACAACTTAATCATGAACATTTAAGTGTAACTACTTGGTAACCCAATAGCGTGTCTAGGAGTGCTCAAGTAATATGCGCTTGGTAATCCCAGAAGTAGTACATGAGGTCCAAGATGTGCATGGATGATTAAGGATAGATGCTCATCACACTTAGGCTAGTTTATATTTTTCTTCTTATTTCTTATTAGCTTAAAAAAATATTATTTTCCATTGTTTCTAGGAGTAGTACTAGTTTAGGATCACATCATTCACCTCACTCTGGACTAAATCATACATGACCAAGTAAATACTAGTCTAGGTGGGAAGACAGCAAACTGCGATCAATGAGTAACTATCTAGATACCACAACTAGTCCATCTGCAGAGTTTGACCTGATCATGCATGAATGCTCATATTCATATGGTTGAGTGTAGGGGTACCTCACCAATCATTAGCTGGGAAGGTGGAGAGATGCTCATGACTAATTCTGAAGGGACTTGATTGTGGCTATACCAAATGATCTTATTGATGTATTAATTAATATGGGACTAGAGGATGAACATAAAGTGCACAAAGCTCATGAGCCTATGTTTGAAAATTACAAGTCTTTGTACATGCAAGATCCTTGCGATCAAATGGTAGAAGAAGAGGTTAACCCCAACTTTTCATTTGATTATTCAAATGGAAAGAAAGAAGATAAAGTAGATAATAAGGGCAAAGGTATAGCCTACCATCAAGATCCCTAGTTAGGTACCTTCATTTTGAGTGTATCTTAGCATGGTGATCCCCTTTCTAGGTTTCAACTTTTGCATTTTTTACACTTGTCAGTGGTAATAATGATTTTCATTATTCGAGTGGGATAATTATCATGACTTGATGGAGTTGTACATGTTCCAATGGAGCATTTTCATGATATTAGAATTAAATGAATCAACATTCCTAATGTACCAACATATAGAGGGTATACCAGTAAAGATCCCCAACTTCATGTGCAAGCCTTTGATAATGCTTGCTATCTCCAAGGGATAGTAAGTGAGTCGAAAAAGTTGTAGTTCTTTTCCCACACCTTCATTAAAAATGAAAAAACCTAGTATACGTTCTTTCATTTTATATTGATTCAAAGATGGATAGATATGGTCAAAATCTTCTATAAATAATTCAGACCTATGCTAGAAGTTTAAACATCTAGAAGGAGATGTCTAGATGAAGGCAAAAAGCTCATGATCCTCTTGACATCACCATGGATAAGTACATGAAAATTGCTCATCATTGTTTGAACTAAGGTTAAGGTAGGAAACAAGAAATTGCCTTAATTATTTGAGAGTAGTTAATTCATATTGTAAAAGGGCTAAGGTAGGAAACAAGAGAGTGCATGGACATGTATGCAATGGACTAGATGCACAAAAAGTTTATGGCTCAAATCAAAGCACTCTTAGACATCATTACTAGCATGAAAAGTAAATGGTGAAAGTGATAATCAATTAATGGGTATAGTTATGATCCATCATGCAGATGAAAGGCCAAAAATTTTGAAGGTACTTCCAAACCTCCCACTACAATTAAGGCACTAGCACAAGTTCAAGTTAGAATCACAAAGCCTTGATAGATGAAAAGATAACCACTATTCTCAATGATATTAATGGTAAGGTGGTTGAAGTTGCAACCAAAGTAGTTGCATTGTAAGAACATAGAAAGAGGTGTGATGATAAGGTTAAAGGTAAGATTTCTTACTCTAAAAGCATTTAAGAAGATTTAAATAAGGTTTCATCATCTTCCTTCGATGATGAGGGTCTTTGTGAATACTATGCATACTTTCATAATTCTTAATGCTACCTAGTCATGGCGCATATGATTGGTGAGATGGGATGATGTAGGATAACTTTGAATCATAGATTTATTAAGAGGCAAATAAGAAGGACCCCATACCATAGCTATTCATACTATCCTAGTTGTGCTTATTCGCAACCCATGCAGTAGTACCAATAGTGGCAAGCTCTAAATCCTTGGGGTGTTGCTCGATGAAATCTTCCAACTTTGGTGCAACAACCTATGTTTCCTCCACCAAATCCTAACTTTTATGATGCCCAGTTAGGTACTTATTAACCTCCAATGATGATACACTAAGAGTATCTACTTGCTTTCAATGATCCTGCTAACCAAGCTTCCTAGCAACAATAGCAACAACTTCTACTTCCTAGTCCTATGCACAATGGGATACATAGTCAACCATAACCAAGGTAGGAAAAATCATGCAATAGTACATATGGTAATCATCCTGCTTCTATCCATGCATCAAGGTAATATTACAAATTATTTTTTGATTTGGTTATAGGGGAATTTTGAGGTCCCATGATAGAAAATTTAATTACAAGCACAAATGTGTAAATTGTGGGACTGGATTTGTATCCTCCTCTTCACCTTACAAAGAGAAAAATCATTTAAGATAAATAAAATTACATACTTTTGAGATCTTGATGAATATCCCTAATCATAATTTAAATGCAATATTTACTTTAGTGATGAGTTCCATTTCTATGTTTTGTGGAGATAGCATGATGACACCCAATGGCAATGTTGTCACCCTTTCTATATCTATGAGGGAAATGTAGGTAGTCAAAGAACAATGTTTGTTAAAAATGATCATATCATGGAAATCCCATGATGGAGATCCAAATTGATGAAAAGGACCAATGTCTAGCTCTTTGACTCTAATTTGGAAGTTAATCTCATCTCATTACAACAATATCTTAATTAGGGCTTTCTTCTCTCAAGTATAACAACATTTAGTTGGAGCTAGAAAACCAATCATATGCCTGCCTTGTGGGATAGGTATGTAATATAATTACATTTTTTGAAGGTTGTTCATATCTCACTAATTTCCTAGTGCTTAGATAATAAGATAAGATGGAAGAATATCTTCCTATTATAATGGGAAGAACTTAGTTGAGCAATGTAAATGTTAGGTTGGGTTTCCAAGACCTTCACCTTGAGATCAAAAGAAGGGATGAGGCTAGAAGAATGAACTATAAGAGAATGCCCTGTGATCCTTCCTAGTCTTGCTACACCACAACAATAATCCATTCACAAGCTAGATGTAACACTTGATGGACAACACTTGGTGTAATAACGAACATATTTCACCTATGAGCATGATTAAAGATTAATTTATCACTCAGAGGTTTTCTAGGTGATGGACATGGATTAATGGTGGGGGAGAAACCCTACATACCAGGTCAAAATTTTATTTTTCTAATATTGAAATTTTTATAATTAATAAATATTGGTGTGTCTAATTATAATTTTTTACTTTTTGAGCTTAATGGATAATCAATCATGAGATTTCTTTTCTTTTGAAGTATTTGTGTGTGTGTGGAAAATCTAGTTAAGATACTTTATGAATGCTCAACCAATAAGCCAATGGTGGATGGATGAGCTATAGATGTAATGATGATGCAATAACATTAAATAGGTCTAATGTGGAGCTTTAATTGACAAAATGCCCATGAAATAATATTAATCCACCCACTTTTCTTCTATCCATCATTAGTAAACCAAACTTAGATTTAGTGGGAAGCATGAACTCACATTGTGAGATATGGAAGCTAGTGCTATTAAAACCATAGCCAAGTGGTGGGTTTACACCTTAGGATGCGAGCTATGAAATCCTAGATGAGTTCCTAGCCACTGGTACAGAAATGGTATATCATCAAGGGCCCTTGTGACCACTAGATGGGTCTAATTTATGTGATTGTATCAAGGTGAATGTGTTGCCTCCCTTGACCAAAATTATTAGAATAGGTTTGTGATTCCATAAACCTATGTGTGTCATGTTGTGAGGGTTGAATTCTCATGTTCATGTAAGTTGAAGACTCTAGGTGGTGATCTAACACTTTAATCATTCTCATGATTCCCATGCTTCATAAAAAATCCTCTTTCTATAAAAGAATGAAAAGAAAAATATATATGATCAAAAAATGAAAAAAAATAATGATGAAAAGAAAAGAAAATTAGAAAAAAGAGAGAATAGGTGATGGAAAGAGCAATGTGATTCCACTCTTATCAACTTGTACAAATTGGAATGTTTACTATCCAAACTAATCTCATAGTTTATTACATCTAAGATTAAATTAGTGATTAAAGCTACTCATATAAAATTTTTTTCATGTTTAACCCATTTCCTAGATCACTTAACTTCTCATAATCCCTTGCTCATCCCTACCTATGGCCATGAAGGGCTAGAAGTCTCTTTCTTAGTGAATCTTGATTATGTCAATTGCTTCTTCCACCCAAGTCCTTGATCATTTTATCTAAGGATAACAAATCCTCATCCTTGACCCAAGCCTTGACAAGGTTCAAATATAGAAAATTTTCTCTAGATGGTCATGTTATTGTACCTTTTTTAAGGTTAGAAGATTATTTAGTGTAGCCAAGGGGATTGATGAGAGGTTTTTCATAAAGAAAAATTTAGGAAGCTTGTTGTGCATATGTGCATATATGAATAAAACCCAAATCAAAATCTTGACTTTTAGATGCTTGGTGGTATGTTGCATTGGTAGCTTCACACCAATGATTAGACCGTGAAACAAGCAAAACTAGATGACACTGGATTTGGCCAATGTGACCTTGTGCTTAGAAGGGAGATTTAGAGGTTGATCCCTATTGCATGGATAAGTATTAGTGAAAGGATGTGGTATTAGATCTCTCATGGAGTGTAGGACATCCTCATGTTCTCCATGAGCTAATTGAATGATTGGCTAGGGATCCAATGATGTTACACTCTTTTCTTTTCTCTCTCTCATACATTACTCATTCTTCATCTCTTCTAGTATATTATTTTCCATGATTATCTATGGAAAGAGGTCAATCAAGTAAAGCAAAGATTAAGATCTAGCCATACAAGGGGATGTACTCATGTTTAATGCTACTATCTCACTAGGTTTTTGAAAATTTATAGGTGTCTCATTAATGGGTTTCATAAGAGTAAGGAAGGAAAGTGCTTACTCTGGGGAGGACCCACTTGTAAATTTTTGGTGGCTTGGAATCATATTCAAGTGAGCTAAGGTTATATCCTAGTGATGCTGCAAGTTGCATTACATATGGTACTTAATTAATCTTCCACTTGTGTGTGTTTCGACTCTTCATGCTTCAAGGTTTGACCATAATAAACCCTATCAATTCACCTCCATTGTGCTTATATTTCATTATATTTGGTGGTATAATCATTTTGTTATTATTTTAACCCTTATTTTCTAGGCTTAGATTCATGGAAATGCATATATTGATCAATCAACTCATTTCCCATAATTCATGATATCATCTAAGGTAAGTTTATAATGCTCTTATTGTCTTGCTCCTTGTACATCTTTTGAGGTCAATTCAAGATGAATTTAGTATGGTGAGAACCCTATGTGAAAGTCTAGAGGTGATGAAAGATAAGTTTAAGATTGAGAGAACAAAGTTTGGTATTTTCCTTTGTTTGAAAAGGTGTGTTGATGCACCCCCTCCATCAATGTAGGGGCATTCATGCCCTTAAACCAATGAGCCATTATAAAGGGTGGGGGGCTTCCCATCACATTTTACACTTTGTCATTTCTCATTTTATATACTTTTCATGCCTCCAATATTTACATACAAGTGAAAATTTACCAATTTTTTTATCTTAATGAATGAATTTATAATATTTTTATAAGCATCCTTCTCAGTTCTTCCTAACCATGGTGTTCTAGCTATGTTTCAATCTTGGTGTCTTACAACTTAGTTGTGGGGAAGAGACATCAATACAAATATGCAAGTAGTGCACTTGGTAGTTATTTAACTATTTCTACCTTATTCATGCTTTCCCATGCATACCATGATTCAATGGTTGTGATGATTTTTTTTTAAAGAATTTCCGAAGGGTTTTATTTATCATTGTTTTCATATGAAATTTTTGCAATGGTAGTATGATGCCTAGGGAAACTCACTTCGTTTTAGCAAATTTCATATCTTATCATGTTGCAGTGATTACAATCCAAGCTTCATAAATTGAGAAGAGCTAAGGTTGAACAATCTTAGGTCTCTATTTGTGGACATTTGTGTGAACCACTAGTTCCTAAGGAGGAGGAGGGGAAAAAACTTAGATATTTCTATTTGAAACTTGTAGGTCATACTACACAAAGACCTCCTTTTAGAAGAAGACCATGAGGTAGGTAGTCACATTCTCAATCTTCAAGTCAAGTACATACATAGTACCAAGTAACTAAACAAGTGATAGAAGAATTGACAAAAGATGATGAAGAGGATGTTGATGACATCCAAAAGGATGTGGATGCTTACAATGCTTCCATGAAGAGAAAAACTATTATTAATTCCTTGAGCTTCATCCTCTTGAGCTTAAGGAATCATTGTAGTGGATGGGCTTCTATGACTATATCACCCAATCCTTCATATAGTACTACTATAAGGTAGAGGAATTCTACTATAACCTTGCTGCTAATGGTGCCATGACTTTCATTGGTGGAGTTCCTATGATTAGTTTCACATGGAAAATCTTGTGGGCTATAGGATTTCCAAATGCACTAGTGAATAACTAATTATCATGGATCCAAAATATTAATCCCAAGCTCAATTTTAAGGCCATGGTGGAGACCTTTGATATGGACAAAGCTAAGGTAAAGATGTTTAAAGTTCCCTTGGTCCAAAATGTCATGTAAAAAATTATCAACCATAATTTTATGCCCACTAAACAACCATTAGGTATCTCTAATTGGAGAACAAAGATTATGGCTATGATAAGAAGGAAGTATGCCATCAATGTCTCATATTTCCTCTACAAGAGCTAATCCAAAAAACTGAAGATGTGACCAAGGATAAGAGAGAGGTCTATGTCTTTTTAAGGTTAATCCAAAAATTCTACGAACTGGTAGGCATAGTTAACCATGTGGGAATATATTCCATAATAGTAAGAATTATGGACTTAGAGAACATGATGGTAGTTACTTCAAGATGATGTCTTGAGGTCATTGAAGCTGTACTTGACTTGAAGGATGAGATTCCTTCCATATAGGTATGCCATATCTAACCTTTTGACCAACTCAACTAACATCATTCCAAAGCACCAACTGTAGCTCAAGCATTAGTGTAGGGGTGCTACACCTTGATAGACCCCAATAGGACCCAATCCATAACTTCCAGGTAGATCTAGCTTAGAAAATAAGAATAACACAATAAAATAGATAAAATATTTTATATATTAAGATAATTCTCAAAATACATAGAAAATGCATAAAAGATGAGGAGCCAAGATCAACTCACAACTCTCCCAAGTATCTTAGAGACCACACTTGTCCTCTCTTAATCCTCAATTGCTCACAATGGATCCCAAGCTCAAGACAAGGCACTTAAAAGAGATTCTCCTAATCTTTCTCAAGTGCTCTTCCTTGCCTCTCACTCAACTTCCTTGAATAATCTTTGTCCTTGCACAAACTCTCTTCCCTAAAGAGCTCTCTCTCTTGCCCTCTATTGGGATGTTTGGCCATCAACATTTGCACTTTGGCCCTTCGCACTAGGGTACTTGGCACTATGACCCTTAACACTTTATCACTTGGCATTACAACACTAATAATGGTGAAGTACATCAATATTTATAAGCAACTAAAAGGTAAAAACCATAGAAAACTTTCCTCAACTTAACTTGAGGTTCTTTAGATGTTTTCCAATTCTTCTCAACTTCTCCTTGGCTGTCTCCATCTTACTTTGGTTGTTTCCATCTTGCTTAGGGTATTTCCTGAATTGGAATGACATTTTAAAAATTTTTCCCATGCATTTGGGTTGTCTCTGTATTTGCTGGAACATCTACTATGAAAGCCTAGCTTTTGGGAGATATGTCTACTATTTTTGATAGATGTCTTTTATGGATTGGAGACATCTACACTTTAGGAGAGATGTATCTACAAATATTTCTATCTTTTTAGGGAGATGTCTATCTTGAAGGTGCAAAAAATAAAATGCTTTTTTTTTAATGTTGGGAGCCTCTAGATGCCTCCCAACAAGTCCCTATAGATCTTGGAACCATGTAAACTTGTCAAAATAAGCCAAAAACACCTCCAAACATGCTAAAACATCCAAGAATCATCCTCAACAAAATCATCATAATAAGACACATAGTATGTAGGGTAGAACAAGGGAATCAAAAGAGGTGTCCCTACACCAAGCATATTAACTAACATAGGTGTAATAACCTAGTAGATCCATTTCATAACCTCCCAATTTTAGCATTAGGTAAAGCCAAAAACCTCTTCTTGGTAATGGTTCTCAACTTGTAATGCATATCAATGATGAGGGGTAGGCTACAACAATTTATTTTAAAGATTCACAAGACATCAATAACAATTTCTTATAAATGATGAAAGCCATTGTGGGTGTTGGGGCAATAAGGAAGGACCTCTTCCAATTCCCTCATCCATTGTTAGATGATCCACCCATGACTCATTTTGATACCCTTGTTCAATCTCAAATTCATGCGCCTTCATGGAGTCTTTCCTAATTACATCAATCAAGGTGCAACATGCATAATATCCAACATGTGGTTGAAGTCCTCTAGGTATTCACTAATCAACCTAGCACTAGCTACTAGATGGAGGAAGAGTAGAGAGTTGATTTTACTACCAACGTTTTTTTTTTAAGAAATATCAATAGTATAGTGGAAATTGAGTTCATTAAGATACGAGCCTAGAAAATTTCAATGCTAATAAATCATTTTATTTGCAAGAGTTATGTTGAAGCCAAGCTGAGATAAAATCATTGCACAAACAATTGGAACATCTCATAGTGTTGGTACTTGCACCTTCTACAATTACTCTAAAGTTGTAGCTTGAGCACTTATAGGCTGAACTATTCTAGATTTTCCAAGTTGATTAAGAAGCTATGTTTATGAAAGATGACTTTGAGTAAAAAATTAGAATGTTAAAGCATCAATCCCAAAAATGAGAAAGAATGAAACAACAAAATAAAAAGCAAGTACTTTCCCTTTTCTACTAGGTGCAAAGGTTAGAGGATAAAAGTTAAATTATGATATAGTTTTAGGACAAGTACCTTCACATAGAAAAGGAGTATTAGAACTTAGAATAGGATCTAGCAAAAAAGACTACTAGGGAAACCAATAAGCTTAGAAATATCATCTAATTGAGCAAGCAACATGGGATGTCGAAGTGGTTAGACTACACAAATGTATAACTCTATTGAATGAATGAGCAATTAGGAAGAGGCATGAGATAAAGGAGAAATTCAATACCTTGCACACCAAACTTTGATAAATGGCTACTAGTAAACCAACACTGCAGGCGAAAATAAACCTTTTGAAAAACATGTACATTTTCCACCACAAAGCAACTATTATTATCCCTAAGAGAAGACTTAAAAAATTTTAAGAGGATGTGCAAGAGAAATGGAGAAGGTACTTCTATGTGATCCAAACTTCTCTAGGTCAATAGTGCATAGATCTAGAAGAAAGTCTTTATTGTGTAATGGTTGAACTCAATGTAGTCCAGCATAAGTTCTTGCAAGAGAAAAGAAGTCATGAACAATATCAAGTTGATGTTAAGAAATGATGAAAATCACTCATGTAAGAGTAGGGATTGATTCATGAATAGAACTAATGACTCTAAGTGAGGGTGATGGACCTAGAAGCATAATTTTAGATATTTCTTATGTTTGCACCTAGCACCTCTAGCTTCTTCTCATACTAAGTAGGCACGTTAGGAGGATTCTACTTTCAACTATCATTTCTAGAAATTCTTGATGAGGTGGCTTGTAATTTATTATAATATAGTCATGATTTGTACATTTGTCTCATTGTATTCCTCCTCATTGATCTTATCATGTATCTAGTTCCAATCTTGTATTTGGGGCTTTAAAGTTATGAGTTACCTAGTGGCATTTTGTAAGTTAACTGTAAGCCCTAGATTTAGAATGTATGTCATGTATCCTATGTTTGTGATTTTCAGACACATGGTTAAGGTTTTTACCTCCTAGGTTTGCATCCTAGTCTTCTAGTTTTCACTTGTGTATTTGATGCATGTTTTGGGCTTCTCAAGATGTTTCTTGCTTCATTTGATGATCCTTGGAAGCTTTCAACATGTTCCCTTGTGTCTCAGCTTTCTTTCAAGAAAAGTTAGTAAAGTATAAGGAGGAAAGGGTATACTAGCTTCCCTATGCTAGTGCATTTCCTATGTTAGCATAGGGGCATAGTTGCATCTCTCTTCGTTCTCTAGCTTAAACATGTTTTCCTCTTGACCTCCTTCAATATATCATGGGATGCTTAGGTTGTGCTAATAGGTTGATGAATCACATTTTTTGCTCATGCTCTGACATTGGGTATCTAATGTCAGAGCCTCGATGTCGGGTATCTGATGTCGAAGCTAGGATGTGATGTTGGATATTTGATATTGTGGGATATACGCTAGCCTATAAATATAGTGCATGGGCTCATAATTTTAGTATCAAGTTTTGTCATAGAGTAGCAAAGCTCTTATAGTTTGTTTTCTCCAAAGTTAGAATATTTTTTGAGTGCCCACAGCAAGAGTCTGAGTGTGTATAGATCTTTGTTTGAACACTGATGTACTTGAGCACAGCAATGTGATGTGAATAAAAACAAACTCTTTTGATAATCCTTGTAGCATTGAGAATAGATTAATGTTTTCTTTAATGCACTTTACTTTAATGTAGTTTAATTAAGTAATTAATTTCTAGTTGTTAATGAACACAAGCACGACCACTTCGAGCATACATATAGTGCTTGGTAACCTAGCAACACTTAACGTTTGCTAATCCAACAGCATTATTTGTGTTCAGGATGTATCCAGGAAAGTGGGACATGTACTTATGTTAGGCTAGCTAGGTAGTAAATGAATTAGATCTTAAATTACTCTACCTTTCGTTCTTATTGTAGGCGATTAAACTTATAAAACATAAAATGAGAAAAATTATGTATTTTAATTACACTTAAATCATACCCTTGAGCATCACAAGTGTAGTTGCGAAGACAATGAATGTTCTCAACACCCATTTCACTTCCTAGAGAAACTAGTGCACTGGAGAACTATAGGTCCACGAAATTTGACCAGATCATGTGTAAATGCCTTAGTGATTCATATGGTTGGGTGTAGGGGTACCTTGCCACTCATCACAAGTATTTTTTGATTCCACCAGTATTAGCAAACACTTATTATTGTGTTGTGAAAACTATAAACACCTAAGATGAGTGTTACACAAGGAAACTTGATTCCAAGTATTTGTCTTTGACATTTGGCATCTAGTTTGGTGTGAAGAACGCTTCCTCCCTTGGACAAGTCATTCGTTCCCTATTTTTGTATATGTTTTGGGTTGTCACATTCACATGTGTGACTAGCCTCTATTAGTGTGCTCCCCTACTTCTATAGTCCAAAACCATTTGGTCAATATAGAGTCTAATGTTTGCATCGTGAAAAAAGCTTATGAATTTTCCTCATCTCTACCATTAATGTCTTAAATATTAAAAACCAAAAACATTATAAAATATCAAAACCATAAAAACTTTTTTTCATTTTTCATTTTCATAAGTTGTAATGATAAAACATTACCCAAGGAGGTTACAACTATATAACATGATGTTGAACCATGGAGGTTGTGTCTAAGAATCATTTTATTTATATTTATATGTGGTTTTGTACTTGTTCTGAAGAGGAATTACAACATCAGCATTGTCCCTTTCCCTAGGTGGAGTTGCAATGCATGTGTGTTTATGACTTGTTTCTTATAAAGATAAAATCCATAAAAATTATAAAACATAAAATTATAAATATTTTCTCAATTTCTCACCATGGAAACATGAGTTATACCTATATCATATGTATTGTAATACCTTTTATATTTCATGAACTCAATGATATATGCAAGTGTTATGGGTAATCCACTCAACATCATTCTTGAAGCTTAGAACTAGATCACGTTGAAATTTATATGATAAGTCTCATTTTTCCAAAACTGGTGTAAACCCTATTAGATGGGAAGTTCTCCCTTATTTTTTTCCATATTAATCACAAGAAATTTCTTGGATAAGTCCATCCAACAACCATCATCATAACATCCTCCACATATCTCAAGCATATAAAGATTCACTAATCAATAAGATCTAATATGATATTGCACTTCTTATTAATGGAGGTAGGTTCCAAGCTTTGTACATATTTTGTAAGATCAAGTTCATCCTAGAACTTGAATCTAGTATATTTTTATATGAAGTATTTCTTGTGATCTACAAGTAAATGAAATGACCTATATAATTAGTTCACTTCCTACAAAGATTTCCCACTTTGATCTAATCTATTATAATATGAATCAACATGATAGTTTGCACATTAGTGATTTGGTTTGAAGGTGGATCTTGAGAGGTATGGAAGGGTATTGGTGTAAATTCCATAGCCACAAATCTTTGCATAAGTTTAGGTGAATTGAAGGTTTATGCATAGAACCACTTGAGTTATCATCAACCTACATGTTTGTGGCTTGGGTTATATTCCTTTGTTATGGCTACGAAGAAATATCAACTTTAATAGGTAGAATAAGTGACAAAGGATTAGAAGCATGTGGTTGGATATGCTAATGAGGATAAAGAGCATATGATGAAGATTCAGTTGGAAAAGTGGCAGGATTGTCGAACTCAGAAGAGTAGTGATGATGAGTTGAAGCATGAACAATAGAGCCACTAGGATACATAGTGATGAGGACATCACCCAACCTATGTCTAATCCTTAATATGTTTGTATTTTTGTGTTATTTTGTTGAAGATGATCTCATGGTGTTTTGGCATGTTTGGGAGTGTTTCGGGACTATTTTTATGATTTTAGGAGGTTACGGGGGCTATGGGAACTTGTTTGAAGGTGTCTGGAGGTTCCATGCCTTAAGAAAAGCATCTTTATATTTTTCCCTAGAAGGTGAGACGTCCTAGCTATAGGTGAGACATCCCAGCTATAGGTGAGACGTCCCAGCTTCAAGTGAGACGTCCCAAATGCATTCAAGAAATCCCAGCTAGACTTGAGACATCCCAAATAAGATGTCCCATATGATTTCAAGATGTCTCTACTATTAACAACCACTTTTAGGTGAGACATCTTATTCTTCTCCAAGATGTCCTATATGGACATGAAACAATTTCCTATGAGTTTTTAAAGATTTAAATTTTGAATTTAAAGAGGCAAGATGAAGAGACCAAGGGGAGGATATAAATAAACCTCTTGGACCTTCATTTTGGTCAAAAGAGTCTAGGGAGAGAAAGGTAAGTTGAGAGATAGAGTCTTGGCTAAGCACCTTGATCATCATTCATGTGAGAGTGTGTTTTCTTTGATTGAGTGTGTGTACGAGAATTTGATTGAATCTCTTGTCTATCCTTGGGAATTTGTGCTTCCTTTTAGTTATAATTTCTTCATTTGAGCAAGAATAAAGCTTTCACTTTCTTTTCTTATTCAAATTTTCTATTTTTGTGACATTGAGAGAGCTTGAATTGTGGAATCCATGGGAGCACCTCATCAGATTGGCATTAGAGCAATTTAGAATTAAAGATAATTGCATTTAAGTAAATAATTCTCATCTCAATTACAAAGAATCACTCTAAATTCTTAAGCTTGGGTGAATTCTCTCTTGCTACTTGTTCTACTCATCATAAGGTTTGAAAATTTCCCTTTGATCCATAAGTTTGTCATATCTTTCAATAATTGAAAGATAATTTTGAAATTGGATATCCATTAGCTTATAATAGCTAAGGTTTAAAGATCTTATGCTCGTTTTTCTTAAGATTTGAGTATTTATTATCATATTCCTTTAGAAATCTTGAAAATTTCACCTTTCCTTGTAGAATATTATGAAAATTACTTTTTAGATAAGTTTTGATCATGTCTCCAAAGAAGAAGATAGATCAATATTTGTCAAGAGACATTTATTGCATGAGAAATGCTATCAAGCTCATTGTTGAGAAAATTGAAAAGCTTGAAGAGAACAAAGGACATGCTACTTCATCAGAAGCATCCAAGTAAGGGTACAATTTATGCAATTCTTGACCAAGACCTTCTTCAAGACATCCTTAATGCCATCCCTTGAAGATGAATACTTTGGAGAAGGAGAAGCTCAAGATGATGTGTTTCTTCATGATGCTAGTGCTGAAAATATATCTCAAGGTTTTATTTTTCTTAAGAGAAAAAGGAACTTCATTCTAAGCCTAAAAGAAAGTAAGGTGAAGGAATTGAAGTTACTCTTACAAAAGCTTTCAGACATGGTTCAAGGATGCCTCATCTTTAAGTCAAATCCTTCAATGTCATGAAAGGAACTGAATCTTTCCTCTCTTGGCTAAAAATGATTGACAAGAACTTTAAACTTGAAGATGTGGAAAATCATTAAAAGGTATCTTATGCTAAAACCAAATTGGAAGACATGGCACTTGTATGGTGGGAGGAGAGTCATTCTTACAAGGTGAAAAATGATACTCTTATTAAGGATTGTTCTCTAATGCAATTCATGCTCAAGAAAAAATTTGAGTAGAATCATCATAGAAAAGAGGCCATCCAAAAAGTGAAGTATCTAAGGCAAGATGATAAGAGTGTGAAGGACTACTACATGGATTTTTGTTAGGCTTTTTAGCTTAATAAAGTTCATTTGGATGATTATGTACAAGCATCCACATTTCAAGGAGGACTTAAAAGGGAGTATCAACAAATTCTAACCTTCTATGAGCACCAAACATTGGATGAGGCTTTTGAATTGGCTCTTAAGGCTGAGAAGAAACTCCAAGGATACAATAGAGATCTCCAATCTTATAAAGATAAGGACTCCAAAGCTTCTGAATGTGAGAAAGGAGCCAAGGAGAAGGAAAATTCCAAGGAAGACACAAAGGAGAAGAAAGAGAAGTTCAAGGAGGGTCAAGATTCTAAGAAAGACTACTTCAAGAATGAAAATGATCAAGGAAATGGCTATGCATCTAGACTTTAATGCTTTAATTGTGGCAAAAAGGGACACAAACAATGGGAGTGAAAAAAGCAAAATATTCCCAAAGGCAAGGAACTTCAAACCTTGAAAAAGAAAGAAACCTCTAATGAAGGTAATCCTCATGCACCAATGATTGAAAATATCATTGAAATTAATTCTTACACTTTTATGGAAAATGTTAATGCCAATGAAGATGCTAGAAGAAAGATGCTCTTTAGGATGGAGCTAAATGTGTAGAGAGTGATGAATGAACAAACATTTTAATTAACAGTCGAGCTCAAGAAAATGTAATTCTTTTGAAACATGTTTCTAAGCTTGGTTTGAATACATTTCCACATCCTAGACTCTATAGAGTCCATTGGCTTTCCAAGGATCATTTTCAAGAAGTTGAGAAGTGTATTTTGTCTTTTAAAATTGGTTCTTTTAATGACAAGGTACATTGTGACATCCTCCCTATTAATTGTGCTAATGTTACTTTGGGAAGACCTTGGAACTTTGACAAGGATTTTTTTAGTGATGCAAGAAATATTTGGTCTATTCCAGAAGAATATGAGATACATGAATTTATTTCCATGACTTGGTAATAGTATAAGGAAAATATTCCTATTAATGCTTCATTGATAGAGTACTTACAAGCACATGAAGAGGCTAGGCATGGTTTTATCATCATGTCAACACTTGTAACAAGTGAAGAGGAGCATACAAATGAACTTCCTCCAACAACGCAACCTTGGGCATTAGAATTTGTTGATGTTTTCAAAGGAAAATTGGAAAGGCTTCCACTAATGAGATGCATCCAACATCAAATATACTTCATACTATAAGCTAAAATTTCAAATGAATGATCGTATCACATGACTCGAAATAGAGGGAAGAATTGAGTAAGCAAGTGAATTACTCTATAATGGTTTTATTATGGAATCCATCTCTCCTTATGCCATTCTAGCTATGTTAGTTCCCAAGAAGAACATTGATGAATTAAGGATGTGCATAGGTTCTAGGGCTGTTAATAGGATTACTATCAAGTATAGATTCCCTATTCCTAGGATGCATGACATTCTTGATGTGCTTTCTAATGCTAAGATCGTTTCTAGAATTGATTTAAAATGTGGTTCTCATCAAATAAGGATTAGATAGGGAGGTTATAAATAATCTTTAAGATACTGGATGACTTGTATGAGTGGTCATTCATGCCTTTGGGCTAACCAATGCTCCAACTTCATTTATGAGGCTCATGCATGAAGTCTTAAGTGATTTTATTTGTAAATGTTGCATTATTTTCTTTCATGAAATTCTTGTATATAGTTCTAAGGAAGATGATCATGTAGATCATTTGAGGATGATATGCTCCAAGTTACAAGAGGAAAAGTTAGTAATTAATACCAAAAAATTCCACTTCATGAAGAAAGAAATTATCTACCTAGGTCATGTTATCTCCAAGAACCAATTCAAGATGAAGCCAAGTAAGATAAAGGTAATTAAGTAATGGCCTTAACCTAAGAATTTGGGATAAGTGAGATATTTTCTTAGTTTGGATGACTTCTAAAGGATATTTATTAGGAATTTTAGTTCCATTGCATGAACTATGATATCTTATTTGAAGGAAAAGTCAGCCTTTGTGTGTGATAATGAGAAAGAAAAATTCTTTCAAGCATTAATGGACAAAATTTGTAGTGCTTCTGTTTTGATAATTCGAAATTCTCAAGACTTTTTGAAGTGGAAATTGATGCAAGTGGGCTTGCTATTAGAGGTGTGATTTCTTAAGAAGGTAAGTCAATTGCATTATTTTTCAAAAAATCAAATAAATCTAGAAAAAAAGTACAGTGTATATGAAAAGGAGTTATATGTTATTCTTCAAGCCATTAAACATTGGAGACATGACTTGCTAGGATCAAAGTTTCTTTTATTTACTAATTATAGAGCACTTAAATTTTTAAAATCTGAAAAGAAATTGAGTGCTAAGCACAAGAAATGAATACAGCAATTACAAGAATTCCATTTTTTGAAACATAGAAGTGGCAACTCTAATGTTCTGGCTGATTCTTTATCTAGAGTTCATGTTATTTCTTCTAATGTAAAAGTTCAAGAATTTGAATGTTTTGCTTCATTATATCCTGATGATAAGGATTTTTGTGCAATTTGAAAAGATTTATCTTTCCCATTATTAGGAAGGACTGATAAATGGAAAGCTTATATTGTGAAGAATGGGATTTTGTTTAAGGATGAAAAACTTTGTATCCCAAAGCGTGATTTCAGGTACAAACTCCAAGAAAAGAAACACTAAAGTGACATGGCTACACATATGAGCAAGACCAAGACATTGGAATTGGTGAGCAAAAATTACTTTGGCTAGGTATATATAATGATGTGGCTAAATTTGTAAAAGAATGGTATACTTGTCAAAAGTTCAAAGGGAAAAAAGGTGTAGATGATCATTATATGCCTTTGCTAGTCCCAAATGCTTCTTGTAAAAGTGTTCCTTTAGACTTTGTTTGTAACATCTGAAACACCCCAAAGAAAATTCATGTTACAACCTGTAGCCAAAATTTTTTGTGATTTGGTGGAAAAATAAAGGTAGATACACTTGCTCAATTTTTCCCAAAAATCTTACATTATGGCCCTATATTGCTAGAAATTCATTATTCCAACTTGTTAAGGCTAATATATGATTTATAGGTTGTAAAAATCATTATTTCCATCTTATACACTAGGCATTTGACTCCATACATTGGCCAGTGTATGAGATTTTGGATTTAATCCCATACACTAGGTATTCTAGTTTCACACACTAGCAAACATGTGGAGGTAATGTATAAAGGCAAAAATTAGCTCAATTTACTCATATGTTACCAACAGATGCCTTGCACACACTAGAATTTACCAGAAATCTATCAACAATCATGGAAGAATTAGTAGCCATAAATTAGGACCCTATGGCCTATTTAAACAAGGATCTACTTCATCAAAATAACTTTTGGTGAATATGCATTCGAGTCAAACAAGAGACTTTCAAAGTAGTGCAGATACTCAAGAGTCAGCAACAATTTTCTCCCCTAGCAATGATCATGTAGAGTAGAGTAGACCTATAGCAAGCAAAGTTCAAGAGCAAATTGATGATTGGAGAAGAACAAGTGCATATACCATGGTATAATACACCATGCTACCTACATTGGGCATCAGAGATCTTTCTATGTTCTCAAGTTTTATAATCCACAATCTTTATTTCCTAAACCTTATTTTACATTGCATTAATAAAAATTTGAAGTTCTCTTTGTTTTTGCAACATTCATAAGTTATTTCTCTATTATCACTCATTTGATCTAGTGTTTAATCCACTATTACACACATTTTTTCATTTTTTATTAATACAATGGTAATAGATCTTTAAGTTCCTAGGTGATTGACAAGACTATCTAGGGTGCTTCGGATCCTTCTCTATGAGGCTTGTGGATTTGAGGTCAAAACTATTCAGTGCTAAAATTTTTGGGGTTCTAACACAAAATTTTTCAAGCACTACAATTTTTTGATGCTAGAAGAAGGACCTTTACTTAATTTCTGAGTCAAAAAACCCAATTTCAATTTTTCCATCAATGCTGGGTTTTCTCGAAACCTAGCATGTGGCCTATAACCTGCAACCTACAAATTCATTTTGGGTTTTCCCCAAAGCCAACCTTTTACCCGCAACATGCTTAGGCTTAATTTTTATTTTAAATTTGGTGTTGGACTTTCTCTAAGCCTAGTGTGTGACCTAATATCAATTTTTCTTTATTTGCTATTTTTCAGTCAAGTGCTAGGTTTTCTAAAACCCAACATATAGACTACAACAAGTTTGGCCATTTCTTGATTTTTCCATCAAGTGCTAGGTTTTCTAAAATCCAACATAGAAATTGCAACAAAATTACACTTTTAATTTTACAAAATTTGATTTTGGAGTATGTACAAAGGTCAACATATAATCTATATCCTATCTCAGCCTTACACTTTGTAAAAATTTTATTTTGGGTTCTCCCTAAGGCCCAATGTATGACTTATAGTTAGTTTTATTACATTTAGATTTTTCTATCAAGTGTTGGGCTTTCTAAAACCAAGCATATAGCGTGCAGCAAGTTTGAAACACCATGAAGAAAATTCAGGTTGTAACTTTTTGGCATTGTAACCTTCACCATTAAGCTTGAGGCAAGATCTTATTGTAAAATGTGAAGTTTGCAATTCCCAGGCTACAATCTAACATACTTCAACTTATTGTGGCTAAAAAATGCCTCATAAGTTGTTATTGCCTCATTTTCCAAGTGGAAAAAGTTATGTCATATATGTGCTTGGGCTTGGAAAGGTTGCAAATGCCTTGGGAATCACTAAATTTGGGTTTTTAATGGTTTTTATGCTAGTCATAGAAACTTATACAATAGAACCACCTTTAGCCAATGTATGAATTGTTGGCTCTAACTTTCATGGCAAGGCCAGTGTATTTTCTATGGAACCCAATGTATCTTTGTTAAGGCCAATGTATCTTTTGAAAGCCAGCACAACTTTATAGAGCCCAGTATATTTTTAATGGCCTCCATGCATTAAACTTAACAAAAATTGAAAAATATGTTAGGGTTGATGGCCTATAACATCAAGAATTTTCAGTAATCTATTAACATTCATGGCAAATTTGTAGCAATGGATTTGATACCAACATCCTATAAAAATTAAAGATGACCATTTCACAAGGAGTTTTTGGTAAATTTGAATTTGACTTATCATAGAGACTTTCAAAGCATTACAGAGTATCAAAAATTCCAACAACCAATCACCATTGTCAATACCAACAAAGCAAATCTAGTACCTAAGAACCAGCAAGGAATTTTGGAAGCTGAAGCTTTGGAGCATCTAGATCGTGAAGTTGACTACAAGGCACATTCTACTAGTTGCACTGGACTTCAAGCATATTTTGTGTAGCTCTTTTGTGTATCATAAGCACATAAATTATACTCATTTAAACTTTGTTTCCTCAACATTTTATTATTTTAATAAAATTTGGTAGTTCATTTGTGCTTTTCAAGTTGATTTTTTTTTTGCTTTCTCTAGTGTTAGATCTACAATTTTTATTCAATTTACTTACATTCCTTTTTACAAATTTTAAGTCCCTAGGTGATTGAAAAAACTATCCAGGGTGCTTCAAATCCCTTTTTCATGGCCTATTGAATCCAAGATCAAACTATTCCATTAGAGATCTTCAATTTCCAGTGAATAATTTTGCCAATGCTATAGTTTCTTATGCTAGAAGGAGGGCCTCCATCCAATCTCTTCACCCAATCCTACTTTGTCCTTACCCATTTGTTAATTTTTATTGTCATTTAATTCTGTTTGCTGAAAATTTCTAAACATTACCTTAAAATCTTGCCAAGAAACCAACACTGTGACCCATTCTCCTACAATTCATACCTAGCATATTTATTATAGCTAGTTTGGGTATTCCCAAAATTTCATAGTAGTTGTTGGACTTTTGAAGGTTACTGTATTTTCTTGGGAAAACTACAACATTTACTTGTTAGACATTTGCCTTCTGGTTTTCCAAGGACCAATGTATCTCTACCACCACCACCCACCTATAGTTGCTTGAAATTTTCCATTGGGCTTCTCCTACAAGCCCAATGTAATTTTCATAACCAGCTTACTTTTTTCTAGAAAAATAAGCATAATTTCTCTCACAAGACTAGCATATCTTTTCCAAAATCCCCAATGTATCTTTGGATAAATTAACATATCCTTTGTCAACATACCAAAACTAGTGCATTTTTCCATAATGAAAAATATACCAGCATATTTTTGATAAGGCAAACCAAACTTGCTTTTCCTATACCTAGCGTATTTCTTGCTAGAAATACCAATCTTTTCCACTGTAGGTTGGATAGGGTGAAAACAGTGCAAAAACTAGAAACTTGCCTTTGGCATTTTCCACACCAAATTTTACTAGCAACTAGTTCCTTGCACTTCAAGAAACAAAAATTTAAAATTTATTAATTTTGGATTTTTACCAATGTAGTGCATAGCATTATCACTATCATTTACATTGCATCTACAATTGTAGCTTTAATCATTTTTCATAATTGAAATCATTTACACATTAGGTAGTTCCATTTATTGAAATCATTAATTCAAAATTAGATTAAATATCTAATTAATGCCTTTTAGGAAATCAATCATATTACTCATCAACTTAACTGACATGACTTCAAATCGAGATGGAGTGTGTGTCTATGATCCCAGGAACCCAGTTGTGGTTAAGTGTAGATAATCTCTCAGATAGAGGGATCAAAGCCTAGATTATTTTGTTATAAATAAGGATTATTATAATTTTATTTGTGCTAAAATCAAAGCTAACATGCTCATTCCATGAGTAGAGTTTGAATCCAAGCATGAATTTGAGCTAATCCATAGAAATGGGAAGGAGTACATTCCTTTCCCCTATGACTAAATAAAACTTACTGAAATACACACTTGCATACTTGCTCAATTAATTGAAATGGATGAGTTGAGTGAAGAGGTCAACTTAGAGAGCCACCATGAAGAGCATGATGAGTTTGAGGTTGAACCAGAGCTTGAAAAAGTCATAGAAAGCCTTTTCCAATAATCAACTCCCCAAATTATTGCACCTAGCTTAACCTCTCCTGCCTCTTGTGGTGCCTGAAAAATTTGGTTGCTAGAAAACCTAGCATCCCAATCTTCAATAATTTAACCTTGAATCCCAAGGGCCTCCAAAAATAGAATTCAAGATGCCCTAGAAGGTCTTGTCAATTGCCTAGGAACTTAAGAGGTGTAAAATGGAAATGAAAACAAAAATAAAAATTGTAGATTTGAGTGGAAACAAATTATCACAGAATTAAACTTAAAAATAAATCTACACTACAACTGAACTAAAAACATTATTAAATAAAATTATAAACTTTAAGAAGTATAGATGGTGTGCTTAAGTCACAAGAAGCTGGCTTGAATGGAGCTTGAAGCCTATTGGAGATGATAGGATGTGTTCTATAGTTGATCTCCATGGTCTAGGTACTTCCCAACTTCAATGTCTTGCAACTCCTTGCAGGTTTCCGCCCAAGTCTATAACTTTGGCTACAAATGGTGGTAACAATGGTACAAGCTTTTTTCCAATGACATTACACCAAGGATCTCTAATGCTTAGCATAGACACCAAATGGAATTTAAGCTCTCAAAGTGGAAAAAAGGTTATGGATTGATCAGTTACAAAAAAATGTTTGAAACTTGGTCAAAAATTTTGAAACTATTAAATGTTGAAAACCTGCTAAAAAAAATTTTGGAACCTCAATATGGTGTTCAATCTTAGGTTTTATAAGCTTTAGGTTGATTTGATGCTACAAATTGTTTCCATGATTACTAACAGATTTATTGCAGACATAATGGCTATAATTTCTAGTGTAGTTGATCATTTCTCATAAGTTTTGGTGCACCTAGGCCACCAAAACCCATCCACATAATAAAAATAGTAAATGGCCTTTTATGAATCTATAGGCCATCACCTTGACTACATTGGCCTTGGAGACTACGTTAGATGTTTTTGAAATTTGATAAAAACATGGTGACTATGCTAGCCAACCTACATCTGCTAGAGATCCATGTTGGCTTTGTTAGTCATGGTGTCACCATTGAAAAGTTTTCATGACTATGCTAGACATTGTTGGGAAAATGGAAAAGCCAACAACATCAATGTTGATCTTGTAGCTACACTAGGTTTTGTGGTGACTATGATGAGTTTTGTTTTTAGAAAGTGAAAACCCAACATCATCTATGCTGGGGGTTGATAGTTTCAGCGTAGTTGAGGCTATATCTCTACAAAATCCCATGAAAATGCCAAATTTGGTAGTCCCTAAGGAATGTTTGACCTTCCCAAGCCCATATATAGACTTAATAGCACTTTTTCCACTTTGGAAGTGAGGTAGTAACAACTTATGAGGCATTTTTCAGCCCCAACAAGTTAAAGTATGCAAGATTGTAGCTCAGGGACTACTAATCTCATATTTACAATGAAATTTTACCTCAAGTCAAATGGTGAAGGTTACAATTTGCAACATGTGTTTTCTAAGTGGTGTTTCACTAGCCCCTCTTTATTGATGTTTGGAGGATGGACCCAAGAGACATTGACAAAGAACTCAAAACACCACTAGAAAATCTAACACAATTGATTACATTAAAAAGGGATTTGCATCTTGCATTATAGATGTTACAAATTTTTTTAGTTCAATTGTCATGAAAAAAATATAGGGAAATGAATATTCGTGCTCTTGTTACTAGTCATTGTGGTCATGGATGTCACTATTCATACTTGTCAAGAAGATGTGTAAGATATAATAAGGCTTTAGATAAAAATGATTAACTAGATTGGCCAACTCATTCCCATCCATGTCTGCTATCTAAAAGGATCCATTGTCATAGGCTTTGATGATCAAGAAAGGCCCTTCACAGTTGGCTAAGAATTTGTCTACATGCTCATGAACAACCTTGAGGACGAAATCTCCCTTCTTGATCTTACGTTCAAGTTATGGTGGTGTTGTTGCTTTTGCTTCTCTTGGTATCGCTCTATGTGAACAAGCATTCATACTTGTTGCTTCTCCAATGAGTCCATGTCCATGGCACGTAGCTCCTTGTTATGCTCATTTTTGATGAAGTTTAATAAGGCTACTCAGAGCAATAAAACCTATAATTCAAGAGGTAAAATGACTTCAGAATCATAAACTAGGCTATATGAAGTTACACCAGTTGTAGTTTAGTAGGCTGTTTGATACGCCCATAGCACATGGACAAGTCACTCATGCCACTTGCTTCTACTAATTTTTAGCATCTTTCTAAGTATATTTATGGTGGCCTTGTTGCTAGCTTTAGCTTGTCCGTTGGCTTTAGGGTAGTACTGTGATGAAAAGAAATGCTTAATGCCTAGGTCATGACAAAGGTTTTTTAGTTTCTTGGCTGCTAAATTATGGTCCATTATCTATAACTATGGTTGTAGGTATGCCACAACGGGCTACTATGTTGTCGAGTATAAAGCTATAGACTTGTTGAGATGTTGCCTTCCTTAGGTGATAAGCGATGGAGCAATCCAACACCCAACCATATAAGTCACAAGTGTTTCATGTACAACAAGATCATAATTCATGAACGAGGCATTGTGATTATGCTAGTAACTGATTAAAGTTTGAGATCATTGTCTTATCACATGAGCTAGTGAAATCTATGGGTATGTCTTAACTCACAGTGAGGTATATGATATGTTAATCTTGTAGGGCCATTGTTACTTCTAGTGAACATGGTGAAGTAAGAAGAGTTTTTGAATCTAAGTCTAACTAAACTAGTAAACAAATCTATTCTATCCTAAGGTAATGAGTATCTGGTCCTAACCTTCCATACACATCCTAGGCCTTGTGTAATTACTACTGGGATTATGAAGTACTTCACTACTAGGCAAACCAAGTGATAGCGCTACTAGGTTATCAAGAAATTACACTTAAGTGCTCAAGATTAGTCGTACTCATTTCGATTAACAATGGTAATGGTAAAGTGCATGGAAAAGTAAACATTATCTAAGAAAAAAGTAAACATTATTCTAAGTAAAACAATAAACTAGGAAAATGTTGTAATAGTATGAAATAGCTCAATCTTTATTGCCAGTCATACTTGTGCCCAAGTACAAAATGCTTGAATAAAGATTCCGTACACTACGCCACACTACATTGTGGGCATTCACACTTCTAAGTGCTAGAGACTAACTCACAAAAATAAACTACAAAAGTTACACTATTGTTGAATGAAAACGTATCCAAATCTGTGTGCCCAAGTGTTGCATTTATAGGTTGGCATGAATTTTGTGATACCACATATACAACAATGTAGCTAGTGCTATGATATTGGAGCTACGATATCATATATCCGATATTGTAGTCTACTAAATCTTGATTTATCATACCCCCACAACTAACTGAAAACTCATTCTCAAGTTAAAAAAATAAAGATAGAATTCCTTACAAAATTAGGAGGTAGATTTACATGATACTTATTTACTACATACATAACACTTTATGTCATAGTGATGTTTTACAAAAATGACATAAGTCATGACAAGATAAAATTTGACAAAAAACAAAACTTGATGAAGTTTGATGTAGCCTATGTAGTTCTTGGTGGTGGTGGCTCCTCCATTGGTTTCTTCCCCTTATCATCAAGCTTCTAGAATTTTTATCTGTTCAATAGTGCTTGAAGTTTTTCCTCCTCTATTCTTGGGTCATGTACTGTTCATGCTTATTGGATAATGTGTGATGGAGCTAGTACATCCAATGGACATGGCAACTGCAGGAACATCTGATTGGCCTTAATGTACCATCTCGCAAACTACCTCCTCTCCTCTTCGAATGCTCTGGCCTTTGCATGTAATTCATGATAATTTGACAATCTTCTAGCCATGTTCTTTGCAACATCTTTTTACCCTTGGTAGCCAACCTTTACTACTTCTAATTCAAAGTTTTCCACCTGAATTATGTGCAAGGCATCTTTTTAGTCTACAAACTCATTCTTGTACAATGTGTATGTGACTACTACTTGCTATTCAAGCTCATTTCTAGTTCTACCTACTTTTAACATGGTAAAGTTAGTATAATGAAGGTTACCTAACTACATGTTTTCTTTCAGATCCTCTATATATAGGTCTTTTTTTTTTAACTTCTACTTAGTGGACGTGAGCATAATTGTCCAAGATGGGTTGCCAATCTAGGTTCTATGCTAATATGACACTAATTCAAGCCTTAGCCATCTGGAAATTCTTATTATTAATTTGCTTGTACATCACCACCTAGTCACAAAAGTGTTTTTTGAGTCTTTAATGCTTCTTAGCTTCATTTTTGAATGTGATGATCTCGATAGCTAACTTCTATCTAATTGCACGTACCTCCTTCATTGAGAGGATTTTGTTTTTGCTTGCCAAGTGGCTCATGTCTTAGTTAACCCTCATCAATTGTTCTCTCAATTGATGGATGGTTTCTTTTAGATATTTTTCTAATTAATGTTGATTAACTTATTGTTATTTGCAGTAAAGTGTGTGTTTTCTTCTTATGATCCAGTGAGTGCCTTAGCATGTGTGTATGCTTGTGCTTTTGATACTGAGGCATTCCACACCACTTCCTCCATTTTTTTGCATCTACTTGTTTTTATCTAGTAGGAAATTAACTTATTCTATTATTAATTGTTGTAACTAGTTAGGCACAATGTATTGTATAGGATCTTTGAATTCTACCCTCAAGGATGCAAGCTCTTCTTGTAGTCTAAGAATTTCAACTTCAACATGCTCCACCTTAGTCTCTATCATAACTAGCTTATCCTTTATTGCTATAATCTCTAACTACACTACAATAACATCACTTAGAATGTTAAAAAGCGTGTTCATCACTTGCCTAGTTTGCAGTAGTCAATCTAACACATCCTCCTAATCTACAGGAGTCACTAAGGTTCCAGCTAGCATCTGAGCATCTTTGGCTCCAGTTAGATCCATCGATGGCACAACAAGTACTTTGAAGGATTCCTTGATGTGATCTATAATCACTTTTATGGCTCTTGCTGCATCTTGGTGTTGCATGACCAAAACTATGGCTTCTTTTCCTATTTCAAGCACCACTTAGTACAATGTAGTGTTTCCAAAAATCTATTGTGACCATTGGATCTCTCCTCCTGACTATAATGATATCTATCCACTTATAGGATTTGTGGAAATGGTGGGCTAAATGGAACTATTGATCACTCTTTAAAGGTTGGCCTCCTTCTCCGTTCCTCATTGATAATTTCTATAATCTATTACAGATGACTCATTGATGGCCTATAGTCCTACGATGGCAGTGGTGGAACTTGCTATTGCTATTTTTCTTATTATTGCTATTGTTGCTCTTGTTACCACTAATCATTAGGACTTACTTGTTGTTGTTGTTCAGTTTGTGTAGTTTTCCCATCTTCTTTTTATTCCTCCACATAATCTTTCTTTGGTGGTGTTGGCTTGAGCATTTTAGCATATGAGGCATTTTGGGCCTTCTTGAGGACATCATTAGTATATCCCTAGATTCCAACATGTTTGCATAGCTTCTTGATTAGCTAGGGGAATGGATGTGTGAGCTTCCCTACCTTCTTTTTCTCAAACCACCTCTAAATTTTCATAAAATAGAGCTATGTGAGATTGATGTTGTACTTTCTCATCAGAATTGCACTTCCTCTAGCCACATAGATGGATAACCTGTTGAGTCTTTTGGTGGGAAACAAATGATATGTGAAAATTTCAAAATAGATTCTCTCCAAAAAAAATTCATTGTATTCCTTTTCTTCTTTGCCATATGCTCTTCTTAGCAAAACATTTCTAGTTTTTGTGTCTAATCTAGTGGATAGATGTCCTAATCTTGCTCCTTCATTGGGCATATTTAGAGATTTTGTAATTTCCTTCACTAAGTATGAAATGAAGACTTCCTCTATGTTAATCATAACATCTTCTTCTTTATTATGCCAAAATTGGTTGGCATCCCCTATATACCATGCTTCACTTTTTGACAAGATGGACTAATGTAGTGATGCTTGGAGTTGCATCCTTACTACCTCTAGAATGAACTCCACAAATGGACCAAAGTTCATTTTCATAATCACTGTGGTTAGGAGCAATTTATCCTAGATGGCTTGGAGGCATTCTTGTGATAGCATGAGGTGTTATCCTTATTCTTAGAGTCCTTCTTCCTCTACTTGGGTCAATTGTCCTCTAGCAAGAATTTCTTGCTGGATACTAAAGGATTGAGCCTTGTGCTCGACGTGTTTTGCTTGTGGCTCTTTTTCCTCTATTTGGCTTCTCCCACGAATTCTTGGTCTCTTGCTTTCTAATTGTGGAAGCTCACCTTGTGCTTCTCTTTTTGGGACCATTAGCAATCAATCTAGGGTTTGGGTTTACTAAAGTTTTTTCATAAATTCCTAATGATTCTATCCCTTACTCATTTCCTTAGTTACATTAAGTTCTTAGTTCATTATAATTGCAAAGTTAGGAAATTTTCAAAAAGTAACCCCACTAGCTCTTTTCTATGGCTTAAGATAACTGGTATGGTTGATTAGAAGTCCTATTAAAGTTTTTTTTTGCCTTAATATGAGTGATTTTTCTTCAATAATTCTTATTATTTTTCTTTAAAATTACCCTTATAATACCTTCTAAATGTTAGAAATTTTGAAAAATTGGCTTAGATTTTCCTCACTAGCACTCTCCACGACTAAGATGAGCACTCCAAGATCAAATAGATTTGAAAATCACGAAAATGGAAGTAATAATCTGCAAGTTATGGCTTGGGGAAACTAGGAGGTTAGAGCTCAAATTGTAGAAGAAAAATGAAAAAATATCCCTTGACTCAAATGTGACAAATGATGGAACTTCAACTAAGTCTCCACATATTTATAAATTTTATGGGATTCAACATCGAAGGGGCTCCAATATTGGAGAGGCCAAAAATTCACATTTTCTGATAATTTATTAGGATTAAAAATAAATCATATTTGGAATGTATAAAGCATGTTTAGAGGGTCTTGGGCTATGGATGATGTGTATTTTTCAAGAATTTGGCATAGAAAGTTCATGAAGAAGGAATCTCAGGCTATGAAAGTTCATGATGTGTTGATAAGATAGATGAGATGGGTAATGAGTTCATGTTGTTGGAATGGATAATTGGATTATATGGGAAGTTTTTATTGACATTTATTGATGTTGGAAGGTTAAGATGATGTGGAATTTCTTGGCAAGTATAAGATACAATAGTTATACAAGTGGATCCTCCTTAAAGCAGGGTCCAGCACTTAATGCCTTTTTATAACCATGCCTAAACATGTCCTTAGGCACTCAAGGATTTGAATGTAACACATAACTATTTAGAAAAACACACATGTTAGTATGACCAAATTAGGAAAATTACACTATGTTACACAAAACCACAAGTTATGATCATTCATATAGTGAGATGAAATGGGCTTTGAAGGGATTGCAAGAATAGGGACATGAGGTATCTTACCATAGGCATAATGAATTCTTGTATTTTATTATTGGTTAAATTAATCAATAGCCTTTCTATCCAAGTCCAAACAACATTTAAGTGACATTGCATTATTTCATCTCTTGGAATTACAACCGTAAGACTACCATTATTGCTAGGAGTATTGTCACTTAGCATATTTTCCAAGGGAGGAGTTTATTCATTTCACCATTTTATTTTTTTAGATTTTTGAGAAGCTACTTGCCTTTAAGCATGGATAACATGCATTTCTAGTGGAACCCCCAGAAATTTATTCTACGCATGAGTTTTATTTTTATTTGTGTCAACCTTACCAAAGGACTACCTTCAATCATGGATAACATGTCTTTCCAATGACATGGAAAGGCTACACTTATTTCACTCTTACTTCCATTTTTCATTAGATCTACAAGGATATAATACAACCAAAGCAACATGATAGAACTAACAGAAGTAATTCAAGAGAGTCCACAAATCCCCTTGATGTCGCACCCTTTACCTTCCCACTTAGTTCTTCACTTTTTGGTCCAGGCATAATGATCACAAATCTATTCTTAGTTGTATGATAAGAAGAATATCATTATGGCCACAATAAGAACCTCTTATTAATGGAATGGATGGATGAATGTTGTGATCTTACTATTTAAATAATCAATCCCTTATGTCTTGATAACATAGGAAAATCTTCATTTTATTGGACTACATCTTGCCTTATTCTAGATGTGTTTTATTAGTAATCAAATGTATTTACAAAGGAAATGAAAACAAAGTATGAATAAGATGAGAAAGATTGTAAAAATTAAAAAAAATATGTAAAGAATGAAAGATGTTAAAAGAATGAAAAATCATTAAAGAATTAAAAAATGTGAAAGAACATAAAAAATTAAGAAATGAAAAAGTAAAAAAGTATGAGAAAATGTCAAAGAATGTGAACAATGAAAAGAAAATGAAAAATTTAGTAAAGTACCTACAAATCCTAATTGACACCCCCCATGACTATCATTAGGATTATTTAAATGGAAGATAGAATAGATAGAAGACTATTAGGTGGATTGGGTAGATTCTTTGGAATATTCGTAATAGAATTTGACTTATTAGATGTTGAAAATATCGAGCTTATGTGGACATGGGTGGTAGATATGTATGACACCAAATGAATAAGTGACTTGAACAATGTATGGTTCCTCCCAAAGTGTCTAAAATTTAGCTTTTTGGGATAGATGATTAGGATTATAATAAAGGACCTCATCACCCAGTTGTATAGTTACAAGCCTTATCCATGTATCGTGCCTAAGTTTGGAGTAATGTTTATGGACTTCATTACTCATGAGTGCTACAAGACTATTCTCATCCAAAAGATTCAAAGTCATGAGATGTTCTGATTGGGCTAAGCTCAAGTCATGGTTAAGTTCATTGGCAATAGCTAGAGTGTAGATCTCTTCTTGGATCGAGAGCGTTGGCAACTTACCATAAACTAACTCATATGATGAGTACACTATGGGTAGTTTCTAGGATGTCCTATAGGCTCATGAAGCATCATTTAGTTTAGTGATTTAGTCCTTTCTAAATGTACTAACTATCCTAGTAAGTATCCTAGTAATTTCATGATTAGTTACTTTAGATTGATCATTTTCTTGGGCGGTGATATGGTGTTGTTAACTTATAGTTCACCCCAAGTTGTTGCATGAGCTTTTTAAATGTAGCACTAGTGAAATGAGTTTCGTTGTCTGATATAAGCATCCTTGGTAGTCCAAATCTATTCACCACATGTTGTTGAAAGAATTTGGAAGCTATCTTAGTTGTACAATCTTTTACTACTACTACCTTTGCCCATTTCGTACAATAATCCACAATCATAATGATGTATCCTTTTCCATTCAACATTGGTGTTATGGGCCCCATGAAATCAATGCCCTAGGTGTCAAAAGGTTCAAGCGGCTATATCTAGTGTTGTGGCCCTTCGTATCTAGCCATAACTCCTCCATTTCTATAGCATTACTCACAAGATCACCCAAAAGGATGGACATCTCTAAACAAGTTAGGCCAAAAGTAGTCTACCATCATTAGCTTGAGTGTCTTTTTTCACCCTACATAGTGGCCACCACATGAGCATTCATGGGCATCGTACAAGACTCTTTTTTTATTACATTCTAGCCCACACAATTTGATGAGCCCATTTGCATAGATCTTGTACAAATTACCATTTATTTCCATATATCATTTTTCTCTATGAAAGAATTGCTCATGTTGGTTCCTACTCCATTTAGTAGTGAGCTCTTGTGTTGATAGATAAGTCAGATATTTTGTGGTCAGTGGCTTTCCTATTGAATTTATAACCTTTACTATTTTAGTAAATAGATCTTCATTGGGAAATTGATTTGATAAAGGTTCTATTTGATCTTTGGAATCCCATATTAGCCTTGATAGATGATCAGCTACCACATTTTTTGTTCCCTTTTTGTCAACCATCATGATGTCGAATGGTTATAAAATTATGAGCCATCTTATCACTCTAGGATTGACCACTGGTTTGTTCATAAGATATCATATGGCACTATGATTAGTATGAACATAGATTTAATGTTCAAGCACATAGTATCTAATCTTCTTAAGCACATACACCATAGCCATTAGCTCCTTTTCTATTGTGGTATAATTTAATTATGCTCTAGTGATGCTCCTACTAGCACAATATATATAGTAAGGTCTCTTCTGATCATCTAATTATGTTAGTATTACACCAAGCTCATATTTGGAAGCATCCATCATGATGTGAAAAGGTCTTGAGCAATCCAAAGCTTAAAGGATTGGTGTCTCTACTAGTTTCTTTTTTAAAACTTCAAATGACTTTTCACATGACTCTGTCCACTCAAAGAGTGCATCCTTCTTCGTGAGTTCTACAAGTGATTTTTCTATCTTTGAAAATTTTTCTATGAATCTTCTATAGTATCCTATGTGGCCTAAGAATGATCTCACATATTTTACTATTTGTGGCCTTTGAGTGATATTTTGTATGACTTTAATATTTTTAAGATATAACTTTGTACCTTTCTAAAAGATTTTATGTCCCAACACTATGCGTTCCTGGACCATAAGATGGCTTTTCTACTAGTTGAGCTTAAGATTGGTTTCAACACATCTCTTAAGTACTTACTCCAACCAGTCCAACCCTTACTTGAAATCAAGTTCATACATTGAAAAATCATCCATAAAGACTTCTACATCATTTCCAATTTGTTTATGAAAAATGCTGAGCACAAGCCTTGAAAATGTGGTGGGCACATTGCAGAGACCAAATGGCATCTACTTATAGGAAAACGTTTCTCATGGACTAGTGAATGTTTTTTTCCCCTAGTCCTCAAGTAAAATGTAGATCTAATTATATCCTCTATATCCTTCCAGAAAATTGTAGTACTCATGTCCAATAATGGTGTCTAGGCCCTGATCAACAAATGGCAGAGAGAAGTGATCTTTAAATGCAGTAGCATTCAACATCCATAAGTCAATGTAGACCCACCATTTTTTCCCATTCTTTGCAACAATCACTAAGGGACTAGTCCATTCACTATCTGCAATAGGATAGATGAATCCTACCTTTAGCAATTTCTCCAACTCTTACTTGACTACTTCTTTGAGTTTAGGATTGAGCCTTCATTGGGGTTGGCATTGTGGCTTGACTAATGGATTAGTGTATATCTAGTGTTGACAAATTCTTTGATCAATTCTTGTGATCTCATCGTAAAACCACACAAATGTAGTAGGCCATCTATTAATTACTTACAACAACTTCCTTTTCTATTCTTCCTTAAAAGGGACATTGATTATTATTGGCTTCTTATTGTTTAAAAATGCATATTCCAATGTTGCTAATAGGACCTTCAGTTCCAACGATTCTGGTTCCATAGTATCTAGAATCTCCAAATGTCCCCAGTCTCTCTCTTCTTCTTAATTTATTCATGGGTGGAAGTGCCTTTCCCTTAATTGCTCTAATTTATCAATCTCTTCAAAGTAAGCACTAACAATTTGTTCATCTGGTTCCATGTATTTATTTGATTTAATCTCTCCATTTGTAATTAGCCACTAGGTGCCTTCTTGGTGTGAGGTTGCTGCATATAAACAATTTTTCACACATACTTCTTCTGCACATTTATTGCATGCTTTGGTGTCAACTTGTATGATATCCCATATTCTTTACATGTAATTGCACCCATTATCACTATATGTGATACATGAAACTCTTCATTTTTATATGATGTTAACTTCATCTTCCTTGGAAATCTCCAAGGACAAGTCATGAATTCCAAGCTTAGCATTAATAGTGCTAAGCCAAGATCTTCCCATAATAATTAGAAATTTCCCCTTATTTTTCCCCACATGAATGACAAAAAAATCTACAAGGTAAGACTAGCCACTGATGATTGTAATCACATAATCCACTTGTTCTAATGGAACTATGACTGATTAGTCTACAAGCTCTAACTAAATATTACTTTTCTTTAGCAGCAATAGATTCTAGGCTTGGAACATGTCTTATGAGATCAAGTTTACTCTTGACCCAGAATCAAGTGGAGCTTTGCATGTTTTTTTCCTTACTATTTGGAGTTAAACTAAGGGACTTCCTGGATTAGTTAGCTTCTATATTCCCCTACCTTTATCCAATGAGTGTTCCCCATTGGGCTCATTGGATAAAGGTTGACCTCATTGGATTAGATTAGGTGGAAGTATATGTATTCCCCATTTGTTGAATCTTTTTATGACTCATTCGAAAGAACGATAATTTTCTGGGTTGTGATTCACTTGCAATCACCTCTTCTTGAAAACTAACGACCCTGGTTATGTTCTTTTGCTGTAGTTGTGATGATAGTTCCTCCTACATGATAGGAGATGGCACTAGTGGTAGAGGATTCACGTGTTGATTTGAACCAACTACTAATGAATGCATGTATAGGTTTGAATATATTCTTAATGGTGTTGGTTTGTAGTATTCTATTAGGTAGTATTGTGGAGTTTAAATAGCAACATTACTAGGAGAGATTGGACATTGTACAAAATACCCATATGGATCTAACTGCCTATATAGATATTGTTGGCAAGGTGGTGGCATGGCCCAGAATTGGGGTTGTTTCCACTTCTAATAGTAGGGGAAGCTTTGCTAGGATAGTGCATGGGTTGGAAGTTATGCCTGTAATTACCTTAAGGATAAGATAACCTTCTAGGTATTTGTTTTTTTAACAAATCTAGGATTAAGTTCATATGCCCTTCTCTCTTATAAATGTGCCATTATTGGAAAACATCCTTTGGGATGTTCATACTAAAACATGACACATCCTTTCTCATTGGTGGAGCTTGTGTCTAAACACTTAGCCACTGAAGCCACTTTGTCCTTTCATCTAAAATCCTTTTTCTTCTTTTTGTTCTTGCCTTTTCCAAACGCTTGTTCTATTCTCTCCTTCATAATATTTAATGTAGTTGCAAATTTTTAATCTTCTAAGTCCCATTTTTTCTCCACCTTTGCTACAATATTAGTTATAGTTTTTTAGATTGGTAGAGTCCTCTTTTGAATTTCTTATTCCAAGGTTTCCTCTTCCTAGGTATCATAGACTTGTGCATCTCTTTCCCTAATGGATGGATCTCTGTTATACTCCTCTATTGATCTCTCTTTCCTAACTCACCTTCTTTCTTCAACACTTGGTCAATTAATCTCTAGATTCGATGGGCAATCATCTTTGATAACCTGCCTTGGGCATAAATCCCAAGGTCCTTTTAGTCCTATTTTGTAACCCATCTACAATGTGTAGTAGTTTCTTCCGCTATGAGAATCCATGGCCTAGGAATCTATGTAGTAGTGAACAATATCTACCCATTGCTACATCAAGGGTTTTATGAGTCCCTTGCTTCCATCCTTGGATTTGTTTCCTTAAGTTAGACATTCATGAGTAAGTTTGGTACTTATCATTGAATATCTCTAGCATGGTACTCCATCTTCTAATTGATTTAGGTTTGAGTGATCTCTACCAGTTCTTTGCCTCTTTCACAAGTTTTCTTGAAAACAACTTGAACTTCTACTAGTTACTTTAAATTTTTTGTAGGGTGCAAGCATCATGGAAAGCTTGGAGGTGGTGTTATGGATCAACATTATAACCACCTTCAAATCTTGGCATGTTATTCATATCAAGATATTTGATAAAACTATCTCTCACATGCCCAATTAGAACGTAAATAGCTTCTTGAATGTTGATCATGCTTTGAGTTTCCATCAAGGGTTCATCATCATGATTGGGTTTGTGTGCTCTGTTGTAGTGATTCCCCCTTCTGTGCTCATACCTTTCATGATCCTCCCTCAGATCTCTTTATCTTCTTTGCTCATAAAAATCATCTTCCTTATCTAAGTGTCTTGAATAATGATCATGATGATCATGAGTCCTCCTTTCATCTCTATCATAGTCTTGATATGTGTATCTTCTTTTTTTAGAGTCCACTGACAATCATGATGAGGTAGATGAGGTAGTAGGAGAATGGTGCTACCATGTCCTCCTTTCATGACTCCTATGTTCTCCTTTGTAAGGCCTAGTAGAAATGGCCTTGATTCTACTTATACTTTGAGTTAGTACCCTCCCTCCTAGGTGTCTCTACTAGAGTGGAATGAAGTTAAGCTTTGTTAAGTTCCTCAAGTCTGATAATAGGTGTTTTTGAAGACTTTTCATAATTTTTATGGAGTTGTTCTATGATGAATGCATCAGCATCCAGTTTTCCAAGACAATAGAAGTGTTGACCTACTTCCCTTTGTTGTGTGGATGCTTGCTTTCCATAGCAGCATCTTTCCTCATATGCTCCTTTGTGGGTTCATAGGCTCTTGTCACATGTTGAGTCACCTGATAGCCTTCTTGGATTTGGTCCAAATGTATTTCACTTAAGGCAGTTTTAAGCATGTTAAGTGCTACACATTCTGGAGGTAAAACTATGTTGCCTTGCAGGTCTCTTCACCTCATTTGTCTATCCTGATGGAAGATAAAAGTAAAATCTAGATGATAAAGATTAGTGTAAGCATAAGTGATTCTTATTTGCATTAACATTCCTCATTCTTCTTCTTCGTTGATTTTATCATTGCTTTTCTATGGTCTCTTGGGAGGTGGTGATGTATCCTTGTTTGAAGCCATGTTGTGGTTTAAGACATTTGTTTAAGTGTGCTTATTTTAGAGTTATGAATTTTAACATTGAGTTCTAATACAAAAAACTTTGTAAAATTAGTTACTCATCATATGTTAACTTGTCCCTAGTAACAAAGCCAATGATGAGCGGTGGAGCAATCCAACATCCCACCATATAAGTCACAATTATTTCACGCATGACTAGATTGTAATTTGAGGTTGAGGCAATGTGATTATGGTAGTAATTGGTTAAAGTGTGAGATCCTTGTCTTCCCACGTGAGCTAGTGAAATCTATGGGTATGGTTTAACTCATAGTGAGGTATATGCTAGGTTGATGTTGTAAAACCATTGTTACTCCTAGTGAACATGGTCAAGTAAGAAGAATTTTTAAATATAATTCTAACTAAAATAGTAATAAATCTATTCTATCTTGAGATAATGAATATCTATTCTTGACCTTTCATACACATATTTGGGCTTCATGTAGCTACTACTAGGATTACCAAGTACTTCACTACTGGATGAACCAAGCAATAGCACTACTAGGTTACCAAGCAATTACACTTGAGTGCTCGAGATTAGTTGTACTCATTCTGCTTAACAATAATGGTAAAATGCATGGAAAAGTAAACAATAATTAATAAAATAGTAAACATTTCTCTAATTAAAATAGTAAACTAGCAGAATGCTGCAATAGTATGAAATAGCTTGATCTTTATTTCTGGTCACACTTGTGCCCAAGTACAAGATGCTCGAATAAAGACTCCATACACTACATCACACAACACTACAAGAATTCACACTTCTCAGTGCTAAATACTAACTTAGAAAAATAAACTATAAGAGTTACACTATGAAAACTTATCCAAATCCCTGCATCCAAGTGTTGTATTTATAGGTTGGCACACATCCTGTGATATCGCATATACAACAATGTAGCTAGTGCTACAATATTGGAGCTATGATATTATATATCCAATATTTTAGTTTGCCAAATTTTTATTTATTATTAGGGAAATAGCTTTAACCCATATTGTGTAATATTCATTTGCAATGATGATAAAGTTATGCCCTACAAAAGACTTAGGCATTGTAGGTCCAATGATATCTAACCCCCACCATTTGAAAGACCAAGTTATCCAAGTAGTGTGTAACTTAGTTGATGGCATGTGTATGAGGTTACTATGTCATTGATAAGTATCACAAGTTTTGACCTTCTATAGGCAGTGATTTTCCATATAAGGCTAGTAATAGCCTACTTGCTTGATTTTAGCGGCCATGGCTCTAGGTCCTATATGTCCCCCACATACATCCTCGTGAACTTGCTTAAGGATTGTGTGGGCTTTGGTTTTTCCCAAGCACACTAATAATATGTCATTGTATGAATGCCAACATAATATGTTATCACCTATGATGACATAATATTTTTCTCATTTACATACAACGTCCTTATGAGAATTACTTAGGCCTTATGGAGATTTACCATGCATGAGGTAAAATTTGATATCATCATACCATTCCCTTATAGAGGAAATGCTAACAAAGGCTACAAAGGTATCCTCAATGTTTTGCATGATGCAAAGAGCATAGTCCATGGTCAAGAAAGGCAATTTGCTAAATACATTAAGCCTTACACTAAGAGCTAAGGTTGTAATGGCATTGGCCAAGGTGTTCTCTATTTGGGATACATGTTGGATGTCAATGTCTATGAATTGTTGTATCAATTTCTTACCTAGGTCACATTAAGGTTACAAATGTTAGGATTTACATGCATAAACCTCAATTACTTGGTTGAACACAAGTTGTGAATCACCTTTAATCATTAAGCATTTGATTCCTAGGTCACATGCTACATCATTTTCTTGATCAATCCTTCATACTCTGCCACATTGTTGGTACATGGGAATTTGAATTGGTTAGAAAATGGTTGAATTTCACTAGACAGGAATGTTATCATGGCAACGACACTGGTCCTATGAGTGATTGAAGCTCCATCAAAGTACATGAACAACTCATAGCCCTCGAGTACATTGCTAACAATGTTAATGTGTTCGTTCAGGAAATTGGGGTCTATGGCTACATGATCTTCTACTAGTGAAGTAGTAAGTTGTGTGGCTATAGCTTGACATTTCATTGATGCTTGGGAAATGTAGTAAAGGTCAAGTTGTTATAGCTTTCCAACAAGCTGTTGGTCATTATGGCTCTAAGTATGTTATCTTTGCAAATGATGTTGACTTGGCTACTAAAGAAGTAATGTCGCCACTTCTTGGTGAAAAGACTATGGCTAGACAATACTTCTCTACTTCAATGTATTGGGTCTCATGGGTAACTAATGCATGGCTTAAGAAGTATACAAGTAAATTTGCTCCATCATCTCATTTCTAATAGAGTAGAGAGGTAATAGATGTGTTAGAGATAACAAGGTAGATATAAAAAGGTTTATCCTCTTGTAGAGGATAGACCATTGGTAGTTGTGCCAACTCTTACTTAAATTTTTTAAAGGCTTCTTGGCATTGAGCCATCCACTCATAGTGAACTCATTTCTTTAGCAAGTGTTGCATGGATTGTAGCTTATTTGTAAGTCTAGCAATCAAACAGTAGCTAACTACAAAGATCAAAAACTAGCTAAGGAAGACAAACTAAGTATTCAAAAGAACCAAAGTATCCTATGTAAGAAGAACAACCACTAATAACTCAACACACCTTAAGTGTGTCTTCAACAAAAGATTCTTATCTAAGTCATACCGTACAAATACATTATTTTCTATAACAATTTTGATTAAGTTCTCCATCATAAGATCCATGGGTAAATCAAAGGTTTCCATGAGGTGCAAAACTAAACTTTAACATGCTATTAGAGTAATAAGAGTTATGATCATGGTAAGTTATGATCAAAGAGAAAGCTAAAAGAAAATTAATAAAAGTAAGGAAAGTTTAGTTTAAAGCAAGTAGTTAAGGGATAAGATGATATCTAATTAAAATGATGGTTAAAAATTATAAAAGGGGAGAGACTTCACATTAATAAATTGGAACGAGTAAAGAAAATAATTAGGAGAAAGAACTATAAGACAAAGAGTACTACATTATAAAAGATGGAAAAGGTTTGTGAGAACCTAATGTATTCAAGTACTACAATTGATGAAGCCATCAAATGTCTAACATAAAGTTCCTCTTAATCAATGAACCAAAGATGACTTCCACTCCTTTAGCATCACCTAGAAAACATTGTATACATCCCAATAGGAATGGAAGACAAGCTAGATGTTATTTGTGATTGTATGAAGAATCAAGTTCCTCATGAAAAAATAATCCTAATGGAAGGAAATAGTAGCATCATTAGTGCAATGCAAGATTAGGGAATCAACTCCAAAAACTAGTAAGGAAATCATGGAATTCACATCATAATAGGGATAATAAATTTCCCCAATTAAATCCATTTAGCTATACAATGTTAGCCTTGAACTATTATGCACAATATTTGCTAAAAATGAGTTAAATTGAATAATTTTCTCTTTAACTCATTGCTTTATTCCATTCTAAAAAATCAAATAATGAACAAATATAGTAATATTTTGAAAAGTGTTTAAGAAAGTAATGTATAATTCTTACAAAGAAATGGATGCTCAAGAAAAGAATAATTAAAATCCTAGTATCTATTATCAAAAGCATCGTATGCATATCGAATCTCTATCCTAATTAAGAAAAGCATTAAGAACTTCCAAGTAGCAATTGAATTAGGGTCAAAGTATGCATGAACAAGAAGTAGCATGTGAGTGCAAAATCCATTATGAAAAAAGCTTCTTTAAGTCTAATTAAGGTTGTAATCATGATGAATGAGAAAAATATCAACTTTAATGTTATCCTTACCAAAAAAATAAGCATTCATCCCTTCATCTTCTCATATAGTGTATGGAAAGCCTAAGCTTCCAAAAGTCCTAACATTTAACAAAAACTATTACAAATTCATGAATCCTTTTAGAAATAAGTGAATAAGTAGTAGACACTGGGATAAATGATTATGGAAATCTCAGTACCCCTTCTTTAGAATTAATCGATGAGTGTATGATGAAGATTTTGAAATTGTATAATGATGGAGTAATATAGATTATCTATGAAGAAATAAAATCTCAAATATGTAAGAAAAATGTTTAGATTAATGTCAATAATTTAGAAGATCATGTTCATACAATGTCAATGTTTGGATTAATGTAAATAGTTTAAAATATCGAGTTCATGTGATGTGTTAGATCTACAATGCTTACCTATATTGATTTGACCATTATACAATGATTTAATTGGGATAATTAAAGGCCCTATCCTATATTCATGTGTGGAAGATCAAATGCTTGGACTTATTTTGCATTCCATAATTTTTGTAAAGCTATCACAAAGATGCATGATGAGATATTCCAAAACTTTGGTTTCAATAGTCTTTTGATAGTTATTAACAAGACATGAATTAGTTTCTTAATGTCATTTAATTTTTTATGTATATGTTAATTTCAATTCTTATAATGAAAATGATGATAGTGAATCTACAAAGCAAGGAGACAATAAAATTAAGAACTATGCCAAATAGTAGAACAATGATAATCATAACTACTTAGGTTAAGTAGTTTACAACTAGTAATGTTAGGAGAAATCCAAAGTGCACAACTATAGTAGTAACAACAGTATTAGCTAGCACTAGTCATAAAAATATCTAGAGGATTAAAGTCAATTAAAAAATCTCCAGCTCTAAGAAATTAGATATGACAGAATTGTCAAAGCTACATGAGGTAGAAGAATAACTCATAGATATGTTTTTTATTTTGTCTACTTCCTCTTACATTAAGAATGCCCCTCATGAAAATCTTGCTATAATCAATAGAAGTAATTATTATGCTTTAGAAGAAGAATTTTGAATTTAACTAGGATAACTCATGCCTTATAAGCTTGTATCGATATGCTTATAATAGATATTCATAAGCTCACTAGTGCACTGAATTATCTTTCTAGTATGTGAATTTCATATGCATACAAGTGAAAGTAGAATGAAGATTTTTGACTGAATATTTTGAAGGTCTGATATAAGGACCCAACATAAGCTATTACAAAAGACATATAATACTAGCTTAGTTCAAGAAAATCAAATATTATTAATAGCCATGAGCTCATACATCTTGGTATATATTTGTACATTAAGTTAATGATTCACTATACAACATTTTAGCTTGTAAAAAAAGGAGAAGAAGAAGAAAGTGATGGTAGCACTTAAAAACCTATCACTAATTGAGAAAAAAATGCAAGAGTGAAAATTAGTGTTGTAAGTCCAGAACAAGTACAACAACGTCAAATATGACTTTGAAAAATTTGTAGAAAGAGTAAATTAGTATAAGAAATACATTAGACCATATTTTCTACTTTTAGATCAATTCAAAGATTAGATGTCTAGTGATGCCAAGCTTGATCTATCTAATGAAAGAAAAAATTTCAAAAAAAGTTGAAAGAATAGAAACTCAAGAATTCAGAATTGAAAGAAGAAATTAAGATTCTTTTTCAAAAAACCCAAGAGCTAACAGATGATCACAATATTATTTAGATAAACATTAATGAAGCAAAGGATCATATGCACACTACTGAGGTTGCAATAAAAGAATTTTAACAAAGTATGTTAATAAGAAAAGTGAAATGATGTTATATCAAAGTGACATTTAGAATTTAAAGAAAGAAATTAAAGAATTGAATTTACAATTAACATTAAAATGTTATAATCTTAGAAGTGCTTCATGATGTATAGAATAATTTGCTTCTAGTTCTAGCATTAAAATTAGCTTCTCCAATGCAAATCGATGATCTTACTATTAAAGAAGAGCGTTCAATCCCACAACAACATGAATTTTTTCCTCTATCTGGCTCTCTTATCATTGAATTACATTCTTCCTTGGTGGATCCTATCATAGGAACCTCATAATATATGCCTATTTAGCCAAGATGACCATTAATGAAGAAGGTATTTACCATTTTTTAAATATATATTTCATTCATTTATTATTTCTTTATGAACTTGTAAGTAAATGGGAGTTTATTATATGTGTATATGTAATTTTTCATGGTTGTTTATCATGAGGATATTCATACACTTATAATCATTTATCTTATTATGCACTCACTAACTTCTTGACTAAATAACAAATGAAGTTATGAAAATAATGTTGAAAGGTAAGTGCTAAAATTCAAGCCATTATAATCAATGCAATCATTAGTTTTGTAAAGATTCTTAATAAAAATCATGACTTGTAAGATAAATCATTATAACTCTCCGATGAAATAAATATCCTAAAGGAGTAATTACAATATAGTGTGGTAAAATGAAAAATGATGATATGGTAAGAAGAGGAAAAGAATAAGAAAAATGGAACAACATCTACAAACAAGAAGTAACTTAGAAAGGTGTCTAAACATGGATCTTAAACCATCCATATGTACTACAATCTAAAGAGATCAAGGAAAATAAGATAATAAGATCATTCTAGACCAAAAGGTTGAAGATGATAGTAGATAGTATTTTGACCTTGAAGTGAAGATCCTAAGAAGACTTGGAGAGAGTTTAGCTAGAAGGATCATCACCTAGAGGCTTAATACTCATCTCACTAAGGTGGGATCCTAGGAGGGTCAATGGATGAGCAAAAGCCTAACATCTTTCAAGTGGTTATGACTAGGCTTGAACTTAGGTCTTAAGACTTGAGAAACAAGCACCTTACCATCACTCCAAGTTGTGATCCCTTAGAGAGAGTCAAGATTCAATTTTCTAAATAGAAAGTGGAGATCCAAATGTAAAGTATCAACTATAAACCCTAATCCAATTTTTTACAAAGACCAAGAATTAGCTAAGAAAGATGAACTATGTTTTCAAAGGAACAAAAGGCTACACTCAATAGTAGCTAACTACAAAAACCAAGAGTTAGCTAAGAAAGATGAACTATGTGTTCAAAGGAACAAAATTCTAGTATGTAAGAGAAACAATTACCAATGAATTAATACACCTTACATGTATCTCAACAAAATATTCTTGTTTAAGTTGTACATTATGAATACATTATATTTTATAACAATTTTGATATTAAGCTTTTCATGAGAAAATCCTTGGTAAAATTATATTTTTTTTTCAAAAGATGTAAAATCAAACTCTAATAAAAAATAACATAATAATATAAAGTGAATAGATTTGTAAATTTTCAAGATCAAACTTTTATTAAACAAATTTAGAATATAATCACTTTATCCTTCACCTCTTTTTAGAAAGTATCTTTAAATCAAATAGAAATTTAGGAGGGTATTGTAAATTTAATTAGTTACAAAATCACTATGAAGTTCAAAAGTAATGGTATAAATGGTGTTTGAACTAAAACTATATAGCTATATGTAATCTAGGACATATAGTCAACACAATACTTTTATAAAATGTAAGCAAAACATTATGGTGATCAAGATCATCAACGAATATTTTACAATTCAAAAGTTTTTCCTCAAATCTTTAGTTAGCACTTAATAGTTGATGGTTAAATTCTCACTAGTTAAAGCTCCATTTATCCTATTGTGATACAACAACTTTCTATTAGGGAAACTCTAATTATTTCATTCAAATCCTTTGATATAACCTAAGGAACAAATCTTTGTCCATTACTTTCCTTTAATGTTATGATGCTTCCCTTGAAAAGCATTGCACAGTACTACCCAAGAGTCCCAAATCACCTATAGCTGGAGGACACACTCAAGGTAGACTATGTATCAATGGTCACAATACATGTGAGCATAACATAAGTGCATACAACATGTTAGTCCAAGGTTCAAGGCATAGTGGGTATACATAAAAAATAATACAAGGGACAAGCCAATAAGACATGCATCCATATATGACCATAGAAAGAGCACTAGCATGCACACACAACTTGGTTCCCTTAAAGAGCTAGCTAATGCTTCTAGCCCTAAGCCCTACTCTATAGGGAAGGGTGGTGATCCAAGCTAGAGAGGAAAAGCCTTCCCAAAAAGCCTACATATCCTTGTGATGAGGTTCACAAAGGAATTAGGACAATGTAGTTCTTTTGGTGATGGTTAAGATAGCATGGAACTCGTAAAGATCTCCACACTCCTCTAGCCTTGTTTCAAAGGAAAATAGTCATTGATCCACCAACAAGACATGTTTTCCTACCTTTAATCCCAATGTTTCTTGATGCCTATAGTGACGAGATCTAGCCAAATAATAAGCTTATTACTACTTGGATTTTTTGACATAAATTAATAAAATAATTAAAAAAGTTCAAAATCTTCTTTCATATACACTTCTATTCAAAATCTAGAAAATTAGTGTTAAGGGGAAAAAAATATTAATAATAAACAAAGAAAATTTATGGCACATCATAAGCTTGACATTGAGTAGACTATCAAAAAATGGAAAGAAAAAAAAATTTGATTTTAGGATTGCTTACTCAAGTGAACGACCTTATAATTAAAACTTTGAAAAAATTAGTGAAGATAATTAATTGTTAGTAGGGAAGGAGGCCCCACTCCTAACAAAATTTACATCACTTTTCAACATCCATGCTTGAACTTAAAACAGCAAAAGGATCAAGATAGAGAGTTGTGGCTTAATACCAATATTTTTTTCAAATTAAGAAAGTGGTACTACTAATGGAAGATCTTCACCTCATCACTTGCTGGTGATCTTACATAGAGAATCGTTACCATCAACTATAATCTTCTTGTCAACATTAGTTTTAATATTTGAAATAATAGTATTCTTAATATTTGTATTTAGTTTCTAGAAAAACACTATGAAGCTAAAACTCTAGCAGATTAGCATCTTATACATTCCATTTTATAATCGTGTATGCAATTAAAATGTCATATACATGCTTGCTAATCTCCTTCCTACTTGAATAAAAGACCAATCCTTCCTTCCTAGTGGTAATTAAATATTATATTATTAAAATTTTAGACACGCATAACTTTTCTTCTAGGAGTCCGATTTAGGTAAAATTAGTATCATTGGGATCATTTTGGGAAGTACTTTCTAATCGTGGGATTGGTTTTCTCTTTGGAAATATATCATTTTGAAGGTTATTATAGTGGTCATTTGTGTGGAAGTACTTGCAGTGTGAGAAATATGGTATGGTTTTATCAAATTGTGGTATTGACGTTTTTTTGTTGAATCAAGGTATTATTTTCATGGAATGACTGTATTTGTTAGGTGTGGATATATGTGGTTATGTTTGCTTGGATGTGTTGTGCTTATGACATGTGTTGGCTTAAGCTAGCCAGAATGTGTACATGTTTTTGTGATTATGCTTGTGATGGTTGTTGGCAAGTGGTGCTAGCATGAGGATGTCAACTGATTGGTGATGAGGCACCTTGGAGTTAGTATGGATTGACCCCCACTATGCTACATTGGTGAGGCTCTTATCTTAGGCCTCATCCTAAGAGTGGGAGAGCATAGGTGTCTTCATCCCTATGGCTAGTACATGGCATAGGTGTGTTCATCCCTATCACCAATCCTCCAAAAGGCTAGTGGTTATGGGTCATAGGTTGACAGACCCTAGCATCAGTTGGATAAATAAAAAACTAGATAAAAGACTTACAAGAAATAACTATTATGAGTACTCATGGAAACATTTCACATGCTACATTAAGTGTAGATATGCTAGTGACCATGTGAGCTATGTATATGATAGTATCAATTTATGAGTCATATTGTTAATAATATGTGTTATGATTAGATTATGATTGTGTGGATCATGGACTATTGAATGGTATATTGTGGGCATGATGGATGATGTTAGACCATGGCTTTATCTATGATTATAGGATGGCCATCTATCCTCTTCGATAATGATTATGCTAGCATTATGGGCAATATGGTGGGTGTGTTATTTTGAAGAAGCGTAAGACTAATAGTTGTTGTAGGTTGCCTTATATCCCACTCCTCTCCTTTAGTGCAACACTTGTCAACCATCTAGTAGGTGAAGTATAAAGGCTTCCCACTTAGTTGTGTACTAACTTTATTGAACTACAAGTGAAGGACATAGGAGCCTAGACAAGCACAGAGAGGAAGAGTAGAGGAGGGAAAATCTTCAGTGCTTGGTTAATGTATATTTTCATATATAGTAGTATGGACTATGCATCATTGTATGAAACTCTCTATACTCTTATATATACAATGATGATGTTCATGTGTTTTTGTATTTTAGCATAGCAGTACATATTTTGATTTCTGTAAAGACATGCAGTTTTATAAATTGAAATGTATGTTTAGTTTTTGGTTTGGTATGAAATTTTTGTGCTGTTTGACCTTCCTTAATATCATATCTTCTACACATCATTGTTTTTTAGTTATCATGCTTCCATTGTAAGATTACTAGTGATCCTAGGCATCACCTTTCCTTAGCTAGGATGGGGTGTTACATTGTGGTATCGAAGCTAGTTTACTTTGATGTTGTATGATGGTTGTGGTACTTTCCCATTTGTGATTTCAGGTTATAGATATGTATAGTAGATGTGGTCCTGATGCTGGTGGGGCCTGCAGACCATAAGGACCTAATGATCGACAGGAGCGGCCTCCTCAAACATCTAGTAGTGGTCCTGCAAATAGGGAACTACAACTTATACAACAATTGTTATAGGTCTTATAGCAGCATGTTGCAACTAGTGATGCTCCCATTCCCATGGTTAGGGAAGTAGGAAGTGGTAGTGGTAGTGGAGGCTCAAGAGAATCAAATAGGTAGCCTATTAATAGGGAACTACTGGAAGAATTTCAAAATTTGGGACCTCCTAAATTTGATGGTACTAAGGATCCCACTATAGCTACAAAATGGTTAGAGAAATTATAAAAGGATTTTGATTTAATGCATTGTTTATTGGTTCAGCTGACCCGCTTGGTAGTTTACCAATTGGTTAGTACTACCCAACGTTGGTGGACAACTAAAGAGTAGGCCAACGGATTAACTAGCCAAGAGGTGGCATGGGATGATTTTCTGACATCTTTCAAAGCCCATTATATGTCTATCCAATATGCCTAGGCCAAAGAGGATGAGTTCTATTATTTCTATTAGGGTAGTTAATTTATTGCAGAGTATGATGCTCATTTCTTTGAGCTGAGTAGTTATGTACCATAGATGTAGATAAATGCTCAGGCATGGGTGAATAAGTTTGTTTGAGGTTTGAGGCCATCTTTAAAGGATCACCTATTACCCCTCATATTGACATCCTATGATGAAGCTAGAGTAGTAGCCATGGATTTAGAGAGTAGTTAGTGGGAAGATACAGTGTGTAGAGAGAGGCAATAGGGGTAGAAGAGAGGATTGACATCTAGAGAGAGGCCTAGCCCCTCTAAGTAAGCTCATGGCCATGGAGGAGAGCACCCAACACCCACTCATGGTCCTACTGTTGGAGCTGGTCATGAAACTATTGTTTGTTATAGATGTGGGTAGCCTAGTCATATGTAGATGGATTGCCAAAATTGTTTTGCATGTGGGTAGCCAAGGCATCAGGCTCATGAGTGCCCAAAGTAGGTAGGAAATAGTGGAGGAGGTAGAGGCTAAGGACAATGACCTCTAGTTCAAAGTGGATGTGCAGCACCAATCACTTAGCCTAGAGGAGGGGACCAACGAACTCAAGGATGGATGTATGCCTTAACATACCAGCCTTTGGATGTGTAGCCAAACACAGTGATGGAGACAATAGATACAATCTTGGGCTTTGCTATGTTGATTTTATTTGATTCAGGTGATAGCCATTCTTTCATAGATCCTAAGGTTACACATCATGTAGCTCTTATATGTCATTCTCTTTCTCCTGGATTGATAGTATCTTCTATTGGGGGTTATGAAACTTGAGTTGATCAGGTGTGTATAGGTGTGCTAGTAGAATTTGAAGGTGTGCAGTGGGTTAGTGATTTACATGTTATGGATCTTTAGGTATATGATGTAATTTTGGGGATGGACTGGTTTTCACAGTTCAATGCTAGTTTGGACTATCAGTAAAAGCTCCTACGATTATAATCAGTTGATAATGCTCTAATGGAGGTACAAACTTGTTTGAAGACTATGCACCTAGATTTGATCTCCTCTCAGATGTACCATAGGATGCTTCAAAAAGGGCATGAATGCTTTGTGGCTACAATATATAAAATAGATATGTTGGAGATAGATCAAATTCCCATGGTTCTAAAATTCTCTAATGTATTCTAGTCAGAATTACTAGGTTTGCCACCAAGATAAGAGATTAAGTTTGAGATTGAACTTAAACTTGGTATAGAGCCTATTTTAAAGGCTTAACATAGTATGTCTCCCATAGTGCTAGCAAAGCTAAGGATTTAGTTATAGGAATTGCTGGACAAACGCCTTATTCGATCTAATGTATCACTATGGGATGCACCAATGCTATTTGTTAAAAAGAAGGATAGGGTTTTGCAATTATGCATAGATTATAGGTAGCTAAACTAGGTGACAGTGAAAAATAAATATTCTCTACCATGCATTAATGACTTGTTTGATCAACTTTGGGGAGCTCATGTATTCTCAAAGATTGATCTCAAGTCTGGGTATCATCAAGTGCAGGTTCATGAATGGGATGTGTCAAAGATAGCATTTAGAACATAGTATGGCCATTATGAGTTTTTGGTGCTTCTCTTTAGAACAGTGTGATGCGGCCATTCCTAGATTAGTTTATGATTATGTTTATAGATGATATCTTAGTATATTATCTTGATGAGTAATTGCATGTAGAGCAATTGCAGATGATCTTACAAACTTTGAGGGGTTACCAACTATATGCTCAACCATCCAAATGTTCATATTGGTAATCAAAGATTTAGTTCTTAGGACATGTGGTGTCAAGAGTTGGTACCTTTATGGATCCTACAAAGATTGTTGTCATTCGTGATTGGCCTTTGCTGTAATCAATAGTGGAGGTATGAAGCTTCTTGGGATTAGTAGGATATTACTGGAGGTTTTTGGAACATTTTTTTTTTTTTGCATATCATCTTCTTTGACTTGATTGTTGAGGAAGGAGGCTGACTTTACTTGGGGCCCAACTTGTCAAGTTGCATTTGAAGAGTTGAAGCATAGATGGTGAATGCTCTAGTGCTAATATCTCCTACACTAGGACATTCATATGATGTTAGTATTGATTCTTTAGGGGATGGATTTGATTTTGTGTTGATGCAAGATGGACAGGTTGTGGCTTATGTATCCTGTCAATTGAGGCCACATGAAACTAGATATCTCATGCATGATCTAGAGTTGGGTGTTGTGATATTTACATTGAAGATTTGGTGGCATTCTCTATATGAGAAGTAGGTTACTATTTGGATTGACCATAAGAGCCTCCAATATCTTATGAGTCATCCACAATTAAACTTGCAACAACGTAGATGGGTAGAGCTGCCTGCTAATTTTGATTTCACCATTAAATACAGGCCTATCAAGACTAATAAATTAGCAAATGCATTAAGTAGAGTGGTGAGTAAGCTTAATAACTTAACAATCCAATCCGATTTTGAAGAGAAAATATGAGATCATTAACAACATGATCCATGGTGTCAAGAATTAAGATAACAGATTACCTCTAATGGACTACTCTCTGTGGATAGTCATGGAGTGTTATGAATGGATGGTTGAGTATGTGTTCCAGAAGCTCTACGAATTTAGTTGATGGATGAGGCCCACATGAGTAGATACCAAATGCATCCAAGTAGTTAGAAAATGTACCAAAGTTTACGATGAATGTATTGATGGCCTGGTATGAAGAGGAATGTAGGAGAGTATGTATCTCAATGTTTAATTTGCCAACAAGTAAAGATAGAGCATCAAAGACTTAGGGTATATTTGCATTCCCATGATATTCCTTAGTGGAAATGAAATGCCATTGGTATAAATTTCATTATTGATCTTCCACAAGCTCATAGTGGGTGTGATGCTATATTAGTAGTTGTTGATTTGTTAATAAAGTTTGCCCATTTCCTTGCCACATGCTCATCAGTAAGTGCAATAGAAACTGCACATCTCTTTCTTGTAGAGATAGTGGGATTGCATGGTGTGCCATGATAGATTATTAGTGATAGAGATGCTCGATTTATGTCATATTTTTGGTAGGCATTTTAGAAGGAGATGGGTACAAAGCTAACTATGAGTTTGGCATATCATCCACAAACTAATGGCTAGACTGAGTTGGTAAATTAGATTCTAGAAGACATGTTGAGAGCCTGTGCTATTCAGTATAGAGAAGGTTATGATTGGATACTACCATTAGCTAAATTTGCATATAATAATAGTTATCATGAGAGTTTATAGGTAGCACCATATGAGATGTTATATGGTGGGCCATGTAGAACACCTTTATCTTGGGATACCATAGAAGACCATCAAGATGTGAGCATAGATTTGGTGAGGTAGACTACATATCAGATTTGGGAGATCCAATATAGATTGAGAGCTACACAGGTTACGTAGGCAGCATATACCAATTGGAATTAGAGGCCACTGGAGTTTGCAATCAAAGATCATGTATTTCTTCATGTTTCTCCCTTAAAAGGCCTTACTTTATTTGGTCAAAAATGGAAATTGGCTCCTAGATACACTAGTTCATTTTAGGTATTACAACAAATTATGAGAGTGGCCTATTGGATAACATTACCTCCTCATTTGACACATGTCCATGATGTATTTCATGTATCTATGTTATGACATTATCTGCCTAATGAACATCATGTGATTGACCATTCAGGGATACATCTAAGATCTAATGTTAGTTATGTTGAGCAGCCAGTAGAGATTGCTGATCATATGTTGCGACAGCTACGTAGTAAAGTTATACCTATGGTCAAGATTTTATGGAGTAGACATGAAGCTTTAGAGGCTATGTGGGAGGTGGAGACTAAGATGTGCATAGCTCATCTTAAGATCTTCTAGGAGGAAGATTATCAAGGAGGGGAGAGTGTTACATCCCACCCAAAGACAATAGGTATGGTCATATGCTTGTGATTTATATATTACATGTGGAGTCCCAGTGGGTTATTAGGGATGAGTTATTGTAATATAAATGTATTTTATATGTTATGAGGCTTCATCTTTATGTTATGATTATGATGTATTTACATGCTTAACTAACATGATTATGTACACTAGGCTTGTGTGATGTGTTAGATGGGTGAGATTGCTAGCAGAGGTGTTGGATTGGGGTACAAGAGCACCTATCCAGTATGTCTTTATGCTTTATGTGTAATTTCGGTATTTATTCATTTGCACTAAAGCACTATGTTGCGTTATGTTTGGGTGTGATTTTGGCATGTGAATATGTAGAGAATTTGATAAGTATCTTGTAGGTTTGAATGGATTTTGATTTAGAGTCTTGGTGTGTTCATAAGGCATGATTAAATTTCACAGCATTAGTTGCAAAGACAAAAATAAAGATAGTATATGAAAATAGTTCATTTAAAAAAATAATAAATAATTTAAAAGGAAAAAATAAAAAGTGAACTCATGTCATGTGAGAGAAGAAGCGCATATATAGTAAAAAGTGTACATTATATTTTTGTTTTTGTTTTTTGTTTTTGTATCCATTGCCTCACTAGTGCTTATTCATAGAAATTGGATTTTGGGGTTCTAGTTTTTCTGTGGATTTGTTCACGTTAATAGAAATGCATAGGAGCCTGTTCTTTCATTTTTCTTTTTTCTTTCTTTTATTCCATATTTTTCTCAATTTTGAGCCTTGTGGATAATTTTTACTTACTCTAAACCTAGATTTGGGATTACTGCAGTTACATTTACATGGGTGCAGAACTTGTTGAGAGTGAAATAGTCCTATCAGATTTTTGAGAGTTTTCTGCTTGTTTCAGCATTTTTGCCCCAACAATTATAATTGGCAGACTGTCTTTACCTTTTCCCTATATTTTTTGTACTGGATTAGTGTATATGATTATGCAATGTGGGCATGTGGGATGGATAACTTAAGGATTAAGCTTGGACATGTTATTTTGCTTATTTCCTGAAATTGCCTAACTTTGGTTACGAATTATGTAGTAATATATATGTGATGTATGGTATGATGTGGACTTGTAGAATATGATATGTGAGGTTAATGAGACTGGTATGATTGGAATATGATATTTTCGGGGCCTATTGGGATGCGAGAATTTTTGGAAGTTCCAATTCTTCCTAGTAGTAATTAAATATTATATTATTAGACCTTTGAATATGCATAATTTTTTTCCAAGAGTTTGATTTAGGTAAGATTAGTATCATTGGTATTATTTTGGGAAGTAATTTCTAATCATGGGATTGGTTTTTTCTTTGGCCATATATCATTTTGATGGGTATTATAGTGGTCATTTGTGTGCAAGTACCTATAGTGTGAGAAATATGATATGGTTTTGTCATATCATGGTCTTAATGTTGTTTTTTTGAATCAGGGTATTGTTTTCATGGAATGACTGTAATTGTTAAACATGGATACATGTGGTTATGTTATGTTTGTTTGAATGTGTTATGCTTATGACATGTGTTGGCTTAAGCTAGCCAAAATGTGTACATGTCTTTACGATGGTGCTTGTAATGATCATTGGTGGCTGGTGCTAGCATGAGGATGTGGACTAGTTGGTGATGAGGCACCTTGAAGGTAGTATGGATTGACCCCCATTATGATGCAATGATGAGGCTCCTATCTCAAGTCTCATCCTAAAAGTGGGAGAGCATGGGTGTTTTCGTCCCTCCAACTGGCATGTGGCATAGGTGTGTTTGTCCCTATCACTAATCCTTCAAAAGGCTAGTGGTTGTGGGTTATAGATTGACAAACCCTAGCACCAATTGGATAAATAAAATACTAAATAAAATAGTTGCAGGAAATGACTATTATAAGTACTCATGCCAATGTTTCACATGCTACACTAAGTGCAGATATGCTAGCAACGACGTGGGCTATGTATACAATAACATCGGTTTGTGAGTCATATCATTAATAATATGTGTTAAGATTGGATTATAATTGTGTGGATCATGTACTATTTAATGGTATATCATGGGTATGATGACATGGACATGATGGATGATGTCAAGCTGTGGCTTTATCTGTGATTATATGATAGCCATCTATCCTCTGTGATAATGATTATGTTAGCATTATTGGCAATATAGTGGATGTGTTATTTTGAGCATGCATAAGACCAATAGTTGTTGCAAGTTTTGTTATGCCCCACTACTCTCCTCTAGTATAGCACTTGTTGACCATCTAGCAAAGAAAGTGTAAAGGCTTCCTAGTCAATTATGTACTAACTTTATTGAATTACAGGTGAAGGGCGTAGGAGCCTAAATGAGCATGGAGAGGGAGAGTAGAGGAGGGGAAATTCTTTAGTGCTTGGTTAATGTATATTTTCATATACAATAGTATGTACTATGTATCATTATATGAAACCCTTTGTACTCTCACATATACGATGATGATGTTCATGTGTTTTTGTATTTTAGCAAAGTAGTGCATATTTTTACTTTTGTAGAGGCATATAGTTTTATAAATTGAAATGTGTGTTTAGTTTTTGATTTGGCTTGAGATTTCTATGTAGTTTAACCTTCCTTAATATCATGTCTTCTACACATCATTGGTTTTAGGTTATAATGCTTTCATTGTAAGATTACTAGTGATCCTAGACATCACCCTGCTCTAGCTAGGGTAGGGTGTTACAATAATGCTATATGAGCTATGATTTGCCCATGGGCATATCCTTTGTTGTCCCTCTTTTTGCTTCATTTTTATGCGTGTCAAAAGACCTTCTTCCTTAGGCATTCCTTTTAGCATCACTTGCAATCACCAAATGATCAACATTAGTTTTGGTAAATTTTCTTTAGTAATCCTTTTTGAATCCTTTAGTTTATGTTTAAGAACAAGGTGATGACAGTGTACTATGCCCAAGGCTATGAGCTAACTAAAATCATCAAGCTGTTCATCTTATTTTGGTCAATTACAATTAGTTACCACAATGTTCAAAAATAGGATGTTAGAAAAAATTTCAAGGTAGACATCCCTAGGCCCCATAACTAATGACCATAACTTTGAAAGTGCACAAGTTTTTAAACCATTGAAACTAAAGGTCTAATTCAGAAGATCACCAAGAAATATCAATGGATATGTAAATAGAAAATTAGGAAAAATTAATGAAACGACTTAGAAGTAGTCCCAAAATCATGCATAAAATCAAAGAAACCATCAGTGATGTTCTAGAAGACTTGAAGGTTAGTTCAAAGCCATGATCAACAAAAGTTATGTAAGTGGACCCTTCCTAAAGTAGGCTCTTTCCATAATGCCCTTGGATAACCACTTCTATAAATGTCCATGGGAACCCTAAAAGTTCAATGTAGATCATGTCTTTGATTCAAACAACACACAACTTCCTTGGTTGGGATTTTGCACTATACTACACAAAACTAAAAGGCTCATAGTCACATGCAGCAGTGAGGTGAATAATGGGATGAGAAGGAATTGCATAGATCGAGATGTAAGGAGATTTACCATGTTCACAATAGGTTCTTGTATCAAATGTGATTAAAATGACTAGCATGCCTATCCATCCAAGTTTTAGACCAAGTCCATACCATTAACAATGACCTTGCATTGATGTGTTCTTTTCTACCAACCATCATGAGTCCACAACCACCATAAAGAAAAATCATCACTCCAAAAAGATAAGAAAAGAGAAGAAGAAATCAAGGGCCTTAGTTAGAGGGGTGTCTTCAAGCATGTGTAACATGTCTTTCCAACCCCATAACCAGTGCTTATATCTAGTTATTATGTCTAAGAGATGTGCTTTGAATTCTCATTATTTTTTTTGTTTTGGATTTTATATTTTTATGATTTTGGTTGGGAACCATGCCATGTAAAGACTTTTAGCTTCCTATTATTGGTCAACAATAGGAGTGATGATATGTTCAACAAGGATTCATAAACCACATGAAGGAAGTCAAGAAGAGAACCCAACAAGTCCCCTTAAGGTCACACCCTCTGCCATTCCCACTTGGTTGTTTGCTCTTTCTTCAAGATACAATGATCATTCATTAATTTTAGTTTCATGAAAGAAGAACCAAATTGTTTTCAAGACAAAAGACCTTTTTATTTACAAAAGTAGAGGAATGGATGAGGTGGTCTTACTACATCACATAGTTACTTACCCAATCATTTTGATAGCATGCAACAAAAAGCCAACACATAGTATTGACTTCTACATCATGACATGGTAATATTATTAACAAAAATATAAATGACATTCATACAACATAAAGAAAATGACTCAAGAAAATAGAACAATAGTGGTTTGGCTGGTTCCATGCATCTTTGAAATAGTTTTATATTCTCATTTCCAAGCCATTGGGTGTCTTTTGGTTTAGTGGTTGCTATGTTAATTGGTTTTTGCTCACACACTTATGTCTAAACTTTATGGTCGGTCGGTATAGGGGTTGTGTTAATATTTCAAACTTCCAACCCATAACTACATCCTTTATCATTATTATTGATGCATGGAGATTTCTATCCCTTCATAATGATAGGTTTATCATTTATGCCTTGTGTTGGAGTGGTGATTATTTTTGGATTTTGTGTATGATTAGGAGACATTGTTTTGAAGAGGAAGGATGTTGCACCAAATTTTCCTTTTGCTAGTTTTGATGTGCTAGTACGTCTACAAGTTTTGTTCCCATGTGAGGAAACCATGCTAAAGAACGAAAATTTCCAAGGTTGTGGTTGAGATCTACTAGCATTATCATTTTTTGTATGTTCACAACACAAGTGGCATTGATGTTGTGGTGACAAACATCAATTGATGTTTGTGGTTACAAACCTTCTGTTGTGACAAACCTTCCTATGTTGTTGGTAGTCACATGTGATGAAGGGAAGTATGAGAATATTAAGGATATGATGAAGGGCAAGAGGTGTTAGGGGGTGATCCCATGGAAGATGCTGCAAGTTGATGATATTTATGAGTGGTAGTAATGATTTGAGGTAGAGGAAGTAGAACCAGTTGGAGAAACAAGTTGTTGAAGATAATATTTAGACAGGCCTGGCTAGCAGTAAGGGTAGTGCTAGTTTGATGATAGCCTCTCCCATGACTGTGGGTTTTGCCACAACATTTGATAGTAGTTTTAAGGCTGATAAGAAGTCCCACTAGGATAGTATGATTGGCTGTAGGACTATCGATAATTATCATGTGAAAAAGTTAATTTCCTAGGCATCTGCTTTTGTACAAACTTGGGATTCCAAGCAAAAGCCCAATACTCATGTAGATGTAACATAACTAGGCAATAGCAATTTGAATGATCATATAGGCAAATGTCACATCCATCATCCTCTTCTATGGTTGGGTCTATAGCCTCTTCTTCTACAATGATTTTCCCTTTTTGCTAATAAGTGTTCCTAGCTATTTCTTGGTTCTTTTTCTTCCTCTTGTTTTGGTCACTCAATCCATTTTGTGTTTCTCTCTCCTCTATGATTTTCACATAAGTTGTAACTTTTTCATTCATTAACTCACATATTTTATCTATCCTTACTTCAAGCTCTTCAATAGAATTTTGTATTAGCAATGTTGGTTGTGAAATCACCTCATTGAAAGTTGCTTCTTTTTTCTCCATCATAAATATGGATCCTCTTCTTTTGAAGAGTTGGGTCCCAATTATATTCCTCTATGTTCACTCATTTACATAACTCTCCTTCTTCTTTTTCCACCCTCTCAATTAGCCTTTTTCTTTAATGGGATTTCAATTCATATAATCAACCTTGGGCATATATCCCAAGGGTCTCCCTCATTTGATTACAAAGACCATCTATGATGTGGAAAAGTTGCTCTTTTTAAGAGAACTCATGGTCAAGGCATCTATGTAGTAGCAAATAGTATCTATCCAAGGCCACATCCAAGGGTTCATGATTATCTTGCTTTCACCCTTGGATTTTTTTTCTCAGGTTGAACACTCTCACATAGGTTTGGTATTTTCTATTAAGCTCCAACATTGTGGACCATTGGTGGATGGAATCTAGTTCCAACAATCCATACCAACTTCTAGCTTCATCAATTAGTATCCTAGGGAAGAGCTTAAGATTTTTCCACTTACATTTAATATTTTGTAAGGCATGGGAATCATGGAAAGCTTGTAAGTGATGTTGTGGATTAGAATTATAGCCTCCCCTAAATTTAAGAATGTTTTCCATATCAATCCATTTGATGTGACTCTCCCTTTGATGCCTTTGGGGTATTTGAATTGCCTTGCTAATTTGTGTCAAGCCCCTAGTAGCCAATAAGGGTTCATCTTCATCAGACATGTCATGGTGAGAATATGTATTTCTATTTGTTTGATATTGATGATCTTTCCTATGCTCACTTTGATGTCTTTGATCTTGCCCTTAGGTTCTGTTTCTATCATCATCTTGATCCCTTAGTGGGGCTCTATCTCTATACTTACATTCATCTTCATTAGAACTAGATGTTGAACAGGAAGAGAAAGATGAGAAACTAGGAGAATCACCATGGCTCCTATATCTCACCCCCATGGTTCCTTGATCTATCTTTTCTAGGTTTAGAGGAGGTCTTGGACCTTAAGGCCCTCCTTATTCTAGGAATTTCTCCATCTCCTCTAGGATTTTATGTACCAGTTGAACATAGTCCTTGCATGTAGTACGAGTTGAAGTGAGCATATCTTATAAGCATCAAAGTCTCGTGTCGATGGGTTCTCAATGATGTAACCTTGTCAACGAGCCCCCATTGACGGGGCCTCATATACGTGGTGTTGCCCTATCGACGGGGCCACATTGACATAGCCTTGTTGCAAAAACTATAAATACATGCTCCCAACCATGTTTATGGGAGAGAAGTCATAGTAGTAGCAAAGCTCTTGCAATTTTTCCATTTGAAAGTTAGAATATTTCTCTAAGTGCTAGCAGCAAGAGTTAGAAAGTGTATAGATCTTTATTCAAACATGATTATACCTAAACCACACCAATGTGTATAGCAATAAAGATGAGCCTTTTAATCAAGCCTTGCAACACTTAGAATAGATTAATGATTTATTTATGCATTCATTGTTTTCATTAAATATGCAATTAATTGAGCTAAATTAAGCACATAAGTATGATTTGTTCAAGTGTAAACATGTATTCACTCAATAATCCTAGCAGCATTATTGCTTGGTGCACCCAATAGCATAGCACTTGGTAACCCACCAATGGATATGTGGGTTTAGGACATGTATGAAAAGTGGGACCAAATGCTTATGTTAGGATTACTTAGAGACTAGTTAAGTGGTTAAATTAGATTAGTTATTAAATTACTTCATCACTCTACTCTAACCACAAAAGAACATAAAACATAAAACAATAATAATCATATGCATCGATTACACTTAACCATACCTTTGTACATCATAAGTGTAATTAGGAAGACAATGATTGACCTTTATGGCAAGGTTCACTTCCTAAGAGACTAGTGCATTGGAAACTATAAGCCCATAGAATTTGACCCAATCATGCATGAATGCTTTGCGATTCATATGGCTAAGCATAGGGGTACCTTCAATAGCTCATCATTAGTGCCTTTTTTAGGACTCTTTTTGTTGAAACGTGTGCTATCTAGGACTAGTGAACATTATTAATATCATTGGAAAAACCCTAAGATCGACATCATTCTCAACTTATATAATTACAAAAGCACATTGAAATTTTAATTGTTTGCAAAATGTCTTCTTCTCATAAGCATGAAGATGTCAAATAGTTGATTCCACAATAGTGCAAGATGCTATATACTCATTCAGATGAGTATGTGCCTAATTTCACCTTCATCCTGCACCAAGATGAACAACTGTGATGGAGTGATATGAAAGACAACATCATAATGCCTCCTAGTCAATCTGTGCCAATGATGCTACTTCAAACTCTTACAAAGTTAGGCATCTACGATCTTCAAGAGGAATACATTGTGAATGGTTATGAAACTCAAGACTACCATCCCACTACCACACAACACAAGAGAGATCAACACGAAGAGAAGCACCATGAGTTTATGAAGGGAAAACAATTTAGCAATCCCTTGTTCATGCTAAACCAAGATGATAATGAGGGCCCTTTCTCTGAAGACTCTCAGCATGAAAATTCTCCACTTGTTGTTACTAATGATGGGGGTATAAACTTGAATCTACATTCTACTATCAACAAACCAGGTTCAAGACAAGATGGCAGTCAAGGCAAGAGCTTAGGCAAGCATCAAGATAATAAAAAATCTAATGAACATGGCCATGACAATCGAAGGGGAGTTGGTAGACACCATGGCAATGGTAGTCCTCCTCCCTCTTCATCCTCTTCATTTGCATCTTCTTCTTCCTCTTCTTTTGATTTTGAAAAATTCCATAGAAGAAACAATGGTGATGGAGGTGAGCAACAAAATAATAATACTAATTACCATGCCCACAATAATCAAAGGGGTAATAGAGGACATCATCAATGATAATGTAATGATGATGATGATGAACCTTTTCCAGAAACTCAAAGTATGTGTAACATTGAAAAGGTAGTCAATATTCCAACTAGACATGTAAAAGATAGTCAAATCAAGCACTTAGAAATGAACAATATCCCAATATTTGAAGGGGCATATAACTCTAATCCACAAACATATCAACAAGATTTTCATGATTTTTGTGCCTTGCAGAACATTAAAAATGATTGGCAGAAACTCAAACTCTTCCCTAGGATACTCATTAAGGAGGTTAGAAGCTGGTACCACTCCTTGGAGTTGGAATCTATCTATCGATAGAGTACAATGCTTGAGCTATTCAATGATAAATACCAAACATGCTCCAGAGTGGTTAATCTAAGAAGGAAAATCCAAGACTAAAAACAAGGAACACATGAACCCTTGGATGCCATCATGGGTAGATATTATTCTCTCATACATTAATGCCCTAGCCATTGTTATTCTTAGAGGGAACAACCCCACCATATCATCAATGGGCTCAAAGTAGAAACCAGAAGAACTCTTGGGGTTTATGCCCAAGGGAGACTATCCAAACTAAGAGCATATCAAATACAAAGGCTAATAAAGCAGCTAGCAAAAGAAGAAGATGAGTTGTAAAAATGGTAAAGTGCAAAAGAATATAATAGGGACCCTTCCATCGAGAAAAGGGAGGTCCAATTTTGTGATGAGGAGGAGTCACCACTCAACGAAGTGGTGAATAGAAAAACCTTGCCAATTAAAAATTTTGTTTATGAAATTTTGAAAAAGGTTGATAAATTATGGGACTCTTTGCATGAAAAGTTCCAAACTACTATGAAGATTGCTGAAGAATCCAAAGAGCAGAATAGTGATTATAATCATAGGAGGCAGAAAGAAGTTGAATGTGCCTACCAAAGAGGTGAGGGCAAAGTTGCTATAGTAGAAGAAGTTATGGAGATAGACTCTAATGATGATGTTGGATGTGACATTTGTCAATGTGAGCATCTAAAGGAATGTTGCCTTGTGATGTCACACTTACAAGAGTCTGGGGTGTACACACTAAATCCTTAACTAGCAAGGAGGCAAGCACCTAGATGATTACCTTATCCTCAAAGCAATCCAAGGTAGTTCCACTAGCAACAATAGGCTTACTATCCTAATGGATCTCCACCATGACCATATGAGCATTATTAGCAATGGCACTGACCATAATCATGGGAAATGCACTAAGATAGTAGTACCCTTACAGGTAACCAAATCCATATGGGTACTATGTTCAACAATCCATTTCTCCACAAAGCTCTACAAGTCATGCCTCATTCTAGCATCACTAATACCCCCAAAGTACCATTGAATTCATTCACTATCTACTTAAGAAGAGCACCCATATTTGTACCACCCTCCACATCAATCTACACACATCTCTTCGTCTTTAATTCAATTACCTCCTACTCCATCCATGCAAGGTGAAATTCCCCCACAACCACATCAAAAAAATGCTATGAGGGCTGTAAATTTATAATTGACCTTCTAGCTAAGTGATTTGGACAATTAATCTAGGAAACGACCATTTTTCTAACCCAACAGTTCTCCCAAACCCTCGGAACCTAATGCGGCTAGTCACCCTATCTCTCCAACATCCTCATCCTTTGCATCAAACACATTCAAATGTCATTCAAACTAAATGCCACCTTAGATCTACACTTTGATGTTAACTCATGTTGTTCCTGATTGGATCAAAGGTGGCAACCTTCCCATAAAACAAGCTAACCTAGGAAGTCCTCTTATTTACTTACAAATAGTAGCACATGAGCCATGCAAGGCTCTTCTTAATTTTGGTTCTAGTGTCAATCTCATCTCCTATGATATGTACAAGGCCTAGAACCTACCACCTCTCAAGAAGAGCAATATCTATCTAGAATTGGCAAACCAATCAATCATTTTCTCTTCAAGATTAGTGGAGGACATTGTAACCATAGTTTGTGGGTGGTCTTATCCTACCAATTTTCTTGTGATCAAGGTAGTAAACTGCAAAGGTGAGTTCCCCATTATTATGAGACGTGTATGGTTAAGCATTATTGATGCATGAATGGGCATCAGGGACCTCTCCTTGAAAATTTCCAAGAAAAATGAATACGGATGGCTTAAGAAATTGTAATTGCATGTAGAAAATATGGTCTATTAATAGTACATTCATCAAAGCATGTAATTTTTGTGCATAAGAAACAAATATCCAAAGGTGCATGTATGTAGCAACCACAAAATAGGAGAGCACCTAGTGGCTAACAACTAACTCTAATAGTAGCACATTATGCATGGAACCTACTGAGTGCCTAACATGTGCCTATATCGAAGGCATGGACGAACTTGAGCAAGTTCATCACCAACTGTTTCATGATGAAGTGATGATACTTGTTGGGGAGAGTTGGAAATCCATGATAATTTCAAGTAAGAGCCCCTACAGTTAAAAACTCTAATAGCTAGCATGGAATATGCATTTTTAAACAATGACAAGTTGGTTATCATTAATGCGAATCTTGCTCCTAAACAAAAAGACAAGTTATTGTAGGTGGTTAACAAATGGCCAACAACCTTTGCTTGGTTATAGCCTAAGCTAACTAGAATTGATCAAAGGATATACCAACATCATATTTGCACCAACCTAATCATGAAGCCAAGAAGGTAGCCACAAAGGTGGCTAAACCCCAAGTTGAGTAGATCATAAAAGAGAAAATAGAAAAACTCATCAAGGCAGGGTTAGCCCACTCGTAATTATGCCAAAGAAAGGTGATGAGTGATGGGTTTGCATCGACTTTAGGCTATTGAATATGGCAACATTTAAAGATCATTTATCATTACCATTTGTGAGCCAAATGTTGGATACTATACTTGGGCATTGTTATTATAGCTTTTTGGATGGTTATAATGGTTAAAACCAAATCTAGATTGCAGCAAAATATCAGGCCAAAACAACATTCATGAGTCCCTGGGGAACTTTTGCATATTTTAAGATGTCATTCAGTCTATGTAATGCCCCTACAACATTCCAATGCTTGGTCCTTAGTATTTTTCAATAGTATATTGGTAACTAGGTAGAACTCTTTATGGATGACTTCTCTACCTATGGGGCTACATTTGAGCAAGCCCTAGATTGTATTGAGAAAATACTAAAATGATGTGTTAAAATAAACCTTGAGCTGAATTGGCAAAAAAGCCATTTAATGATCCAAGAAGACATAGTACTAGGGCATAGCATTACTCAAGAAGGTATTGAGGTAGACTTAGAAAAGATAAGGGTCATCCAATGAATCACATGCCAACTAGAGATAGTCAAAGATGTTCAATTATTCCTTGGACACATTGGCTATTATCAATGGTTCATAGAGAATTTCTCTAAGATTGTAAATTTGTTGGTTGAGCTTATAAAGAAAGATGATTCATTTATCTAGACCAAGGAATGTGAACATGCATTCCAAAAACTAAAGGAAAGACTCATAAAAACTCCAATTCTACGGGTATCACACTAGTCCAAACCATTTCATATAATGACAAATTCATTTAGTTATGCCTTGGGAGTTGTTCTTACATGGCTGGGTGATAAGAAACATCCATATTACATCCACTACACAAGTCAAATCATTGTGGGTGCATAATTGAATTACACCACAATTGAGAAAGAACTGATGGTAGTTGTGTATGCTCTTGAAAAGTTCAAGCACTATGTGCTTGGCTATAAGGTGTTTGTGCACACAAATCATAGTTACATTCACTTTCTAATTAACAAGCCAATGGTGAGCCCTCGTATCATACAGTGGCTAGTGATTTTGCAAGAATTTGATCTCACAATGATAGATTAGAAACAAACTGAGAATGTGGTTGCTAACCATCTCTCTTAGTTAAGATGAGATGATAAAGAGGAGGAGAGCCTGCTCTCTAATCAATTTCCAGATGAACTCCTCTTTATAGGAGTAATAAATAAACAAATTCCTACAAAAATGGTACGATAGCATCTTTACTTACCTTCTCACTCAAAAGATGCCACAAGATTTGGACTTTAAGAAGAAACAACAGTTTCTTCATCGGGCTAAGTACTTGATGGAAATCAATAGACACCTTTACAAGGTATGTGCCAATGGCCTAGTTCGTTGATGTGTACATGATGCAGATCAATTATGCATTGTCTAAGATGCTTATGAAGGCCCTTGAGAAGGCCGCTATGCTGAGAGATGCACAGCCATAAAAATCCTAATGGCAAGATACTATTGACCTATAATCTTCAAGGACACCACTAGTTTGTCCAATCTTATGAGCGTTGTCAATGAGATGGTGGGATGACTACTTAAATTGAGGGTCCTCAATAGTGAATTCAACCACTAGAGCCCTTTGACATATGGGACATAGACTTTATGGGTCCCATCACACCCATGTCCAATGGAAAAGCATACATCACTGTAGTAGTCAACTACTACACTAAATGGGTAGAAGCAATAGCCGTCAATAACTATACATCATCCACTATTGCTAGATTTGTACAAAAAAATGTTGTAAATAGGTTTGGGGTGCCACGTGCATTGATTTCTGACAATGAAACTTATTTTACAAGTGTCAGTTTTTGAAAACTCATGCAACACTTGGGGGTTAAACATAAATTAATAATACCCTATCATCCCCAAGCCAATGGTCAAGCAGAGGTAACTAACAGGGAGATTACAAAGATTCTAACAAGAACTATCAACATATATAAGAGAGATTGGAGCACAAAACTCAATGATGCCCTTTGGGCCTACCACTCAAAATGGAAACTCCCTATTGGCTACTCTCCCTATGAGTTAGTGTATGGAAAACTTCTAATACTCCTAATTCAATCCAAGCTCCATACACTCTCAACAGCTTATGATCTAAATCTTGACCTAAGTCTAGCACAAAAAGAAGGGTTGGTCAACCTCAACATGCTAGACAAAAATCGACTAGTAGCCCTATCCTTGAATGAAGTGCACAAGGCATTCAATAAGCAACAACATGACCTTAGAATATAGAAAGTAAAATTTCAACTTGGAGATAAGGTTCTCTACTGGAACCCCACACACATACCTTAGAAAACAAAGTTTCAAATGTTGTGGAAGGGACCTTATATAAGTGATGAAACATTTCCTTCTGAGGTCATGATCATATACAAACCTGAGAGTCCAAATAAAAAGTAGTTGATTAACATCCAACAAGTAAAGCCTTTCCACGAGCCAAACCAAGCTAGTGCAACAAATAACTCAGCAAATGAACAACCATGCTTAATTTTTTAGATCTCCTTCTTTCAACTCAGTCATGGAGGAGATGGCCATCCATGCTAATCATCCATATGGCTCAATTTTTTAATTTTTTTCTCATTTTTGATTTTGCAATTTATTTATTTTACATATTGTTTTTTCAAAATTTTTCCTATTTTATACCATTTTTAGTTTTACACCATCATTAGTACATTTAAACCTTTCTTTAATTTTTTAAACTTTCTTATATATTTTAGTTTGTTTTTCTCAAGTGCGCTTCTCAAATTTTTGCTAATAAATGTGCTTTGTGCCAATAGGACACAGTGGTGTTGTAGTTGTTATTAATGATGGTTTGTGCTTTATGTTTTGTTTACTAATGTCTAGTTTCTATTTTTTAATTTTTGTACTAATGGCTAAGTCATGGTTTCTTTTTCATGGAATAGCTAATGAGTTCACAACATCCACCCATTTTTCCTCATTGAATAAACCTTTAATAAATTAGTAACCTTGGTAGTTTCTGGAATTGGGAAGGATTCAAAATTTTGTATAGGGTGTGACTTCAAGGGGACTTGATACTCTTTGTACTCTTTTACTTACTTGGGTGATAAGTATTTTTTTCATAGACTTCTTACCATTCCATGTTGTCCAATAATAAGAAGTTAAATAAAGCCTTAGCATGGTGTGGTTCCCATCCAAAAAGAAAGAGAAAAACAAACAAACAAATAACATGATGGGAATTCAAAGCACTCCCCTTAAACAAATAAATGAACTACAAGCACTAGTTATGGGACTCGAAAGACACGTCACCCATGCTTAAAGGTCCCCTCTAACTAAAGCCCTCTCTCACTTCCTACTTATCTTTGATTCTCTTTATGGAATGGTGGTTGTTCTATGGGTGCACTTTTGTGTCTCAAGGGGATGGATCAATCTTGGAGTGGTAATGTGAAGTCACTAAAAGAGGTTGGTTTTGGTTTGGACTAAGGATGGATCTTCTCAGGTCATTTTAAACATAAAATCCACAAGGGACTTTTTACAACCTCAATTTGGAATTTCATTCCACCTTCTCCATCATCTATCTTTGCTAACTGTAATTCACTTCACTGCCAGTGTCCATGTTCTTGATTCGGTGTCTTGGTCTAACATACTTGAATTCTTAGGTAGAATCTTCCAGATATTGGTCCTTAACTTCCATTAACCATTAATCACCTATGGGGCTCACAACCTCCTTAGGTTGAGGTTATGTAAGGGCAAACAAGGCATGTGCCTACTATGGGGAGGATCCACTTACATCTCTCTTGGTTGGGTTCATTAAGCACCTTCTCCTTGGGCATTCTTGCAAACAGAATCCTTCGTACACCCATCTTCTACATCAAATCATGTGCTCCTTTACATATTGTGTTCAAAAAATACTTTCTCTATCAAATTTTTCAATTTTTAAGCTTTCAAAGATCCTCTTTAATGGTTTCTCATATTCTTGACTTTTCTGGGACTCCATTGACCCCAAGTTCATTGAAAAGTTCCTTGTATTTTTTAATATATTCAAATTTCAAAATTTTTCCTACAAGCCTTGTTGATGAAGTAGACTCATATATGAGGCCCCATATACAGGGCCTTGTTGATGTGGTAGAAAAATACTATATATAGGCACAACTCCACTTGAAAATTTTTATATATAAATGCCAAGGAAGTTTTTTAAATTTTCAAAGTCCAAAAATTTCCAGTGCCCATAACTTCCTAACTGTTTATTCAAATCACTCCATTCTTCAACCCTGCAACTATTAGAGTTAAGCTCTTCATCATGGCGACCACAAATGTGTCATTTTTCATGAAAATTTTTTTGCCATTTTTCTAACTACCACAAAGGTTTAACTAAGAAATCAGCTATTAAATACCAAATTACAAGAGTTAAATCTTTTCAATAATCCCTAGTGACATTTACAATCAACAATTAATAAATAATTAATAAAATAATCAATCTACCATGGTTCAACCATAGCCAAAGTGTAACTGGCTAGCAAGAGAAGGTATTCAAAAATTTAAAGTTACACATTGTATCTACTAATCCATGAATGTGTTGTGACCACATATGACACCAAAAGGAAAACACATGTAGGAAGCAAGACCATCTCAACCAAGGAAGAAATGTCCTAGAATGGGAAGGGACTAAGAGCAAGCCTAGGAAGAACTACTTGCAACCCACACCAAAGGTCCTCTTAGGGAAGAGGTCAAGGTGGAATCTATTGATATCAACCTTGCCCATGCTAGGCACAAGGCCATGATCAACAACATTTTACCAATTTGGGCTCTCTAAAATAATTTTAAAGAATTGTTCCATGTACCCTTAACATTACTCTAAGTTAACATACCAGATAAAATATAAAATATGGAGCTCTAAGAGTTGAACGCATAACCTGCAAAGTTACAAAATCTAACTCTTATCTCTCATTCTCTGTACTTGCATCTATTTTGTTATTTCTTTCCCTTATAATTATTACATTTCAATGGTAGTTCTTTGGGTTTCATAACCTCCACTATGTGCAATTATTTTAGTACTAACATCATCTATTTACCTAGCAATTCTATTGCAATTATTATTTGCCTATTTAGATTTAAAATTTTAAAAATATTAATTATATTTTTAATAAGAATCGTGTTTTTCTTACAAGTCATTCTAGTGGTCCAGTTTGAGACCTATCAACCCAAGTCCAATACTTTCCCTAGTAATTAATTAGTGATGTATTATATGTTAACTCATACTTCAATATGGTGGTAGGGTACTACAAACATCATTAGAGATGTTCATAGACTACTTCTCCTATGATTTCAAGATCGTAGATCTGCCAAGGGTAACGAGTTTGAAGAACATGAAGCCAACTAGAACTTTCTCTTACTATGGAGATGATGTGTATTTCATGGTAATGTAGGACGGTGGCCGAGAGTTACGTAACAGACATGGGCAATCATGGACAAGGGCACTACAAGGTAATAACTGTCGGGTGGTGGAGAACATGATGGCAATTCATGGTAGGAGTTACAAGTAGTAATGGCCGACAGAGACATGGGTGTAACTAACTTGCAGCAGCTTTAAAAGACATAGTAGATGTTGAAATGGAATCATGGGTCAACTTGACCTCAAAAATTTGGATTTGAGGGAACCATCCAGGGGCCAGCTTGGAAACCAATCAACATCAGTTTCTTTCTTTTTTTTGGGATACTGATTGTGCCTCTCAAGCAACTACAGCAGGCAACCTCATTCCTCCCAGTCCATTGAGCAACACAACAGTGTGGTAGCAAGTCTCTCCTAGCAACATGCTTGTCAGTGCGGCATGCATCAAAGGCTCTTCCCCTCCAATAGCTATATGGTGATAGCAACAGGCAACCTATTGGAGGCAATGGTGTTGAGCATGTGGGAGTAGCCAATGACACATAGTGACACATCAATGAGCACCACACATCAATTGTGAGGTATGCAACATTGGTAGTGAGCACCACACATGTGGGAGTAGCCAGTGACACATAGTGACACATCAATGAGCACCACACATCAATTGCGAGGCATGCAACATTGGTAGTGAGCTATCAGTAGCCAACATAGCAATGCAGCAACAGAGAAGTCTATCATCAATAGAGGAAGAATTTGGGGGGTGAAGCTTCCTTTCTTTCCTACAAGAGCATGTGAGCAATGCATAGTGACATAGTGGTACATGGCAATTAGCATGGCGGCAAGTGATGTAGACATCCATAGTGCATCAGATTACGATGCAGTGGTGTAGACCAAGCACAATGATAGACGATAGACATAGCGTAACTAATGGTATATGGCAACGCTACATTGGTGGTGGTAGGCAAGCCTCCTCTTTCCCAAGCAACGGCTAGGAAACCAACAGGTAGCAATTTCTTTTTTCATGTAGCAATGGGCACTCTTCTCTCTCTTTGTGCACAACAGACACATGTAGCAGATGGTGGTAGACATGTCTATAGCATGTAGAGTAGATAGTAGGATCCAATAGCCTTCTCTCTCTCCTATAGTAGCATCAGCAATTATTCGCATTTTTTTGCTCAACAATAGGCACCACCGGCAGTGATGAACCATCATCAATAGCGAGGACTAAGAAAAATTTAATCTTTTTAGTTACTTATTATATCCTTGAGCTCAAGATAGTCGTCTAATTTAAATTCCCTGATTTTTTAGTTTAATTTACTATTTTAAAATGTCACATAGCCCTCTTCAGCTAAGACTATTCTTGGGTTTCCATACCCATATGGGAGGCACCCTAGGTAATAGCCTCCTCAAACAAGTTTTTTCCTAGGTATTGGTGTGACCAAAATTTATGCATCAACAAAATCTATTCAACAAATTCCAAAACCAGAAGTAGCAAAAAAACACTCTCACCAAGATGATGCACTAGTTCAATAAGCAAATCTAAAGGTGACCTTGACAAAAGCTTGCCTGAATCAAATCAAATTGAGGGAGGTCCAAAAAATGGTGCTACAAGAGTTAAACTTTGGCCCTTTCCTAGAGCAAGCACCCAAAGAAGTGCAAGACCAATTGAAGGCCTCTCCCATGTGGTCAATCATCACTTCCATCAAGGAGTGGTACATGAGAGAGACATTTTTATTCTATACTAATAGGTAGCCTGGACCCATGATAAAAATCAAGGACATCTCAATGTCCTACTTGGCATAGGCTATTACTGTAATGCTTGGATTGCCATAAATGGGGGCAAGTCTTATTGAGATTTCAATGCAGGAAAACCTTAGGATCAAGAAAAAATGGTCGTGATGGTGCTATGGTGTCGACCATAAGAAGTTTCATGCACTCACACTGGAAAAAAGGATCCATTACAAAATTGTGGCTTCCACCTTAATCCCACAATGAGGCAAAGCAAAATCATTGCTTTTTCTACCAAAGTATGCACTGCTCTAAGTGGGGGATTCCCTATCAACTTTCCACAACTGATCTATCTAGAGATGAAGAAGCAGTTTAAAGAAAATGAACATGGAAGGAAGGAACCACCCTTCCCATGCCTCATTAGAAAACTCTATCAAAGGGAGGAATAGTCTATTACATAAATGATGCTGTCAAGCATGCCCTAATTGCCAATTAAGTAGAAATGATGAAAGATAAAACATATACAACTACTATTCGATAAGAGAAGCAGTAATCACCAACTTGACCTGCCACTCAAACAACTATGTCGAACATTGCTACAATTGTTCAATGGTTGCATGAGTACCGAGAATGACTCTTGAGTAAACAAGAACAACAAACAAGCAAGAGTGGTAGGGATCCATCTATGTACAGATTGGAATGAGTCACCTAAATGAGGTGGCTCAAAAAATTAGCTTAATGGGTAGAAGTGGATCTATTTTCTCAACCCAAAGAACATAGTTTCCTACGAGGTTGAATCCTAGTGCCAAAAAGGTCACGTTATCTCTCACAGAACAACAACCACTTCCAAAAATCTCAAGGAATACCATGACCTTCTTAGTGTGCTTGGAGGAAGGTGAGGAGGCAATAGTATTGGTGATGTAACACCAAGGGTAGGAGACAATAGTAAAGGTGGTTGCTAATAGAATTACTAAAACACTTAAAGAACCTACAATCTCTATACAAAATTTCATTACAGTCAAGAATGTGCAAACATCTGTAGGAACCACAAGTGGTAGGATAAATGCAACACAACATGAAGAACTGCTGGACTGACTGGTAGGGTACAAGCAACCACTTCCAGATATCTTTGACCTTCCAAACAATATTATTGTAACCTAGTTAGAGTTACTAGAGGCAAGGGGCAAGAACATCATCTTGGAGGGGCAACTTGAAATAGCCAAATAGCTGAATGAATGCTTGGCTGCTGAAGTTATCGAATTAAGAGCCCAGAATGTCGATCCTACATTTCTCAACCTAGCATTGATAAGAGATGGAACTATTGAACAACTCAACACTAGACTGAAAGCGGTTGAGAGTGCAATGGAGAAAATAGTGTTTTATCAATCCTTGGTAGAGGCCACATAGCACAAAATTTAAAAAGCTTTGGATCAAGGCCACCAGGAGAACGTACAATTGATTGTACAAAACCATCACTGTGTTGACCAAAATCATTGACGTGAGGCTAGAAGGGAAAAAACAAACGCTGAAAGATTGTTGGAGAGACACAGCCGACCCTTCCTTTGTGCGAGGGCAAGTTGGAAAAAACCGAAATGAAGGCAGAGTGCCTTGGATGGTCTACACACAAATCAACCAAGGACTTCCCCAAGCATAAGCTATGGCTTGCACTAGGATAATCGTAACTGGTAATGTATGAAATGTAAACAAAGCATATACAGAAGCATAAAATAGATAAAAAATAGAGCAAACAATATAATGGAAGGCAATAATAAACTATATTGTATTGCTTAACAAGGATGTGGACTGGTCAAAGCGTAGTTATGTGTGTGGATGGAAAGTCAAGCGTTAAGCCCCAGAGTGATGTGTTTACAGGTGCTTGAATGCTAGGAGTCACGTGAGCCCGAGTGTCCAAAGTTGCTAGTTGATGCTCCCAAAGCCGTCAACCTCCAAAATTTCCAACAACCTTTATGTAAATGGATGGGGTATTTATAAGGTTTGGCTAGGCTCAGGTGTGGAATTCATGGATGAGATCAATAGCTGAAAGATGAGAGGGAAACAGATCATGTGACAGGTGTCTGATGGACAGCTGTGTGTGAATTAGATGTGCGTAGGCAGGCTACGTTATTGACCGGATGCGCTATATCTTACAGCATGTATTGGCTTACACAAGCTAGCTTACGCCCATAGAAGTAAATACAATTTGGAGCATAAGAGCTTAACAAGCTCACAAATGATGAAAATTTACAATAAAAATGATAGTGTATAACAAGAGAAATTGACTCCGGTTCACGTGGAACTTCTCGATCCATGGATTGACTACTACAGGGTGTCGATGTGAGTGGTTTTGTGGCTATTTGAGGCATTTTTGTTTCACAAAAGCTTCCAGTGTGAGTTTATTTTGTCTTGGCATGTCCTTAGCATGTGTTTGGTGTGCTTTTGACTAGGTGTGACAAGTACTCATGTTAGACTCACGTTGCCAACGTGAGCTCAGCTTGACCTCAGCGTGACTTGGGTGTTACTAAGATGAAAATGATACATTTCACACTAATTTTTGATCTTTGAAGCCTATTCTTTGAGCGCAACAATTTCTTAACGATTGTTGACCCTAAGAGTGAACTGCATGTTGAAAACTGAGCTTGGGTGTGCCTTGATTTGAGCCACTTTTGGTAGCTCATGTTAGGCTCACACTACCAACGTGAGCTTAGCGTGACCCTAGCATGACCTGAGCATGAGTAACAAAATCTTTGTGATTTTGGACCTGAATTTTGGAATTCTAGAGGCTAGGACTTGAAGTAGTCATCAATGGACCTTGAGGATGACTTGCACCTTCGAAGTCAGACCATTTTGACTCAGTTTTAAGGCTCTTGAAGTTTGTTCGAGCTGGGCATGATCAGTACTCACGCTGGACTCATGCTACCAGCATGAGCTGAACGTGACCTGAGCATGACCAAGAAATTTTGTGCAATCTAGCCTGAAATCTGAACTCTCAAATGCTAAAACTTGAAGTGTACAATAGTGGCCCTATGAAGATGACTTGCACCCTCAGATTGGATCATCTTTGACTTAATCTTAAAGTTGTTGGAGTTGCTCATGCTGAGGGTAAGCCCCACTTGAGAAGCCCAGTGTGAGCAAGCCTAGCTTGACAAGCCTGGCATGAGCTCCATGCCTTAGTCAAATTTTTTCCTCCCAAAAGCTCAAAAGGCTCTAAGTTGTTCTCATTTCATAGTGTTAGGCTGAAATTAGTGGTGTTTCATTGGCTCCTCTTTGTTGACGTCTAGAGGAATCCACCCAAGAGGCGTTGAAAAAGAAGTACAAAACACCACGACCAACCAAGTACCAAGCATTGTCCATCGGCCCCTAGCTGGACGTCATCGCACCATGTTCAAAAGTACATGGGATTAGGGAAATGCAGTTCAAGATGCAAGGGGATTGGTTGTAACCAGGGGGAATCAAGAGTTGATCAAGGGTTATAATTGTTGTTGGAATTGTGGGAGAGGAATGCTCTCACATGAACAAGCCATATTTTTAGTCCTTATCAGTAGCCAATGTTTAGCAGACTCGAAACCAAGACATAGGAGGTACATTCTTTGGAGAAACGAGACTCTTGTAGAGTGTTTATGGGAGTCTGTTGTAAACAGCCAAAGCCACACGATGATGTGCAACATGATCATTTGAGACACGAGTGTAACTATTTTTCTAAGACAATTGCCTTCCCACCTGGGGCTTGTATGAGAAGAGCCAATGGTCTTTGGTCTATGATGTCAATGGGGTCATGAAGACCTTTTCCGTGTATTTTGTTCTTTGGTCTTTTTGTTCTTTTTCTTTTCTTTTCTTTCTTTTTTGTTTTTGTTTTTTTTTTGTTCTTTTTGAAAGATCTTGCTTTCAATGTTGTACTCATGCTCATGCGCTTGCATTTGTATCATGTACTGTGTACTCTATTTTGTGTTGCAACTACTTAGAGAATCACAGTGTGCAATAGTGTATCAAGAGCTCTAGGATGAGTAGAATGTATCAAGGGGATGTAATTGAATAGGATAAGGGGAACATGATGGGGAATAGGAAATGTATCAAGAGTCGGGAATGTACTTATGAATAGATTGATTAACCCAATTATGTGCATCAGGAAGAATGTGATACCTTGTCGTCATGATGAAGTGCATCTGTGTGTGAACACCTTAGGTGTGTCATCCTACAAACACAACTCCAAGAAGACAAGAAAACGACAAATGATTTGGTTAACTAAGTACTTTAAAATTGAATACAACCAAGGAGATGGAGCCACCGTGTGCAATTTCAAAGTAGATAGAATCATGAACAACATCAGCTTCATCAAGGTCCATGAGACAAATTATGCAACAAGTCTTTGTGGAGCATGTACAGCCAATTGCAGCAACATATATTTTCAAGTATTGCCTGGTCGTCAATGATGTCACTAGTTTATAGTCTTAGTGGACTGTGGTGGGTTAGTTTCACATCATAACCCTTTGGACGGTTCCAGTTTAGCATCGTAGTAGACGATGCAGTGCTAGTTTATAGTCATAAAAAACTATGAAGAGGAAAAAAAGTTTATAGTCTTAGTGGACTCTACATGCTAATTTTACATCATGGAGGACAAGTGTAACAGTTTAGTGTCATATCGGATGGAGCTCTATTGTGTCAGTTTATTGTCATGACTCTAGGACACTCTATGGTGCCAGTTTCAAGTCATAGCCCCAGGACCATTCTATGGTATCAGTTTTAGGTCGTGATGTCAAGACCATTACATACCTCAAGTTCATCAGACATAGTACTATTTCAGGTACCAGTGATTTGTGGGATTAGTGAACTCATTTCCGTCCATATCAGTAAGTTTGAATGCTCTGTTATTGTATACCTTAGTGACTAAGTAAGGCCCTTCCCAATTAGCTAAGAATTTATCTGGGTGTTCACGAATGGCCTTAAGGACTAGGTCTCCTTCCTTAATCGCGTGCTTATGCAAATTGTGTTGGTGTCGTTGCCATTGTTGACATTCTATATATATATATTCTCTCTCTTTTTTGTTTTTTTCTTTTCTTCTTAGATATATTGTGAACATATGTGTGTAGCTAAATGTAAAACGAGATTCCAAAATGTAGAACAAAACGTAAGGCAAATATTTGTAAAAAGAAAAGTAACGAGAATGCATGAATTGAAATTGCAACTTGTGACATGTAAATGAAAATTTGACATAACGTAACGAGAGTTTGTAAACTTGCAACATACTGAGCTCTAGTTTAAGGCCATTTCAGGTCGTGCACATCAGTTTAGAGTCATGGTGGACCATTGCATCTGTGTTGAAAAAAGAAGAAAGAGGGATTACTAGTTTTAGGCCATAGTGGTCCGAAAGTGATAACAGTTTTAGGAAACTTTAAAGGAACCAGCCAATTCTAACCGTGGCTAGTTTAATGTCATTATAGACGTTCGCTGGCAATTTAACATCGTACTAGATGGTTGGTACTTTAATGTCATTCCAGATGCTTGATAGTTTTCCCTAGTTATTGAGTTATTTTTTTATTCTTCGTAGTTTGACATGAGGGGTGGGGCATGTAGGTATGATCTTATACTTCCCTTCCCCTTCACTGAAGATGTCAAAAGGTAGCTCCAACTAAGAGACGTCAGTGGGAATGGCTCCTATGTTTGTGACATCCAATGCTTCCTCAGTTCTAGTAGGATCATGGGTTAATGGTTGGTTTGTGTCTTGAAGTGAGCTCATGGTTTCTTATTTAGGCTCAGAGAACTCAACCTCTGACCCTTGATCCATTCCCGAGTGTGAGGAAGTGAGTGATGTTGTCGTGTCCCCATGTATGATGATTTCACCGCCCTCATAAGGTAGGTGGATTTCTTGATGGATTGGTGAGGATACGGCTCTAAGTTTAGCTAACTAAGGTCATCCTAGAATTAGATTGAACCCCAACATTTCATCAATCACTACAAATTCAACCAATGTGGGGAAATGGTCCCCTGCTACAAAATCCAAGGTAACCATGCATTTTACCATGACACGGGAACCATTGAAGGATTTTAAAAAGGAAGTTGTTGTGGGCCATATTTACTCTGTAAGACCTAGTTTTTTGATGATAGGAAAGGGTATTACGTTTTTTGCTACACCGTCATTGACATGCACCCTATGTATCTTGAAGTGGTTGACTTGTATTGTTATGAACATAGGGGCTGTAGTAACCTCTCTAGTTTTCTCATCTCGCTTAATATCATTGGAACAAAATTATAGGTATGTGGGCCTCGATTCTTGAGGTTATGGGGACAATACTGCATAAATGGACGATTCATCTGTGGGAAGGTCCTCACTAACAGGAATCAAAGTCAACATATGCACGAGAGCATCCCAATGTACCAGTGAGGTCATTACTAGATCATATAGGCTTAAGGAGGTGTTCTTTTGTTTCAAAGCCTGTGTGACTTGGGTCAATGCACTCGCTAGATCCTTACCACTTGGGATGCTCTTACCTATGGAGACTTAGTCCATTTGACCCAGCATTCGTATCTCTTGTAGAGGGATTTTTGTGTTGGTAACTGGGGATGTTGAGTTTGGGACACTGAGAGTGCCGGTATCCTTGTCTCGATGACTTGTGCTAGGCTCACTGGTGGATGGAACCATAGGAACAACATTTAGCGGTATGGGCTTTGATGGTCCCAATTCGTGCTCATGATGTTCTTTTTCTAGGCACTCTTTTGTCAGCCTGTCAGCAAGGCACTTTCGCAAGGGTCACGGGGGAACTGTAGGGGGTTGCATGTTAGGGTGTTTTGGCACCCGGATCACAAAGGAAGTGGGTCAAGTTTCTGATGGCATGGTTGCTGCTATGACAGAAGGAGGTACGCAAACAATGAATGGTTTTTGTGGTGCAGGGAATGTGCGTATGACAAACGAGGTTTGGGGAGGTGTTGAGGTAGATGTAGTTTCAGAAGGCCTACAAATTACAAAGGGTTTTTGAGGGATGTCTTGTCCATTGTCCACATGGATAGTATTGATCACATATACTGTGTCCTTAGTATTGAGAGGATCCTTGTAGACCCCCATGGGTTAGTTTTGGGGCTTTACTGGGTTTGCCTCATCAAATACTATTTCACCCCTATCAATCATGCATTTTATATCTTGTTTTAAGGTGAAGCAGTAGTCAGTTCCATGCCCACATCGTTGGTGATATTTGCAAAACCTATCCAACCTAAAGCCTCTTGGAATGGGGGGCTCATCGGCTGGTGCTAAAGTTGGGTTTTTAGCCAACTCACAGAATGGATCGTGTTTTTGGGACACTACGGAGGACATTTGTTTGTGTTTGATTAACCCAGCCCTTAGAAGTTGATCTAACAATTGTGAAGGCTTCATAGGCAAGGGTGTCTATTCGGTATGATCTTTTCGTTCAAATTTACGAGTGTGATCCATGTTTGTGATTTTAGTTTAGGAAGATTTAAGCATAGTCGTAGATGTGGTTCTTTCATGGCTAGTTGGAGTAGTGGGTTGTTTTCCTTTCTGTCCTAAATTTTTTGGTTGGATTTTCTCTGCCACCGCTGCTACCATCATTTTGGATTTATCCTTATCCTTCCTCACATGTTGGCTCCTAAAGGCTAAGTAAGCTGGGTCATTACTTGCTTGCACCACCTCTTCTATGTTCTTAATTTGTGCAAATGCTTGACTCAAAGTACGAGCACTCAAATAATAAAGTTTTGATTTAATGAAGTCATTCACGGTAGCCTAAGCATGGTAAGAAAGTATGTTTCAGGGATGGGCTCGTGAAGTTCATTCAGGGTTGCACTCCACGTTTGGATAAATTTTTGTACTAGCTCTAATGGCACCTATTTTAATCTAAATTAGACTATCTAGTGTGGCTTTAGGCTTTACATTATATTTAAAATGGGTAACGAACTGATGTAACAAATCCTCTAGAGAGGATATGGAGTTACGGGGTAAAGCTCAGTACCAGTCTAAGGCTTTTCTAGTCAAGGACATAGAAAATACACATAGAATTACATGAAGCCAAGCCTAAAGCAATAGACATTCTAGTCAAAATGTTACCAGATGGGTGTTTGGATCTCCCTCTCCATTAAATTTGGTTAGTTGAGGTAATGAGATTCCCAATGGTAAGGTTAATGGTGGAACTGAAGGGTTGATTGGGTCATCTTGGTAGAAGTCCAGCACCTTGACTTCCTTAGTTTTTGTAGCTTTAATGTGCTTTACTTCCTCAGTTAATGAGTGCATCATTTTCTTTGTGTCTGCCCACTCTTGGGCAATAGGCAAACTGGCTAGTTGAGTAGATTGTGATTGGTAGTAGTTTGATTGTTGCATTTTTTGTGGAAAGGGATACTATTGGATTGTTAGTTGTTGTGGTGGAGAAACATTCAGAGATGGGATTGCAGGGTGTGGTACATTGTAGTGAGTAGGTTGGTGTTGTTGAATAACTAGTGAAACCCACTTCCCAGCAACAAGTTGTGAGGTGACACCCTGAACATGTTGGGCTGAAGTAATCAGAGGTGCTCCATGGGTTTGTACTTATAGTATGTAGTGGATGGACGTGGAAGCTGGTATAATTGATGGCATCCCAATTACTTGAGGTTGGAAGATTAATCCTGCATTAGTTTGAGGAGGGGGTTTTTGGGATTGTACTTGCAAAGGAGAGGGTAACGTGGTGACTAGAGGTATGATGGAGATGGACATATCAGACTGAATGTTGGGCATGGAGAAGGTGGGAATGGAAGTGGGTACTTCCTATAGAGAAATCGATGCTCGAGTGTTTGTGAATAAATGAGGAAGTATGGTTTCTTCTAGGAAAGGTTGGAATGATGGGTTTGTATGGGCATGAGGACTGATGGTATGGTATGAATCCCCATGCTCAGATTGGGCTGCAAAGTCATCTTCCTCATCTCCACTCTAAGGCTCTATTAAAGGTGGCTGTAAGGTTTGATTCCTTGTCATGAGAAGCTGAGATATGAGTTGATCATGGGGCTTAGAAAGGGGGATCATGTCAGATACTGAGGGAGTGAACTCACGACCTCCCTTGTAAATGAGCTCATAGTTTCACTTTTCTTCTCTTTCTATGTGGTCGATAGGCAAGTTGGCTTGAATCTTCACACAAATGAAGTTATATTATTCTAGTGTGAGGATTGCATAAGTAGGATCCTTGCCCTATAGCCTAAGTGATTGGAAAGTTGAACCTTGAGGGTTTATCTCTTCAATGATAGTTATGGGTTCTATCGCAATCACAGGGTTTGAGATCCCGGCCCCAAAGTCAGAGATCTATAGTGTCGCTGTGTTGATCTAGCAAGATTCCATAGTGGCATGGGTAAACTAGGCTTGACAAGCCAAGCATGAGTGCGCTAGCTTGACAAGCCAGGCATGAGTGTGCTAGCTTGATAAGCCGAGTGTGAGCCAAGTAAGATGTAGGTTGCAAGTACTGAGAGGAGCTTACTATGATTGGTTGATGGTGGTGGTGGGAATGTTACTTGGCAAGCTATCTATGAAGTGGCTTGTTTAAGCAGTGTGTGTACGTTGTTTGAGTTCTGATGATGCAGTTGCAAAGTTTGAAGTGCTGGCCATAATGTAAGAGTTTTGCAGGGTTGTACGCCTGATTAATTTAGCATGAGTAGACTGGGGTTAGTGTGAGCAGACTAGGGTGGGCTTGAGAAAGCTCAGCTTGAGTTCAGAACCTGGTCTACGTAGCATTTAAAAGGTAGCATGATCACTGTTTTCACGGGACAGTAAACAAGTTGGCCCTCCTTCTAGTGCCAATTTACTGTGCTGACCAAAATCATTGAAGTGAGGCTGGAAGGGAAAAAACAAACACCAAAAGATTACCGGAGAGACATAGCCAACCCTGTCTTCGTGTGAGGGCAAGTTGGAAAAAAAAGAAATGAAGGCAGAGTGCCTTGGATGGTCTACATGCAAATCAACCAAGGACTTCCCCGAGCATAAACTATGGCTTGCATTGGCTTTATTGTAACTGGTAACGTATGAAATGTAAACAACGTATATACAAAAGTGTAAAATAGATCAAAAATAGAGAAAATAATATAATGGAAGGCAATAATGAACTGTATTGTATTGCTTAACAAGTAATGAGTCGCAATTCTATTCACCGCGATATCGCATATGCGATATTGTGTACATGATATTGTAGCCTGTCTCCTCATCTATAAATAAGAGGTAGATAGTTTCGAGAGTTAGCTTTTTGTCAGTTTTAGTTTAAGTGTTAAGTTTTACTTCTTATTTTTCTCTCAACCCTTTTCCTCCCAGTGTATGACTGCAATGTGGTGATCGTAATTGTATGGAATCTTTATTCGAGTGTGACGTACTTGGACATGCACATGACCAGCAATAAAGATCGAGATTACTTCATCATTGCAGCATTCACTTAGCTTAATAATTTAATTAATTGTTATTTACTACTTTCTTAGTTAATATCTTCTCACCCTGAATTCCTGTTAAACACAGAATGAGTACAACTTGATTACAAGCATTTAAGTGTGACTACTTGGTAACCTAGTAGCGTACCTAGGATCTGCGCTTGGTAATCCCAGTGGTAGTCATGCACAAAGTCCAAGATGTATACGGATGATCAAGGAACGAATGCTCATTGCACTTAGGCTAGCTTAGATTCTCTCTCACCCTCTCTCTCTTAGATCAGTTAATATTATCTTCCATTGCCCTCAGGAGTAGCATTAGCGTAGAAACACATCATACACCCCACTCTGGACTAAACCATACATGACAAAGTTAATACTAGTCTAGATGGGAAGACAGTGAACTATGACATAAGGCTAACTATCTAGATGCCACAACTAGTTTGTCTGTGGAGTTCGACTGGATCGCACGTGTAACACTCATATTCATATGGTTGAGTGTAGGGATACCTCGCTCCTCATCATTGGCGCTGTTACCAGGGATGGTGTTAGTTATCTAGATTAGTTATATCATACAAGGTTGCTGTATAGGAATTAACGATATATCTTTTAGAAAGAAATAATTATAAAAAGTCACATATAAATTCACACACAATTTCATAACCATGCCTCTCCTACAATACTATAATAATGCCACACCTAGTGAGGAAGTTCATTGGAGAACCAACGAACTATATGACAATGAATATTGGAGTATGCAACCCAATGTGGGGGTTTCTTATAAACATAAACAAAAGCAACGTCATCCCAACGCACTAAAGCATAACTTACCTGATGACAATGAACCCCTACTGGCCACTACAAGTCTAATGCAAATACAAGAGGCTGTTCAAATCTCACGTAGGCATCGTAAAGAGAGTCATCTACCCAGGCTCGATTTAAACAACTTCCCTAATTTCTCAAGAGGCTATGACTTAGATCCGCATCAACATTTACAAGCCTTCTACGATGCCTGTGCATGGAACAACATTGATAATGGTTGGCAAAAACTCAAGCTCTTCCCTATGACACTCATTGGCCAAGCAAAAGTATGGTATAGATCGTTAAAACCAAATTCAATATGACGTTGGCCAACAATGGTAGAAGCCTTTAGTGAAAGATATCAAACCTACACAAGAGTGTCAGCCTTGAGGAAACAAATCCAAGAGTGGAAACAAGCACAACATGAACCCTTGGACATGGCCTTAGAAAGATATTATGCACTATTAAACAACTGTCTAGGCCATAAGTTCTCCAAGGAAAGGCTAATGTATCATATCATTGATGGGATTTGTGATGAAAAAATAGAGACCTTAGGAATGTATGCCCAAGGTCAACTATAAGAACTATGAACCCATCAAGTCCAAGAGCTTATTAAGCGGGTAGAAAAAGAAGAAGGAGAAATGGCTAGATGGGAGAGTATTGAAAAACATCAACGGGACCAAAATATCAACTTAACAAAGGTCCATGATCATAAAAATGAGAAATAAACCTATCACGAGGAGAAAGAACCATCTTTGCCAGTACAAAAATTGTTAGAGGAAGTCAAGGCAAAGATCAATAAGATTTTGGAATGGACGCATAAAAAGTGTGGAGAATATATCGATATCATTGGAGATAGAGTTTTGACAACCCGAGAAGTAGGACAAAGTATCAGTAGACATTCGGAAAGAAGGAATAAGGAAAATACAAGCTTAACTGCCAATCACACGTATGAATGCAACAGTTGCTTGTATGATCATCCCAAGGGCCAATGCCTAATCTTGTTACATTTATATGAGCATTGGGGAAACACGTTACACCCAGGGTTGGTACAGAGATACTTTGTTCAGTCACAGTGGCAACAATCCTAGTCATGGGGGAAGCCACCCCTAAACTAGAGACACCCTTTGTATCATCCGAACCCAAATGCTTATCTAGTTCAACATCCTATTTCTCCAACTAGGTCAACATCCTCTATCTCACCACATTATTATCACTCTCCTCAATACTATCAGCCCATGTCCTCAACACAACCACTACCTTTTGCACCTTACACTTCTCCTAATTTTCAATTCTCTCATCCTTTCCCTCCTTCTACATCTCCACCAACTGTTCCTAAGGTGTCTGCACCACAGCAACAAACCCCGCACGTTACTTGTGCTACTATTGCCAATAGCAGCAAGAGACCTCAGCAACATTGAAGGTGTCCCTTCTTTAGAAATGACCCTAGGAAGGGACAACATAATTCCAAGGCCACTACATCCTCCAACTCAACACAAGTCCAACACTGTGGTGCATCCTTCTTTTCGAACCCAACGCCTTGTGTTACTTCATCAAGGCCACCAATTAACACTCCAACAATCATATGGCCCAATGAATATAGCCATGGAGGGAAACACCCCGATCCTTGCAGACCATCTTACGGTCACAAACATCATAGTGGGTTAACTCTTTACCCAAGAATCACATCTTACAAATTGCCCCACTATGCTTACCATAATCAAGTGTGTGAACCCCAATGGGGTAAGTATGACCAAGTTCCAATATTTCCAACATGCAAGGATCCTCATCTTTCATTCATTAACCCTTGCCATGCTCAACTATTTTATGGGGGATATCCCCCATTCTGAAATACAAGCAGGGTTAATAAATACTTTTTATTTTCTTTGCTTTTACAACTTTTTTGTTTTTCAGTTTTTCAATTTTAAATTTCTTGTTTTATCATTTTGTCTTTTTATCTTTTTACTCTTTTGTAAGTAATCTCATCTACGAATAAAACACTCATGTGGATCATTGGTTGAGATGTGTTCTATGTTATCAAGTTTCGAGTGATCAATTATGCAGACAGTGAGCCCATTACACCCATTCATCCATTCTACAAATAAGAGGTTTTGATCGAGGGTACAGTAATATTCTTGAAATTTTTAAAACTTAAAATTAATTTTGTGTTCAATGTACCCAGAATAAAGAAGGATGGACCAAGAGGGAATGATTAGTGTGTGACATCAAGGGCACTTGCGGATTCTCTTTGGTGATGTCTATGGGAGTTATCATGCAACGTGGTTGTACTAAGATCCTTGTAGATCTAACGAAAAATGGGAGTAAGAGTAATCAAAAGGGCACTCAAAAATCCAATGCTGTTCTAGGGGATCCCACTAGAAAGACATGCATCCATGCCTGAAGGTTGGCGGCTTCTCTAGATTCAGTAAAGAGAAAAAAAAGAGAGAAAAAAAAATAAAGAAAGTGCCACAAAGCAAAAATCACTCCTCCCTTGAACAAAATGTCAAGTGATCGTACGCCTTATTGTTCTGGTACTCTCATAGTTGCTTATCATGGGATGAAACAATACAATGTCACTGATCAGAGGAATGGACTTGGTCCTGATCTTGGAACGATGGGTTAATGACACATTAATCATGCTTTACACGCAGGATTCACTATGCCCTAGGGTAGTCACCTCATGTCCCAATCTCTACAACCCCTTCTGTAGTCCATCTCATCTCGTTGTTTATGTAATTGTAACTCATGTCTTTTGTAGCATAGAATTCTTACCTCATTCTAGTGGTATCTACATGTGTGTGTTTTATGAAACTGGTATGGATTACATTTAACCCTTCTAGTGCCTATGGACATTTTAAGGTGTGGTTATGCAAGGGCATTATAGGTTGGAACCTACTTTGGGGAGGATCGACTTGTGTGACTTTTGCAATTTGTACTTGTTGCATACCACCACATCATCTTATACCCTCTGAGTACTTTATTACGAAATCTATTCTTTCCTTTGTCATCATTTTATCAAACATTCCTCAAAAGAAGGTCCTTATATGTGTCACCTAACAAACCAGGTCTGACATTAAACTTTTAGGGCAACTTCCTTGAAAAATGTTTCTAACTCTAAAATCAAACTAAGTAAAGAATTCAACATTTATTAAAGGCAATGAATAAGGTATGAAATCATTGAACCTTTTTCAATAACCTTACTAACAATTGATCTTTGTGTGATTATAGATGACCCTAACAGAAGACAACAAGGAGGACCTTCTCAAGGTGCAATCGAATGATCGGGGGGAGGCAGAGGCCAAAGACTTCATGTAGAACATGTAGGGCAGGAGGCACAATCACTCAGCATCCATCATGGAACCCCTGTTACTGCATAAGCTATCCAAGAAAAAGGTGGAGAGGTCAGGGCAAAAGCCTATGAAGAGGAATGATGGCTTTTTGTGGCATAACATGTCAAGGCCAATCAAGTGTTCCCGCAACTGCCATGTTGATGAAAAGTGTCGACTCCATCAAACATTGGAACATCAGCATGGATGGCTCATAATCTTTGGATAGAAGAGGAGAAACATCAAGCACTTCGTCAATGGTATCAATCTCAAAAGCTTGATCATACAAGACAAGGGGAAAGTGCCTATGGAGGAGCCACTGCCACCAGGAACTACATGAGTTCCAACAATTTTGTAGCTGTAAAACATTTTTTGTGTGTTGTGTCTCAAATTTTGTTTAATTCCACACTGCAACATAACCCATTTTCACCATCCAATAATCCCATACCTATCCACTGTGTAATCAATGGAGCTTGTTCTCATTGTAACTCGAGAACGAGTTTTCACTCAGTCATGGGGGTATGATGAGATGCAATTCTATTCATTGTGATATCACGTATATCGCGTACGCAATATCACAACCTGTCTCCTCATCTATAACTAAGAGGTAGATAGTTTCGAGAGTTAGCTTTTTGTTAGTTTTAGTTTAAGTGTTAATTTTTAGTTCTTGTTTTTCTCTCAACCCTTTTCCTCCCAGTGTATGCCCGCAGTGTGGTGATTGTAATTGTGCGAAACCTTTATTTGAGTGTGATGTACTTGGACACGCACATGATTGGAAATAAAGATCAATATTACTTCATCATTTCAACATTCACTTAGCTTAATCATTTAATTAATTGTTATTTACTACTTTCTTAGTTAATATCTTCTCACCCTGAACTCCTGTTAAACACAGAATGAGTACGACTTGATTACGAGCATTTAAGTGTGACTACTTGGTAACCCAGTAGCGTACCTAGGATTTGCGCTTAGTAATCCCAATGGTAGTTGTGCACGAAGTCTAAGATGTATATGGATGATCAAGGAACAGATGCTCATCGCACTTAGGCTAGCTTAGATTCTCTCTCACCCTCTCTCTCTCTCTCTCTCTCTCTCTCTCTCTCTCTCTCTCTCTCTTTTAAATTAGTTAATATTATCTTCCATTACCCTCAAGACTAGCATCAGCATAGAAACACATCATACACCCCACTCTGGACTAAACCATACGTGACAAAGTTAATACTAGTCTAGATGGGAAGACAGCGAACTGTGACCTAAGGCTAACTATCTAGATGCCACAACTAGTCCGTTTGCGGAGTTCGACTAGATCGCGTGTGTAACGCTCGTATTCGTATGGTTGAGTGTAGGGGTACCTCACCACTCATCAACAAGGATGTGCACCAGTCAAAGTGTATTTGTGTGTGTAGATGGCAAGTCAACCGCTAAGGCTAGGAGTGATGTGTTTACAGGTGCTTGGATGTTAGGAGTCACATGTGCCCAAGCGTCCAAAGTTGCTAGTTGATGCTCCCAAAGCCGTCAACCTCCAAAATTGCCAACAACCTTTATGTGAATGGACAGGGTATTTATAAGGTTTGGCTAGGCTTGAGTGCAGAATTCATGGATGAGATCAATAGCTGAGAGATGAGAAGGAAATGGATCGTGTGATAGGTGTTTAATGGACAGTTGCGTGTGAATTGGACGTGCATAGGCAGGCTACGTTCTTAACCGGATGCACTGTATCTTACAACATGTATTGGCTTATGCAAGCTAGCTTACACCCATAGAAGCAGACACAATTTGGAGCATAAGAGCTTGACAAGCTCACAAATTGTGAAAATTTACAATAAAAATGATAGTGTACAACAAGAGAAATTAACTCTAGTTTGCTTGGAACTTCTCAATCCATGGATTGATTGTTGTAGGGTGCTGATGTGAGTGGTTTTATGGCTATTTGAGGCATTTTTGTTTCACAAAATCTTCCAGCATGAGTTTATTTTGTCTTGGCATGTCCTCAGTATGTGTTTGGCATGCTTTTGACTGGGCATGATCAATACTTACGCTAGACTCACGCTGCCAACGTGAGCTCAGCATGACCTCAGCATGACCTGGGTGTGAGGAAGATGAAAATGATACATTTCACACCAATTTTTGATCTTTGAAGCCTTTTCTTTGAGCGAAACAATTGCCTAACTATGGTTGAACCTGAGAGTGAACTGCATGTTAAAAAATGAGCTTGGGTGTGCCTCAATTTGAGCCACTTTTGGTAGCTCACGCTGGGCTCACACTGCCAACGTGAGCTGAGCGTGACCCTAGTGTGACCTAGGCATGAGTAACAAAATCTTTGTGATTTTGGACCTGAAGTTTGGAATTCTGGAGGCTGGGACTTGAAGTAGTCATCAATGGACCTTGAGGATGACTTGCACCTTCGAAGTCAGACCATTTTGACTCGATTTTAAGGCTCTTGGAGTTTGTTCGTGCTGGGTTTGATCAGTACTCATGCTGGACTCATGCTACTAGCATGAGCTGAACGTGACCTAAATGTGACCAAGAAAGTTTGTGCAATCTGGCCCAAAATCTGAACTCCTAAATGCTGAAACTTGAAGTGTATAACAGTGGCCCTATAAAGATGACTTGCACCCTCAAATTGGACCATCTTTGACTTAATCTTGAAGTCATTGGAGTTGCTCACGCTAAGGGCAAGCGCAGTGTGAGCAAGCCTAGCTTGACAAGCCCGGTGTGAGCTCCATGCCTTAGTCAAATTTTTGCCTCCCAAAAGCTCAAAAGGCTCTGATTTGTTCTCGTTTCATAGTGTTAGGCCAAAATTAGTGGTGTTTCAATCACCTATGAAATGTTGATGAGCATAAACAACAATTAACTAACTTCATCCATTGACAATAGGAGCAATTGGCTAGAGCAAACATAAAATTGATGAGATTGGCAACAAAAAAGAAAAACCTCTCCATGGAGGAGGTTCTTGCCCTTTACTAGAAAACTATGATCGAGGTAGCCTTTTGGAAATCAGAGGCTTTCAAATTTAAGAGAGTTAAGGATCATTATAGAGAGTAGGTCAATCCATAAAAAGAAGTGAATGAAAAACACATCCAATTGATGAAGGAAAAAGTGAATGAAGCCCTCCAACAACTCCAGCAAGGAAGAGAATTTTGGCAACCTATCATTGATGGGATAGATGTCTATAACAAGGCCGAAATCCACATAAAGAAATTGTAGACTGAGGATATGAAAAAATATATGGAGCTTACCAATCTCTGATACACAAATCTAGCCATGTTGACTACCGAACAATTGCAGTCAGAACTAGAAAAATAGGTGGCCAGCTTGTGCTTGTTGTATGAGATCAAGTTCAAGCATCATAAAGACACCAAGAAAAATCTTACAGTGGCAAGCACTAAACTCAAAGTTCTCAAGGGCAAATCCACTGATCAAAGATATACCATAAAGAACATGGCTAGAAGAATGAATGACTACTAGGAGCTACAAAACATAATCAGGGCATTCAATGTCAAACACAAATAGTTTGCTATCTGGTTTGTCAACGTGAAGGAGATGTTCAAGGTAATGCCCTATTTATGGGATATCCCCATTCCAGCCCACCTTGGTGATGCTGCGTGGACTGTGAATGATCCTAAAAGTAAGGAGGAGTAGATTAAAGCATTATTTAATGTCTTTCACCTTTTACCAGAGGTTGCAGCCATAGTTGCCTTAGGCATCACACATGCTCGAAGCCAACGAAGGTCCTTAAGAACCTCAGGAGCCTACACTGCCTAGGACTATCTAATCTTCTCCACCATCTTCACACCATTAGAGGACATGTTGTCCAATTTTGTATAGTCATGTCATGGTGTTCAATTTTGTGTCATGAACACCATAATTTTTGTAATATGTTGATTTTTACACTCTAGCACTCAGTTTTGTCAAGTTAGTTTATTATGTCAAAAGTTAGTCAATAATTCCATGCCTTTTCAATTTTATAAAGGAACTTAAGAATCAGTTTTCATTCAATAGTGGGGATATGATGAGAGTCAAAGTGTCATGTCAACATGCCCCTATTGACATGACCTTGTTGACAAGGCCCCATTTACATGGTGTTGCCCTGTCAACGAGGCCATGTCGACACAGCCCTATTGCAAAAACTATAAATATGTGCTCCTAGCCATGTTTATGGGAGAGAAGTCATAGTAGTAGTAGAGCTCTTACAATTTTTCCATTTGAAAGTTAGAATATTTCTCTGAGTGCCCATAGTAGGAGTCAAAAAGTATATGAATATTTATTCAATCACTATTGTACCTAAACCACACCAGTGTGTGCAACAATAAAGACAAGCCTTTTGATCAAAACTTGCAGCACTTAGAATAGAATAATGATTTATTTATGCATTCATTATTTTCATTAAATATGTAATTAATTAAGCTAAATTAGACTTAAATGAATTAGTTAATCATTTAAGCTAAATAGATTATACACATAAGTACAACTGTTTCGAAACACATATTCGCTTGGTAATCCCAATAGCATTATTGCTTGATGTGCCCAGTAGCATAGCACTTGGTCACTTAATAGTGGATACATGGGTTCAAAATGTGTATGGAATGTGGGCTCGAATGCTTATGTTAGGATTAGTTAGAAACTAGTTAAGTGGTTAAATTAGATTAGTCATTAAATTACTTCATCTCTCTACCCTAAGCACCAAAGAACATAAAACATAAAACAATAAAAATCATATGCCTCAATTACACTTAACCATACCTTTGTACAGCACAAGTGTAATTGGGAAGACAATGAATGACCTTTAGGGTAAGGTTCACTTCCTAAAAGACTAGTGCACCAAAAATTGTAGACTCCAAGGAATTCAACTAGATCATGCATGAACACTTTGTGATTCATATGGTTAAGTGTAGAGGTACCTTCAATTGCTCATCAATATGAATCCCTACTTAAGGTTGTTCACTCCAATTCTTTTCAATATAGAACCTACCATTTTTCATATGAGTGTTTTCATCATACAATGCATCATTGGTCCTATGTGAAGAAGAAATGTTTTTATTTAATAATGTGTGTGATTTAAAATATTAATATTTTTAGAGAGAAAAATTGTTAATACCTTTACAACGATCATATATAATATAACTAATCTAGATAACTAGCACCATCCCTGGCAACAATGCCAATGATGAGTGGTGGGTACCCACTATGCCCAACCATATGAATCACAAGCGTTCACACATGATTTGATTGAATTTCGTGGATGGGGCTATTATGCATCTAGATTGTTAAGCATTGATCCCAATCTACTATCTTTCACTTGGACTAGTGGTAGCTTTGTCATATATGCTTTAGTCCAAAGTGAGGCATATAATTGTTAATGTTGTTTAGCCTTATGCTACTCTTAATGATAATAAATGATGAATCGCTATTTGATGTTGGCCACGATGTTGGGTACCTGATGTTGGGGCCTGGATCTAATTTCAAATATTTAACATTGAGGTATATACCCTAAGTCTATAAATACCACACTTGAACTCCAGTTTTCACAAGTAATTCATTAGTCGATTTTCAGTTTTCAAGTAAGTTAGAATATTTTTTGAGTGCCCACAGAAGGAGTCTAAAGGGTGTACAGTTCTTTGTTCAAGCACTAATGTACCTAAGTGCAACAATGTGACAAGAATAAAATGAACTTTTTTTATGATCCTTGTAGCACTGAGAATAGCTTAATATTTTCTTTGATGCATTCTACTTTCTTGTTCTTTGCTTTAATGCATTTAATTAAGCAATTTATTTATAGCAATTAATAAACACAAGCATGACCACTTCAAGCATTCATATAGTACTTGGTAACCCATAATGCTTAACGTTTAGTAGCCTAATAGTGCTATATGTGTTCAGGATGTGTTCAGAAAAGTGGGGTGGTTACTTGTGTTAGGCTAGCTAGGCAATAAACACTAGTTTTCAATCTACTCTACTCTTATTCTTATTGTAGGTGATTACATCCATAAAATATAGAAACGATAAAAATTCATATACCTCAATTACACATAAACCATACCCTTGAGCCTTACAAGTGTATTTTGGAAGACAACGAACGTTCTCAACACTATTTCACTTCCTAGAGGAACTAGTGTACAAGATAACTATAGGTCCACAGAATTCGACTAGATCGCATGTAACACCTTAGTGATTCATATGGTTGGATGTAGGGGTACATCACCACTCATCATTAGCACTGTTATCAAGGACCTTTTTGTTGTTTTTTGCACTATCTAGGACCTAATGAAAGTATTTAAATCATTGGAACAAACATGAGAGTCATATCTTATTTCATAATTACTGCAACAAATTCTTAGAGCACACTATGATTTTTGTTTCACTAATTGACAATGTCTTCTTCTCACATGAGCACTTCTCTACCCAAGCCTGATAATGTTTGTCCATCAAAGCCTCAACAATACTAAATTACATATACTGATCCTAATGAGTATGTGTTGAACTTCACCTTCATCCTACACCAGGATGAACAATTGTAGTGGCATGACATGGAGGGCAAAATTGTGTTGCTACCTGATCATGTTGCTCCTACAATGCTTTATCAAATGCTTACACAATGTGGTCTTCAAGATTACCATGGGGAATATATTGTGGAAGATATTGACACGAGGTATTATTAGCCCACTGAAGCACAATGCATGCAAGCTTGGTAGCTAGAGCAATGCTATGAACTTTTGAAGGAAAAAGGACTAAATGATTTTCCATTCCTGTTGTACCAACAAGCTATTGGGGATCTTCCACTCAATGATGCTCCTCTCTTTAACTTTGATGATGAAGGTCAAAACCAAAATCTGCACTCCATAGTTCACAATCCCAATTCTGGTAATAAGGGATCTAATGACAAAGTAGGATCTAGAGGAGCAAGTCAAGATAGGGATGCAGGCAAGAAGCAAGATCGTGATTGTGGTCACGATCACTGAAGAGGTAGTAGCAGGCATTGTGATAGTGTTGGTTCTCCTTCCTATTTTCCTTTGTCATCTTCTTCTTCTTCTAGCTTCTACCATGATTGTAGAAGGTGAGATCATGATGAAGGAAATCAAAATGAGGGCAATGACTAAAGGGACCACAATAACCAAAGGGATCACTGGGATAGGCAAGATCAAGGATGCAAATGTTCAAGAGAAGTACATCAACATGAACAAATGGCTAGTAGAGGGCATCATAGGCACCATGATTAAGACCTTAATGAGCCTTTATTTACTACCATAAATATGCTTAACATCTTATAGGTAGTTAAAATTCCAACAAGGCATGTGAAAGGTAGTCGAATCAAATGGTTAAACATGAACAATATTCCTCAATTTGAAGGAGGATATAACTCTGATCCACAAAATCATCTTCAAGCTTCCCAAGATGCATGTGCCTTGCAAAACATAGAGAATGAGTGGCAGAAACTGAAGTTTTTTCCCATGACACTCATCAAAGAAGCAAAGAACTAGTACCAGTTCTTAAAATTGAAATCTATCAGACGATGGAGTACCATGCTTGAAATATTCAATGATAAGTATCAAATGTACTCCTGGGTGTCCAACTTAAGTAAGTAGATTCAATAGTGGAAACAAAGAGCACACAAATCCTTGGATGTCACCATTGGCCAATACTATGCCTTGAAGCACAAATGCCCTAGCCATGGTTATTCTAAATTGGCTCAACTCCACCACATTATAGACAGGCTTCGTAATGAAATGAGGAAAACCCTTGGTTTCTATGCCAAGGGTGATTATTAGAATTAACTATCCATCAGGTACAAAGGTTAATAGAGTAGGTAGCTAAAGAGGAAGATGAACTAAGAAAAAGAGAAAGTGTAGAGGAGTACAACAGCAATCCTTCCATTCGCAAGCAAGAGGTTTGATTCTGCAATAGTAAGGATGAATCTATGTTTGATGAGGGAGTGCATAAGAAAGCCTTACCACTTCAACAATTCCAATCTAAACTTACGACCAAGGTTGATCAATTAAGGGACTCCATGGATAGCCAATTTCAAGCTATCCTCAAAATTGCTGAAGAGTCCCAATAACAAGGTACTGATCGTGAGCGTAGGAGGTGCAAAGAAGCTAAACATGCATATTACAAAGGTAAGGGTAAAATTTCTGCAATAGAAGACGTTGTGGATAGTGAATTAGGTGATGATCATGGATGTGATGTTTGCCAATATGAACATCTTAAGGAATGCTACCCTATTGTGTCACATCTTTAGGAGTTTGGGGTGTATGCCTTACATCCATGACTTACACAAAGGCAAACATCTAGAAGGTTTTCTTATCCTCAAGGTAATCTCCGATAGTTCTACTAGCAACAACTGTATTATCCAAGCAGAGCTCCACCACAATCGTACGAATAGTACCAACAATGGCAGCAACCATAATCATGGATGCTTGCATCGCCAAGGTAACAATACCCTTACTGGAAACCTAATCCATATGGTTACCACATTTAGCAACCCATGTCTCCGCGTGACTCTTCCAGTTATATTTCTAATATTCAACCTTACTACCATTCTTCTGATTACTATTGAACTCCTTCTCCACATGAAAGAAGGGATGCCACCTCCTATCCTTATCCTCCTCCTATTCCTACACATACTCCTCCTCTAGTTACATAGCTACCACCTACTTTACCAATGCAGGATGAACTGCCCACTTAACCATAACAATGCAATGCTATGAGGGTTGTTTACAACCCAATCATCAATCAGAGGGGTTGATTATCCAATCAAAGAAAAGACCTTTCTTTCGACCTCGTAGTCTACCCAAGCCTTCACCTACACCCATGGTTGACAAGCCTGCTCCTACCTCTTCCTCCATATCCAATTCCTTCAGGCCTCCTTCAAACCAAACTCTACCAAGGATCCATACCATAATTCTTACTCACACCATATTTGATTGGATCTATGCAGGAAATCTTTCCAGGAAATTAGCTAATCCTAGAAGTCCTCTAATTTATTTGCATATTGCTAGGGACAAACCGTGCAAAGCTCTTCTCAATTCAAGTTCTAGTGTTAATTTGATTTCTCATGAGATGTACACTGCCTGAAACCTACCTTCTCTTAAGAAGAGCAACATCAAATTGGAATTGGCAGACTAGTCCATCATTGTTTCATTAGGATTGGTAGAAGACATTATGATCACTATCTATGGATGGTCTTATCTTACCAACTTCCTGGTAATCAAAGTGGAGAACTGCAAAGGGAACTTCCCAATCATCATGGAAGGGGCATGGTTGAGCATTGTAGATGCAAGAATGGGAATCTAAGATCTTTCCCTAGAAATCTCTAAAGAAAATGCATTTGAAAAGATCGAGAAGAAGAGAGTTCCATGCATCACGTACAACAATAGTAGGTGTAATTATGTGCAAAAACTTTGGGCCATAAAGAAACTATCTATCTCTACATGCAAGTAATGTGTGCCAGAAATATAAATTCAAATGTGTCTATACATAGCAGCCACAAAACAAGAGGGCACCTAGTGACTAACCACTGATTCAGAAAGTAGCACACTATGCATGGAACCAACTGAGAGCTTGACATGTGAATATGTCACGATCATGGATAAACTTGAGCAAGTTCATCACCAACTCTCTGATGATATAAATGATGCTACCTATTAGGGAGAGTTGGAAATTCCTGAGAACTTCAAGCAATAGTCCCTTGAACTAAAGAAATTACCGACTGGAATGGAATATGTATTTTTAAAAATAAGAAGTCGGTTATAATCAATGCAAGACTTGCTCTAGAACAAAAAGAGATGTTGTTGAAAGTAGTTGAAAGATGATCATTAGCTTTTGCTTGGTCATATCCAAAACTCACAAGGATTGATCCTAGGATATGCTAGCATTACATTTACATTAACTCGGCCAGGAAGCCAAAAAAATAGCCACAAAGATGATTGAACCCCAAATTGAAGTAAATTGTCAAGGAAGAAATTGAGTAACTCCTCAAGGTGGAATTCATCTATCCCATTGCAGATAGTAAGTGGGTTAGCCCACTTGTAATTGTGCCAAAGAAAGGTGGAAAATGGCAGGTTTGCATCCATTTCAGGTTGCTGAATATGGCAACATTCAAGGATCACTTTTCATTGTCATTTGTTGACTAAGTGCTCAATACAATATTAAGGCATTGCTACTATAGCTTCTTAGATGGTTATAGTGGCTATAACCAAATTCAAATTGCACTAGAGGACTAAGCAAAGACAACATTCACAAGTCCCTAGGGGATTTTTACATATCATAAGATGTCATTTGCCTATGCAATGCCCCTACCACATTTCAATGCTTGGTCTTGAGCATCTTTCAACAGTAGATCGGTAGTGGTATAGAAGTCTTCATGGATAAATTCTCCACCTATGGAGCTACATTTGAGCAAGCCTTGGACTACCTTGAGCAAGTGTTGAAATGATGTGTCGAAACTAACTTGCAACTTAATTGGTAGAAAAGTCACCTCATGGTCCAAGAGGGCATTGTATTGAGGGACAGAATCTTACAAGAAGTAATTGAGGTGGACCCTAAAAAAATAAGGATAATCCAAGTAATAAATCGCTAGCTAGAAATAGTTAAAGACGTTTGATCATTCCTTAGATACACTCGCTACAACTGGTGTTTCATAGAGAATTTCTCTAAGATCATAAAACCATTGGTCAAGCTAACAAAGAAAGATGCTTCCTTTGTCTGGACTACAGAGTGTAAGAAAGAATTCCAACAACTGAAGAAAAAGCTTGTAGCAACCCCAATCCTATAAGCATCATATTGGTCCAGACCACTTCACATCATGACAGATGCATTGAATTATGCTTCAGGAGTTGTGTTGACACAATTAGATGATAAGAAATGTCCATACTGCATCCGCTGCACCAGCTAAAGTATTGTGGATGCACAATTGAGCTACACCACTATAGAAAAATAATTGATGATGGTGGTTTTCTCTAGAGAATTTCAAGCATTATGTGCTTGGATACAAGGTGTTTGTGTACATGGATCATAGTGCCATCTATTTCCTAATGAACAAGCCAATGGTGAGTCTCTGTGTCATAGGGTGGTTGTGATCTTGCAAGAATTTGATCTTACAATCGTAGATCGAAAGGGTACTAAGAATGTGGTCACTGATCACTTGTCTCAGTTGTGATGGAATGATAAAGAGAATAAAAACTCATTATTTGATACATTTCCTAATGAACTTCTCTTTGCTAGAGCAATAATTAAACAAATATCCAATGAGCCAAAATGGTATGATAACATTCTCACCTATCTTCTCACTCAAGAGATGCCACAAGGGTTGGATCATTGGAGGAAACAACAGTTTCTTCACTAGGTAAAGAACTTCATGGAGATCAATGGACACCTCTACAAGGTGTGCACAAATGGTCTGGTTCGTTGGTGTGTCCTTGATGCTAATCAATTGCACATGCTCTAAGATGCTCATGAAGGTCCTTATGGAGGACATTATGCTAGGAGACGCACAGCCATTAAAATCTTGATGGTAGGGTACTATTGGTTAACACTCTTCAGGGATGCTCACCATTTCATCTACTCTTGTGAATGATACCAATGGAATGGTGGAATGACTACTCGAATGGAGGAACCTCAACAATGGATTCAACCATTAGAACCATTCGACATTTGGGGCATTGATTTCATGGGTTCCATCACACCCATGTCAAATGGAAAGGTGTACATCATAGTCGTTTTTAACTATTGTACGAAATGGGCAAAAGTAGTAGCCGTCGTCAACTATACATCCTCTATTGCTGCTCGGTTTGTACACAAAATGTTGTAAACAGGTTTGGTGTGCCATGTGCATTAATTTCTAATAATGAAACTCATTTTACAGGCACTACTTTTTGGAAGATCATGTAATTCTTAGGGGTTAAACACAAACTCACAACACCTTACCATCCCCAAGCTAATGGTCAAGCTAAGGTTAGCAATAAGGAAATCGCAAGAATACTAACAAGAATTGTTAGCATGTATAGGAAGGACTGGAGCACAAAACTCAACAATGCCCTTTGGGCCTACCGCTCAACTTGAAAACTTCCTATACATTACTCTCCCTATGAGCTTACGTACGACAAACTACCAACACTTTCTATTCAATTTGAACTTTGTACACTTTCAATGAATTATGACCTTGACCTTGACTTAAGTCTAGCCCAAAAAGAAAAATTAATGAATCTCAACCTACTAGATGAAAATCGATTAGTGGCCTTATCATATAATGAATTGCACAAGGCTTATAACAAAAAGCATCATGACCTAAAAATTAGAAAAGTTAAATTTCAACCAGGAGATAAGGTTCTCTACTAGAACCCCACACACATACCTCAACGAACTAAGTTTCAGATGTTATGGGAAGGGCCTTAGATCATTTATGAAACTTTTTCTTTAGGGGCTATGATGATCTATAAACTTGAGAGCCCAAACAAGAAACAGCTAATCAACATCCAATAAATTAAGCCTTTCCATGAGCATACGCTAGCTAACACAACAAGCAACTCATCCGATGAACAACCATGCTCCATATTTTGGATCTCCTCCATTCAACTTAGTTATGAGGGAGATGGTCAACCATGCTAACCATTCAAGCATATCCTCAGCTTTTCAACTTTTTTGTTTTACACAATTTTCATTTTACAACTTTTTGTTTTACATGTTCTTTTTTTTTTACATCTTTTTGTTTTTATATTATTAATCTTTTCTAATTTTTGTTTTACACCATTGTTAGTACATCTGATATTTCTTGAATAATTTATACTTTCTTCTATATTTTCTTTTATTTGGTGTGATTTTCTAACTTTTTGTTAATAAGTGCCAGGTACATTGGTAATGTGTTACTTAATGGTGGTATGCACTATTTTTGTTATTTGATTGTTGAGGTCTAGTTTCTAGATTTGAATGTCATTATAGATAATTAGGACATGGTTTCTTTTTTATGTAACAAGCAGTGAATCCACAACATCCACCCATCCACACACTCTATGGTTTTCCTCGCATACGTCCTCGCATGGTGTGGTTCTCATCAAGAAAAAAAAGAAAAAAAGATAAGCATTCAAAGCACACCCCTTGGACAAAATAAATGTATGTGTCTTTGCATGGTGTGGTTCCCATTTCAAAAAAAAAAGCAATGGGAATTCAAAGCAGACCCCTTAAACAAAATAAACAAGGTACAAGCACTAGTTATGGGACTCATCTCCTCTAACTAAGGCCCTTCTTCACTTCTTGCTTCTTCTCTAATTTGGAATGGTGGTTGTTTTGTGGGAGCACTTGTGTGTCTCAGGGAATGGATTGGTCTTAGAATGTTGATGTGAAGTCACTGAAAGTGGTTGGTTTTGGTATGGACTAAGGATGGATCCTATTAAGTAATTTAACCACAAAATCCACAAGGGACCTTCATGTGACCATAATTAGGAACTCCATTCTACTCTCTCTATCTCTTATCCATCTATGTTTTCTATGTTCCACCTCATTGTTGGTTTCATGTTTTGGTTTAATGTCCTAGTTTGATGTGTCGAAATTCTTAATTAGTTACTTCTGGGTTTTTGTACTTAACCTTCTATAACCATTAATAATCCACGGAGCCCATGGACTTTGTGGTTTGAAGTTATGTAAGGGCATAAAAGGCTTGTGCCTACTTTGGGGAGGACCCACTTGCATATCTTTTGGTTGGGTTAGTTAAGTTCTTTACCTTTAGACATTTTTACAATCAAATTCTTTTTATTTACCCCATTAATGACATCCAGTTATACACATCTTCACAATAGTTTTCAGTAAATTCTTCTTTTCATTGTTGTAAATTCTTATACACTCTTTAAATATTTCCTTGTATTGAACTTTTTGAAATTTAATGGACCACTTAATTTAATTAACCCTATCTGTTAGCTTTCCCACTAACACTACTCGAGGAACTAATCAACCACAATCATAACTTAGCCAAGTGTAACCACCGATGAGACAAGGCATTTAATAGTTATATGTTACACATTACATACTAATTCATGATCCTGTTGTAATTGTAGTAGGAAGCATGGACTGAAAGCAGGACTATCTTCACCAAGGATGATGCAACAACACCACACAATGAGGACCATTTGTGATCAAAAGATTTCTTTTCTCTCTCTCATTCTCCTATTGCCAAGAGGTGTTGGATGTCAATATTCTCCAGGGTGTTCACCCCTCTTCTCATGAACACCCAATGTTATAAAAATTGTAATTCTATATACTTGGGCACTTAGAGTCTATATGTTTGTATCATTTGAGTCAGTTTGTCATGTTAGTCAATAATTCCATACCTATCCAATATGTTATATTGTAAAGAACTTGTTCCTCCTCTTCTTCACTTAAGGACGAGTTTTCATTCAGTCGTGGGGGTACGATGAATCACCGTATGATGTCAGCTGCGACATCGGGGCTTAGATCTAACGTTGGATGTTCAACATTGGGCTATATACCCTGAGTTTATAAATACTGTGCTTGGACTCTAGTTTTCATAGGTAATTCATTAGTCAATTTTTAGTTTTCAAGCAAGGTAGCAAAGCTCTTGTTGTTTCTTCTTCCTAGAGTTAGAATATTTTTTGAGTGCCTGCAGAAGGAGTCTAAAGTGTGTACGGTTCTTTGTTTGAGCACTAATGTACCTAAGCGTAGCAGTGTGATGGGAATAAAACGAACTCTTTTGACAATCCTTGCAGCAGTGAGAATAGCTTAATATTTTCTTTAATGCATTCTACTTTCTTGTTCTTTACTTTAATGCATTTAATTAAGCAATTTATTTCCAGCAATTAATAAACATGAGTATGACCACTTTGAGCATTCATATAGTACTTGCTAACCTAGCAACGCTCAACATTTAGTAGCCTAGTAGTGCTATATATGTTCAGGAAAGTGGGGTAGTTACTTGTGTTAGGCTAGCTAGGCAATAGACATTGGTTTTCAATCTACTCTACCCTTATTCTTATTATAGGCAATTACATCCATAAAATATAAAATCGATAAAAATTCATATATCTCAATTACACTTAAACTATACCCTTGAGCCTCATAAGTGTATTTGGGAAGACAACAAACATTCTCAACACTGTTTCACTTCCTAGAGGAACTAGTGTATGAGATAACTATAGGTCCACGAAATTCGAGTAGATTGCGTGTAACACCTTAGTGATTTGTATGGTTGGGCGTAGGGATACATTGCCGCTCATCAATAAATAAATTAATTATTTAATCTAATTAAAAATATGAATATAAATAATAAACTACCCTACAAGTGATGTGTGTCCATTCCCAACTTGTCGTACATGTCCTGAACTCATGTATCCACTACAGGGATTACCAAGCAAATGCGTGTTTACACTTGAAACTAGTTGCACTCATTTTGCTAATTGATTAACTTGCATGAAATGTAAATATTAACTAAGTACATGAAACATAAATTGCATGGAAAAAAATCTAATCTAAGTCAATGTGCTGCAATGAATAAGAATAAATCTCAATCTTATTGCCATTCATGGAATGTGTCCAAGTACATTGCCACTCGAATAAGACACTGTACAATTGACTTAGATCCATACTGCAGGCACTCATTAAATGTTCTCTAAGACTATAGAATAAAATTGTAAGGGTTTAGTTGCTCTATTGACAAAAGAATGCTAATACATGGCAGGAGCACACATATTTATAGGTGAAAACAAACACTGCATTGACGGGTACGCATCAATGTGTCATTGCATGCATTAATGGGATTGTGTTGACAAGTACATGTCAATGTGGTTGCGTCAAGGTACCTACGTTGACACGATCCCATCGATGCAACCAACTAATGCTTCATCAACAATATTTCCCAATTGGATCAACTTTCCATTAAGCCTAACTTGATAACATTTGCGGTTTTACTCTATTTCTATAAGTATAGTCCTAATGGGATTTAAGAGAACCCTAAAATAATTGCAATATAGGTACATCTTAAGATATATAGTTTAATTAGAATTTAATAACTTAGCATTACCCACTAGAATTGAACCTATGACTTGGAGCTTTTAAACCAAGAGTCTTACTAGTGGGATTTGAGGATTTTGGAACTCCAAAATAGTTGTGATATATGTACAACTTAAGATATATAGTGCAATTAGAACTTTATAACTTAACATTGCCTACCTGAATTAAACCTATAACTTGGAGTTTTCAAATCAAGAGTCTTTACCACTTGGCTAATACCTCATTGTCTCCGGTGGGATCTAAGATTTCAAGGCACCAATAATACCTTCCCCACATCCAAGCTAAGTTTGTAAAGGCTGAACAATTTCATTTTTATTTGGGAACATCATTTTGTTCAATTGTTTCAATAACATATTTCTCATTGTCTTAATCTTTTATGTAGTTTCAAGTATAGAAGGAAATTTGAATGTAAAGTATATTTTGAAAGCTATAATAAAGAATTGTTCTTTGTCTTTATTCTATATTTTGCCAATCCAACTCATAAAGAAAATTTCCCTTCCCTTAGCCTCCTAAAATTTAATATTGTATTACCAAATTTCTTATTCACTTCAAGCTAGCAAAGATGAGGATTTCTATCAATGAAGGAGCTAATAGTTTAGCTAACTTTTATTAAATTAAGTTGCACTATCCAAATATTCACACAATAGGTCTTTGCCTATAGAGGACAAAACATCGCCTTCAAGACATGAACATCCTCTTCAATATATCATTTAGTGGGACATTAACACAATACTCACGGGACATTAACACAATACTCACTTTCAACTTTGTGCATAAGACATATGACTAAGATATTATTCAAGTAATATATCATTTATTAAAAACTAAAAATATTTATTATTGTAAAGATTTGTTGAATAGTTACAAAACCTCAACATATTTTGAAAAATAGTTAAAAAATTTCTAAAAAATTCCTATTGGAGGGTTAATAAGACATGAACATCTCCCTCGTTGTACCATTTAGCAGGACATCAACATGACACACCATCAACATGACACTCTCTTTCAGCTTTGTACGCAAGACTCTCAACAAAATATTAGCCATGCAATCTCATCTAACTGTGAACATGAAACTTTGTCTTTTACCTTATTCCCTGGTTGGTTCATGATGCCCAAGCAAAACCTACGAGTAAAGGAATTTCATGAATGACCGGGTGGGTGCTGGAAGCACTCATTGTGAAACAACCGCCCAGCAGAAGTTGAAACCCACAAAAAACTAAATGGCTTCCAGCTAACACACCAGCAGCTCATCGCCACATCACTAAAGCATTCCAACTAAAGATCACTTCAAGTATCATTTCCAGGGTTGGCAGCAGAAAAGAAAACTCTTTAAAAAAAAAAATTGACACCACCAAGAATAGCCCAGGACAAAATTTATCTATCCGATGATGATGTAGTAGTTTCCTACTTTGGTGCAGGCCTATCCTCCCTACCGCAAATTTTCAAAGCAGCATAATTGATCAGAGAAGGGATGAGCAGGAACCAACAACAGAAAGCATGGTATATTTTGGTGGCAAAAGCGTTGGAGAATCTGGGGAGAAAGCGGATGCAGCCAAATTGGCAGAGACGAATGATGATGTGTAAATAATTTTTTGCTGTTCCAGGAGGGAGAGAGAGAACCCTGCCCCGCGCACCAGAGCGGCACCATTGATGATTGACCGAATGCCGTAGTAAGTGCTGCAGCAAAAGCAGCATCAGAAGCAGACGCAGGCCAAGGCAAAGACCGAGAAAATCATGGATGCAGCGAGGGACCCATCACCGCACAAAAAGAAAGCTCAGTAAGAAGTGGTGAGCAGAGCAGGATCAGCTGAAGCAGAGGTGGGAAAAGATATGTTTTTTGGAGCATTCGCTATCACCAGTAGTCCTATTCCTGCTGCTGCTGCTATGCGACCAATTTCCATGGGTTCTGAGAGAGATTTGACGCCCGAATGATGGCAACGAATTATGATTATGATGATGATGATGATGCAGGAGGGGTGAAATCGGTAAATATTCGTGTGTTTTGAGTTGCTGTTAGTGGGCATAAAGGAGGACCCGAGACTAGCGTGTAGGTCTTAGTCCTACAGACAGGCTTTGCAGGGACAGGCACTCTCACTGTGATGTGGATGTGAGTGAGTGAGAGAGTTGCATAGCCATTACCTACAAAGCAAAGCAGCTTGGCTTGGCTTGTTGATTGATGGCGATGGCCATGTGCATCTGCACGCCACTGCTTTCTGTCCTCTGCAAGACCCTCTTCTTCATTCCCCCCACTTGAACACCCATTAATCATACACCTCTCCACTACCCACCACCACCGGTTGCGGCCTTGTCATGCCAAAAATTTTTGTGGGTTCCTGGGAATTTTTGTGGGTTCGGCAGGAATTTTGTGGGTTCTGGAGCATTTTTGTGGGTTGTTATTGTTCACGAATTTCTTGTGCTTGGGGCTTGTTCTGCAATGTCTGAGAGATTGGCCATGGAGGATCAGAGGAGGGAGAGGGAGAGGGAGCTGCTGCAACAAGGGGCCCAGAACAACAACAGCAACAGCAAGAGATCTCAGGATGGCGAAGGGGATGCGGAGAAGAGCAGCAAGAAGGGCAAGGGCGTTGCCTGTAACAGCGGCAGCAGCAACAACAGCAGGCCAAAGTGCCAGGTCGAGAATTGTGGGGCAGATCTCACGGGTGTCAAGGAGTATTACAGGAGGCACAGGGTCTGTGAGCAGCATTCCAAGGCCCGGATTGCTATGGTTCAGGGTGTTCAGCAGAGGTTCTGCCAGCAGTGCAGCAGGCATGCATTTCTCCTCCTTTTTGCTGCTGCTGCTGCTTCAGCATGCATTGTGATTGACGAATTGTTTTTCTTTTATCCCCTTCTTTTCCCTCCTTTTGAACATGCAAGATTTACATCATGATTTCTTTCAGTTGCTCCTCCTTTGTGTGCTTGTGTGAACGAAGAATATGTCTCATGATTAGGGACGATCTTGCATGATTTTAAATCTTTATCTTTAGCAAAAGTTGCAATTTTGTTTTTATTTTTCGACTCTAGGGTAATATGTCCATTGGCCATGTTAGCTTCGGTTGGTTGTTCAAGGGGGCTGAACTTTTAACTAACTCATTTTCATTCTTGCATAAACGAATGGGATTTAAATGAATATCCCAATTCGATGGGACATAATTTTTTTTGGAAATAATTCAAATTTTCTCTTTCTTTAAGTTTTAGGTCTTGCTGTAATAACGAAATGGTAAAGGTAGCAAGGGGAATTAAACCCGGGATTTTCAGAAAATGGATTTTTGTTGGAGAGTCTCTGACAAACCTTTGATTGTATATCTTTTAGTTACCAGAAGGTCTCCTTATAGCCATAAAAAATGGTGGTTGTAATTTTGAGAGGTCTAGTTTAGTACTCTATAGCTGAGCTGTGGATCAGATGTTGTAGAATATGCTGCTGGAGTTTTTGTACCTGGCAAAATTCACATTTTAATGTTCTTGATAAGTACCAAGCATCGCTGGAGCTTCTGTTAGACAATAAACTACTGAATGTCTATTTAAATTTATTTTATGGGTTATAAACGCTGTTTCAAATTGCGTTATAGAATATGCTTTACGACCTTTTGTACACCATGTTGTACGTAGACCGTGAATGAGGCACTGCTCATGCGGATAGAGCATGTGGCTTGTGGCTTGTGGTACGCAAGTCACAGGTTTGATTCCAATGGGTATGCTGAGACATGTGCCACCTGGCCGGTAAAATTATATGTTCAGGAACTATGGTGTCAGGTAGAGAGGCAGCCATAGTAAATCATCATCAAATCCTTTGCCTAAGTCAATGGTTAGTGCATTGTAGATGGGATAAAGGCACCAAGACGATGATGTTGTGCCTTCTGTACCTGACAAAATTCACTTTCCACTTTGTCTCTAGTACATCTGTCCAACATTATGGATGTTCATGATTCATGATTAAGATTTCAAAGCATTCTTTTTTTAAATAAAGAAATACTTTACCAATTCCAAAATGCATGGAATCATCATGATGATTAAAGCCAAATATGGTTTTGTTAGCAGGTATACGTTGAGTCCTCAAAACTCCACAAAGCTTCCTAATTCCAACATAAAAGTAAATGAACTTCCGTAGGAAAAAAAATCACAATGCAAGTTTCATGGTTTTCTAATTAATGAATCATTCTTAAATTTCAAAATTTTTTTCCCTGGCATGTTTTCATTTGCGTACTTTTATCTCATCTATCTGTGGCTGAATTTATGGCTCTTTTTCTTTCTTGCATTCTGTCAGGTTTCTTATTACTAAGTTTTCATCCATGTATCTGTTGCCTTTTGCCTTTTTGAATTTGTTCTACTTTGATTAAGAAATTTTTTCAGACGAGGGTCATCTATAGTCTAATTGGAACATGATCAAATCACCTTAGTATCCTCTGCTTCATCTTCTCTTGTCGTTCTGGCCATCCATCTCAACATATACAGTTGCACCACATTTGTTAGATTTCCTTGATTGTTCTCAGTTGTCCAACATTCCACTTCTTGTAACATTGCAAATCTCCCTACTGTTTTATAAAGTTTTCCTTTAGTGTAATTAATAATGGATCACAATATCTAGCTGGTTTGCTTGTATAAGGAAAGACACCTAAGATTTGGGTATTAATGCTTATTTGACACTTAATAGAAGTGAATGGCATAAAAGAACTCATATAGCTGACCCTATGTAGTTGGGATAAGGCTAGGATGATGATGATGATGATACTGTGTCACAATAAATTCATCTGATAAAAGCAAAGATAAAAGCATTTTAGAGCATACAGCTATATAGGTCTATAGTAGCTTGCATCCATTTTCTCCAACATCATTTGATTTTGTTCAGGAGTTTTCGTAATTTCTCCTTTATTTTGCGTTATTGACTGTATAAAATGATTTAAATCAGAGGACTGTGAAAGGATTATAGGACTAAAAGACTCAAGGCCTTGTACGCATCTGCAAAACATATAAAATTGCAAATTCATGGAGTGTTGCCTTATTGAACTGGACATGCGAGCTGCACTTTCGGAGGCAATAACTTTAACCTTTTAAGATATCATGGTTTTTATAAATTCATGGCTGATGGCGAATGGACTTTGTATGTGATTACATACATGTTCCTTCATGGTTGGAAATGGTTAAAGGTGCATCAATAGCCATCTATGCCATACATTAAACATGTGGTCGTTTAAATTGTAAGGGTTTTTATGGAAAGCGAGCATTTATGTGTAAATCTGAAGTGTTCAATAGAATGCTTCCACATGGACATGCATCTTGTGTCAACCAAATTTGGAACTAGGAGATTAAAACATGGAACCTTAGTTTTATTATGATTTTTTTGGAATATATGAGTCAAAAGAAGAAACTTAAATTTTGTGGGGATTATTCTTTCGACTCACATATTTCAAAGAACAAAAAGAAACCTAAATTTTATGGAATATGATTCTGGGGACAATTATTCATATCATCATTGTACATAATTATGAATTTAGTATGTTCATGGTGCTCATAAAGCAAACAAGAAATCAATATCTTTCAAGGTCATCTCATGTTGCAAGGTGAAATTTGGATTATGCAGTACTGTAAGGTTTGAATTAAAGTTTTTGAAAATTAAATGGTTGCTAACATCTTTGATGATTGTCATGATATAATGGTTGGCATTTTGCATTCTGTAACATATTTTTCAGAGAGAGAGATGCTAGTCTGGCGATGTTTCACCCAACCTAATAATTTGAAAACAAAATATACTTGGAAATTGAATGTTTCTTAATCACATGGAAATTGATCTGGGCATACGATCATCTACAAAATCAGATGTTTTAGTCCAGATGTATCATCTCATGCCAACAAATGATCGACTGGACAATGATTTATAATTTATGTCATTGACAGTTGTGGGACAAGAAAATATCATTATATTGAACAGGGCTGCTATATTAGAAAGTTTCTACCCTGACATGTTAACGTGTTGATAAGATGAGAGCACTTGTGTGGGATATACATTTAGTTTCTAAGGAATACTTAAATTATAGGGCTTGTTTTGATTGGTTCCTTAAAATAGGAGTTGTAACCTGGCTTACATCATATTTAAAAAATGTCCTTTTAATTTAAGGATCCAAGTCAAAGGACAGTTGGCATAAATAAAGAGGATATTGTAGTTGATGTAAATTCTTGTTTTGTTTTAGAAGGTTTAAAGAGTGTTTCTTATTTATTTCATCACACAGACAGGAGCCTGGAATAGGATAACTGTTTACAATTCATTGTGTTGTACTTCCCAGTACATTGATTAGGATGATGTGCGCCCTCTATGGGATATAACTAATTACAGCTCAATTTTGTGGTGGATATTCTGACACACTACCAATTACAATAATGGAATAGGGGAATATACAATTTCTTGGAGGTTAAATCTAGTTAGGAAGGATATAACATGGTAGTGAAAGAGATAAAGGATTCGTACTATTGATTCCAACTTTTAAGGAGTGGAATGACTTAAGATTTTCTAAATATTGAGCTAACTATAACATTTCATAGCCTAGAGAATGCCTAATACAATTCTCACTTGAAAAAATTTGAATTTTGAAAGTTCAATCATAGAATGTGATGGTTAGATAGAATTTTGCAACGATAGAGCCACCAATAACTTCAAAAAGGTGAAATAGTGAAAGAAATGCTGCAAAGATGGAGGTAAAGAGAAGAGCAAAAGAAGGAATGAATTGGCCAAGGAGAAATCTCATCTTTTATTTCTACAATCACACAAGAATAGACACTTGTTTACTTCTGAAGCCTATCCCTGTCATTCATCACATTCAATTCTCACAATGAACTTACTCCCTTGCTCTTAACTTTTCTCTTCATTTCATAATAACACTATATAGTTCATTTCTTTGTCAGAGCTTGTGCTAACTGTGGAATGCATAGTGACTAATTTGCAGTATAAAATATTGCTCCAATTTGCATTTTCATACTTGAAACAATTCTTCAGTTTTCCGGAGTCTTGTCTTTCTTCTATGTATTATAGCAGACTCTATATAGGAGAAGTTTGAAGTATAACTTTTCTTTCAAATTTCAGTCCTTATTAGCTTACCAATTTTGTGGTCTCCTTCAACTTCAAACTCTTTAGTGTCTTGGAGTTTCTGTGACTCCAAGACTCTTTTTCTGTGTTTTGAATTTTCTTTGACTTCAAAGCCTGCTCTCTCTATGTCTGGGTGTTTCACTTTCCAACTCTATTTTGGTTGTTTGAGTTGTTTTGGAGTTTTGCTAACTCAAAAAACTCTCTTTTCTCGAGAATTCATTATCTTGAGTGCTTTCCCTCATACAAACTGATTAATCCATTTTCCTATCCACTTCTCTCTTTTCCTCAAATTATCCTCCTACTCTTATTGTTCCAATTCTTCTCCTCTTCACTTTCTTCGTATTTCTGTCCTTTCATTCATTCTATTATTAAATGTTTTGATTTGAAGGATCATGTCCTTTTTGAATCAACACTTCAGATTGGATGATCGATTTTCTTGTTTATATTGTTATCTTCAGGCTAATTTTAAATTTTGAGATCGGTTAATTAGTACTAAAGCAATAGCATCCTCCCTTGCAGCCCTCTTTATATACATAGACGCTTTTTCTTTTCCAGTAAAAACAAAGGAAAAATGTGAGCATTTTTCTTGTCCTCTGGAAGTGAGTTTTATTGTAATCTCAATCAGCCCGCTCAAAGTTCAGGCAACGAACTGAGATTGGCATCAATTTTGAAGTTAACCAGAGCGAGGCAGGTGATCAGCTGAGATCCGCCTTGGTTTTAGGGTGATAAATGCAGGGTCGGATGGGCATGGCCGGGTCACAAAAAAGATAATTCCATTTATAGAAGCAATGGACATGGCCTCATAAGTTGGGTGTTGTTCTTGCCACTGGGTCAGGCCATGGGATTTGGTTCTTATTTTTTGCCATTCATGAAAAGTAACTTATATTGCATATGCTATTGTTACATTTGCGCGTATTATTGATCAATAGATTCAGCAAATCATGTCAAACATCTTTGAAATTGCGGTCAGAAGCATAGTTGCTTTTGCCTTCATCAAAACCTTCGACATCAGGTTCAAGGAAGAGCCTTCGCGTAAAAACTTACTTATATATCTACTGCAATCAACATGTGAATTAAAGTTGCAATTACTTGTGCTGGTGTGGGGTCTTGGTGCCTGTTGATTGAGACATGATGGTGGATTAATCTTCGAAGAGATTAATGCACATGTAGATTTTGTCTAGAGGCAGAAGTCGAGGATGAACAACATGATTTTCTCACTTGTCCTTTTTATAATCCATTGATACTTAAATATGGCTTCTAAGCAAAAGACTTTCTGTAGACTCATCAAGAACGTATCGAAATCTTGTGAAAAATTCTCTTGTTTGTCCTATAGATCCTCTGAGCTCTTCTGAGGATGTAATAAAGCATATCCATTTCCAGTTCAGAATACAATGCTAATCGTTAACAATGCATCGCCAACGGTGGACTCTCATGCCCAAAAATGACATTAAATTCTCACAGTTTTTAAAAATCACTTGAGGTAATTATAACTGAATTTCTTTTGTGTCTTTGAAATTCTTACAATGCTGTGTTTGATGTATTTTTATCAGACAAAATTAAAGTTTTATATTTGCTGCAGAAAATAGCAAGACTAAAAACAAGATGCATTAAAGGGTACCTTAAAATATGGGCATTGATGTCTTTTGAGAGGATTATTAGTTTATAACCTCTACAGGGCCTCTCACCACTTTTCCATGTTGAAGCATGCTAGCTATCAACACTGATATACTATTGCACAAATACTAATATTGATGATCGTTATTTTGCTTTTTTGTAGATTTCATGTTTTGGAGGAATTTGATGAAGCAAAGAGAAGTTGCAGGAGACGGTTGCAAGGACACAATGAACGTCGAAGAAAGACACCATGTGATGCATTGGTTATCAGGCCTGAGCCAAGTCATCGTGTTAATGGTGGTTGGCTAAAACAGAGGGAGGAGACTGACAGGTTGCCGTTGATGCTGGAGGCTGGGGCAACAACCAAAGTGATGAACAAGATAAAAAACCATTAGACTCTGGGCGTGCTCTCTCTCTTCTGTCATTTGTTTTTCTAATGTGCATATGAAAGTTGGCATGACCAGAGTCCAATTCATGGACCTTAGAACCATAAGTTCACCTTGGAATATTAAACTCTATATTTAAGTATATAAGAGGGAACTTGTTTAACATGGGACACTCTATAAGACATATTCTGAACTTAATAAGGATTGGTTTTACTTTAACTTATGATTTTGCACAGGCTTTTACATCACTGTTCAGCAGTGGGATATCGGCAAAGCCATTAACATATCATTTTATTTGAATACCGGATTTCTTAGGGATAGTTATGAGTGTGAAATAGATGCTGGGTAACACAGTGCATATTGTTTTGTTCGTTTTATCAATTTTTCTTGAGCTGTTGATGTATATGTACTGAACCGTTCAACTCTGAGCATCAAAGTGTCAAAAACCAACCAAGTGTTATTTAAGCGTAGTGCTGAACACTCATGGCTCTTGCCGGTATCAGAAAATGTGCTATATTTATTTTATCTGGGAAACTAGAGAAAGGGAAAAGTAAAGAACTTGCATAAAATGGGTATTTTGGTCTTGCAAATGCCTTGTGTGATTTTAGTGTTGGTTTTACCTGATCAGCTCTTCCTCAGGCCATGGTATTGCCCAGTCTCTCATGTTTTCATAACATTGGCAGGAAAAGTTACCGTAAAGATTGTTTGACTGAATATAGAATCTTTTTTAGCAAATATTGGCGTTAGATTTGAAGGTTGGAAAATTGTTGAGCTCATATTTTAGGTTAGAAAATGTTGGAAAATCGTTGCGGGCTAGATGGGTAACGTCTTAGTGAGAGAGAATAAATTTAGAGAGAGGAAACAAGTTCAAAACGTTCAGATTAGCTGACTTGAAACCAAACTTGCACCAAATTAAAAATTTTGCCACAGAACCATTGCCAAGCAATATATATATTTGAGCAGTTATCAATATTTAATCCTGGGAATTGGATTGCAGGTACCTAAAAACAGTGAGTGTGGCGGAGAATTGAATGGAGTAGCTATTCAGCACTAAGCTAGAGTTTCTAACCATCCATGGTTGGAAACCCAACTTGTGAGGACATAATACAGCTTGAAATAAGCCTAAGAAGAATTACAGACGCAATGCAGATAACAAGCACAACATTATAAGAGCAGCCATGAATCTCTTTACAGCAAAAACAAACCACAGAAAAATACAACCATTGTGCATATGGGCGGTTGCAATGTTGTGTCTTGCTTCTATCACCTCTTCATATACAATTTATGTATGCCTTTCTCCCCAACCACAATTACATCAAAATAACTCTAATCTATATCACATTGAATTCATGGAACCGTCCTGTCATTTGACCAGCTTGCACTTATCTTGGAAATCTGATATGTATAATACTAGAATGGGCAGAAAATAATTATAAATTTATACCAGAGTTGTATTGCAGAGTTGAAACACGTCTGATGTTCCCATCAGACTCTCATAGTTGGTTTCGAGGTTGCCGTTAAGCGGGCAAATAATACACAAATCCAGCTTGCCGTTAAGCGGGCAAATAATCCATAAATCAGATGTTTGGCCGACTTTTTAATAGATCTTCTTGGTTGTTTCTTGAACCATTTCTATTAGATCTTCTTGGTTGTTCCTCTAGATAGTTTTTTGACGGTTGTGTTTTTTGTTCTTCAATTTTACGTACTGTTATGCTTTGATGCCATGTCAGTTACATGGGTAAAAATAATTTTGAATTCACTTAACGTATAATAAAGGGGACACACGTTCAATATACTCATCTTAACGTTGATTTCCAATGTGCCTTCAAGTTGGTAGATAATACACAAATTAATCGTTTGGCCAACAGTTTTCTTCTTGGTGGTTCCTCTAGGCAATTGTCCTTTGTTGGGTGTGGTGTTTTTGGTTATTCTCTATTGTCATCATCTATTCTCCACTAGCATAGTTTGATTTCACATCTATTTTTCCTAGAGTAATCACTTATAAAGATTAACAACATTAAAGATAGGGGAAATCTTTATACCTATAGGTAATGATAGCTTATATGCATTCTCAGACATATTTCTTTTGATCTAAAACAAACCAATTCTCTATGGTTACATCTTGGAATATTTTTAATGTAACTAATCTCTCTATATCCATGCTATAATTGCATCTTCTTCAACCCATACCCAAGGCATGTATCAACTACCTTTTTCGTATTTCTTTGCAATTCTTTTTAAGATTAACTTTTCTCTTTTCCTCTATGGGAAATACAATCACTTTCATTTATATACCAAGTTATCATAGCTTCATGGTTGGCTTTACATTGTAACCCGATTTCTAAGAAATTTAGATCCTTGTTTTGGCTACCTGTTTTTAGTAGCTCTGCTTGTTTGGTTGATTGCTCTCTATCATTGAGACACATCCTATTTACACCTTTGTTGGAAACTTCTACATTGGATACAAAATTCATGGCATGAGAAATCTTACAATCTAATCATAATCCCTTTGGTAACATCTTTTAAACTTATGGTGATGCTTGTTCAACTTCTAGCTTTGAACTTGGGGTTGCAAAAGCTCCCTTCTCACGAATGATGGTATAAACATCTCCTTCCTCTTTACCAAGCATCTTCTTCCTCTTTACCAAGTAAATCCTTCAATGATAACCTTTTCTTCCCAAAAATGGGTATTAATCCTAAAAAAAAAAAAAAAAAAAACATAAATTTAAGCTTGCATTTCTCATCACCCATTCAATTTGATGATGCCTTGCACATTTGGATTTTGCAAGCAAAAGCATAGGTCAAAATAGAAACAAAATATCCATTTAAATATACTCACTTCTAATGCATCATAATAATGACACCTACATCTTATTCAACTCTAATTGTTATTGTTGCAAAGAAAATGATATCTGTAGCCTAGAAATTAATCTATCATTGTCAATACTTTCTGCAATTTTTTTGTTTTGATCTTTCTTTGCACATCAAATACCCTAAAACAAAATGAACATTCATGAAATCTACCACATCCCTTAAAAGTTGTTATTGCCATTTTGGAGTGGAAAATCTTGGAGGCTATTTTGTTATATCCAATTTTAACCACATGATGATAATGCTTTAGAATGACACTAGGACATGGTATCTATGGTATGATTACAAGAGTAGAAAACTGTGTTAATGCATAGGTGTCACACATGTCAATGTTGTTGATTTTCAAGTGGGTGCATTAATATCCCATTTGGCGAGAAAAGGTTATTGTCTACTACCTTGGGTTTGTCATCTTGTAAGCAAAAACTCAAACCATCCTTCCTTCCATACGGTTAAGGTGTTACATTGTAAATCAATGATTGCATGTTGGTTATGCTACCATGGTTTACCTAAAAACATGGAAAACATCCATGAGAATGATATCACAAAATTTTCCTATTAGGAAACTAACCCGGCACTGTTGTGTCATTTAGTAGGTGGTACTTTGATTTAACCAACTATGTACAGTTTTAGATGTGGCACTGTGGATAATTGTAGTTGCTCAATCATAAATGTGAAACTAGTTTATTCACACTAGCTTTATTAACAATAGTTTGTATTATTATATCATTGCACCTAACTTGAAATTTTAGTTGACTCTTCCTTCCCCATCTTTAATTTTAGAGTGGCTTTCATGGTCTACTATGCTGTTTAGTAGGTGGTACTTTGATTTAACAAATTTTGTATAGTTTTAGATGTGGACTATGGATAATTGTAGTTGCTCAATCATAAATATGAAACTAGTTTATTCACAATAGCTTTATTAACAATAGTTTGTATTATTATATCATTGCACCTAACTTGAAATTTTAGTTGACTCTTCTTCCCCATCTTTAATTCTAAATTGGCTTTCATGGTAAATAGTTTTAACAATATTTGTGTATGAATTTGTGTTTGTACCTTCTAATTGAGCCTCTGTTGATGCCTTTGCTCTTGAGCAACTTGCCATGTCCTTTGGCTAGTAGGCGATTGGTATGGTTAGTGGTGTGGTTTAGAAAATTAAGAATCAAAGGTCAAACTTTGAATTTGTCATTTTTTCGTAAACTTTCATCTTGATGTCAAATTTGTTATTGGTTGAAGCATGAACTTGAAGGCCTAATTTGGTATTTGGAATCATTAAACTATTAAATTCACCCTATTATAACTATTCATGTTTTATGAGGCATCTTGATATGAATTGTAGAAAGACTAAATTGTATGAAAAGAAATTTCTACCGATTAAACATTTAATATGTTACCAATTAATTTGAAAGTCTGTTAGAGGTAGAGAATAATTATAATAGAAGCCACACTTGTTTTCTTATGCACTATTGATGGCTTTAGCCTTGGTACTTTGTGGTCATTTTATAGATTTGTGGCTGATTTCTCTACAATGATAAGATGAATAAGAAAATTGTAAATTCTCTTATTCATTTCTTTTACCATTACCATGATAAACATAACTATATACTCCTCACCCATAGTTGAAACTGTAGGCACGTCTTTCACGGTTTATATGTTGAAAATATTCCTCTTGCTAACCTTCTATTGCTCCATCATGGGATGATGTAGATCCATAGTTGGTATTCTTAGTAGCTTCTCTTTTGGTTTCAATGTTAATTGGTATGTCTCCTCTATAGTTGCTAGGTTTACCATGATCATCTTGTCTTGGATAGTCATTCAAAGATCATATATATATTGAGAAATCTCCTCCTTCATTCCCTTTGTCAACTTAGCATAGATAAGTAGATGGTGAAATTCCTTCAATGTAGGTGATCATACTATTCTTCTATAGCTCCTACTATTAGGGATGCGAAGACAAAATTTATAGCTAACTTGTTGATGAATCATGTTTTGATGTGCTTCAATATCGAATACGCGATATTGGAGCCTCAATATTGGATACCTAATATCAGACCCTAAGATGCAATGTCAAATATTTGATATCACAAGGTATATGTTGGCCTATAAATATAGCACTTAGGCACACAATTTTGATATATAGGTTTTTGAATAGAGTAATAAAGTTCTTGTAGTTTAGCCATTCTAGAGTTAGAATATTTTTGAGTGCTCTCAGCAGGAGTCTGAGTGTGTAAGGATCTTTGTTCGAGCACTGATGTACCTGAGCACATCAATGTGATGAAAATAAAGACGAGCCCTTTTGATAATTCTTGTAGCATTGAGAATAGATTAATGTTTCCTTTAATGCATTTAATATTCATGCACTTTACCTTAATGCACTTTAATTAAGCAATTAATTTCCAGTTGTTAATGAACATAAGCATGACCACTTCAAGCATATGTGTAGCACTTGGTAATCTAGAAATGCTTACCATTTGGTGACCCAACAGTGCTACATGTGTTCAGGATGTGTCCGGAGAGTGGGGACGGGTACTTGTGTTAGGCTAGCTAGGCAATAGATTAGTTAGATATTAAAATCCTCTACCTTTCATTCTTGTTCTAGGTAATTAAACTTATAAAACATAAAATGATAAAAATCGTATACCTCAGTTGCATTTAACCATAAACTTATACCTCACAAGTGGAACTAAGAAGACAATGATCATCCTAATTAGATTTCACTTCCTTGAACTAGTGTACTTAGGAAATTAAGGTCTGTGGAGTTTGACTGGGTTGCACATGAATGCTTGTGACTTGTATGGTTGGGCATAGGGATACCTCACGGCTCATCATTGGCATCATTGTTGGGGGACTTTTTAGTTGCTACATGTGCTATCTAGGACTTAGTGGAAATTATTCAACATCATTGGAATGAATTCTAGAGTCATATTATACTTTAAAATAACTACAACAATTTTTAAGAACACACTGTTTTTATTTTCTAACATAAAATGTTTTCTTCTCATAGGAGTGATTCTCCGCCTAAGTTTAATGGCATTCATTAGTAGGTTCCTCAACAATATAGAGTGGTATATGCTCATCTTGATGAGTATGTACCCAATTTCACCTTCATCCTACATCAGGATGACACTGAAGGCAACATCATGTTGCTACTTGATCGATCTGTTCCTGCAATGCTCCAACAAACGCTAATACAATTAGGACTCTAAGGACTTCATGTTGAGTACGTTGTGTAGGATAGTCATGCCAAGGATTATCATCCCACTAAGGCATAACATCTTAGGGATCGATAGCTAGAATAGTGTCATGAATCTGTGAAGGGGAAGTGGTTCATTGATTTCCCATTCTTGCTATACCAAAAATATGATGGAGAACCCTTCTCTAGGGGTTTTCCATTCAATGAAATTTCTGTCTTTGACTTCAGTGAAGGAGGTCAAAACCAGAACCTACAATCCACGATCCACAATCCTGGTTTTGGCAAGAATGGATCTGATGACAAACAAGGATCCAAGGAGGAGAGTTAGGGTAGGAATGCAAATAAGAAACAAGATCACGATTGTGGTCATGATTACTAAAAAGGGGGTAGCAAGCATCATGATGATGCTAGTCCTCCTTCCTCTTCACTTTTGTCATCATCTTTTCCTTCTTTTGGCTTCGATCACAATCACAAGGGATGCGACTGTGATGGAGGTGATCAACAAGACCAAAATGATTGAAGGGATCATCGAGAAAGTCAAGACCAAGGGTGCCGGTGTTTAAGAGAGATCCATTGCCATGAACAAAGGGGTAGTAGAGGACATTGTAGGCATCAAAATCAAGGCCTCAATGAGCATTTTCTTGCCATGTGGAGTCTGCTAAATATTACAAAGGTAGTAAGAATCCCCACAACTCATGTAAAGGATAGTCAGATCAAAAGACTAGCCATGAATAATATTCCTTAATTAAAAGGGGGATATAACTCAGATCTTTAGAACCATCTCCAAGCTTTCCAAGATGCATGTGCTTTGCAGAAAAAAGAAAATGAGTGGTAGAAGCTTAAGTTGTTTCTAAGGACACTTATTAAAGAAGCAAAGAATTGGTACTAGTCATTAGAACTAGAATCTATTAGATGATGGAGTACAATGCTTGAATTGTTCAATGACAAATATCAAACGTACTCCCCAGTGTCCAATTTGAGAAGGTAAATCCAAGGATGAAAACAAGGAACACACAAACCCTTGGATGCTGCCATAGGTCGATACTATTCCTTATTGCATAGTTGTCTTGGCCATGGTTATTCTCAACTAGACCAACTTTGCCACATTATAGATGGGCTTTGATCCAAAATGAGGAGGACCCTTGGCATCTATGCCTACAGATGACTGACAAACTTAAGCATCCATCAAATCCAAAGGTTGATTGAGTAGGTAGCTAAAGAGAAAGGAGAATTAAGGAAATGAGAAAGTGTAGAAGAGTATAACTGTGATTCTTCCATTCACAAAAGGGAGGTTCAATTTTGTGATAGTGAGGAGCAATCATCACTTGATGAGATGGTGAATAGGAAAACCTTGTCACTTCAAAAATTTCAATTTGAAATTGTGTCTAAGGTAGATCAATTATGGGACTCCATAGATAGCAGATTTCAAGCTATCCTAAAAATTGCTGAAGAGTCCAAAGAACAAGGTAGTGATCATAAGCACAAGAGGCACAAGGAAGTTGAACATACACATCAAAGAGGTAAGGGCAATATTTTTGCATTTGAGGAAGTTTTGAGAACTAAATTAGATGATGATGATAGGTGTGACATCTATCACTATGAACATCCTAAGGGATGTTACCCTATTGTGTCACACTTACAGGAATCTGGGGTGTATGCCTTGAATCCATGACTAGCATAAAGGAAAACACCCAAAAGATTGCCTTATCCTCAAGGCAATTCTAGGTAGTTCTACTAGCAACAATAGTATTATCCAAGTGGAATCCCACTTCAACCATATGAATAGTATCAACAGTGGCAGCAACCATAGTCATGGGCACTAGCATCGCCAAGGCAGCAATACCCTTACATATAACCTAATCCATATGGGTATTATGTTCAACAACTTTTGTCTCTAGGTGACTCTTCCAGTCATTTTCTACTTTTCAACCTCACTAATACCCTCTTGATTATTATTGAACTCATTCTCCACATGCAAGAAGGGACACCACCTTTTATCCTTATCCTCTTCTTACTCTTGCACATGTTCCTCCACCCTCAGCAAAGCCACCACCTGCTCCATCTATGTAGGGTGAACTCCTAGCTCAACCGTAATAACGCAATGCTACCAGGGCCGTTAATCTACAACCGATTCATAAACCAAGTGGTTCAGATACTCAGTCAATGAAAAGACCTTTCTTTTGACCCAATAGTCTACCTAAGCCCTCACATACATCTATGGTTAGCAACCTTGTTCCTCTATCTCCCTCTATAACAAATTCCTTCAAGTCCCCTTCAAATCCAATACTACCCAAGATCCATATTGTGATGTTTACTTATGTTGTAACTGATTGGATCCATGTTGGAAACCTTTCTAGGAAATTAGTTGATCCTAGGAGTCTTCTTATTTATTTGTAGATTGTTGGGAATGAACCATCTAAGCCTCTTCTTGATTCAGGTTCTAGTGCCAACCTAATTTCTCATGAGATGTATACTGCATGAAACCTAACTCCACCAGAGAAGAGTAATATCAAATTAGAATTAGCAAACTAGTCCATCACTATCCCATTGGGACTGGTAGAAGACATTGTGACCACTATCTATGGGTGGTCTTATCTTGTTGATTTCCTAGTAATCAAGGTGGAGAATTGTAAAGGGGACTTCCCAATCATTATGGAAAGGGCATGGCTAAGCATCATTGATGCAAAAATGGACATTAGAGATCTTTCCCTAGAAATATCTAAAGAAAACACATTTAGGAAGATCGAGAAGAAGCGAGTTCCATGCATCATGTATAACATACAGGGTGCAATTGTGTGTAAAAACTCTGGGTAGTGAAATGAGCATCCATCTTTGCATGCAAGTAGTATGCACCCGAAGTTGATATTCAAAGGTGTCTGTCTGTAGTAGCCACAAAAAAAGAGGGCACCGAGTGGTTGATCGTTGATTTTGAGAGCAACACACTTTGCATGGAACCTACTCAGATCCTAACATGCACATATGTCATAGGCATCGATGAACTTGAGCAAGTTCATCATCAACTCTCTGATAATGCAAATGTTGATACCTATTGGGAAGAGTTGGAAATTCCTAAAAATTTCAAATAAGAGTAGCTTGAATTAAAAACTCTACTAGTTGGCATGGAATATGTATGCTTGAAAAATGGGAAGCTAGTATAATTAATGCCTATCTTGCTCTAGAATAGAAATAGATGCTATTAAATGTGGTTGAAAAATGGTCAGTAGCCTTTACTTGGTCATATCTAGAAATCATAGGGATTGATCCTAGGATATGCCAGCATAGTATCTACATTGATCCAGCCATGAAGCTAAAGAGGTAGCCACAAAGGTGATTAAACCCCAAACTAAAGCAAATTGTCAAGGGTTTATCTATCCCATTGTAGATAGCAAGTGGATTAGTCCACTCATTATTGTGCTAAAGAAAGGTGGTAAGTGGGGAGTTTGCATCAATTTTCGACTACTAAATATGGCAACATTCAAGGACCAATTTCTATTACCGTTCATTAATTAGGTGTTAGACACAATATTTGGGCATTGCTACTATAGTTTTCTAGATGGTTATAGTGGCTATAACCAAATCCAAATCGCACTGGAGGACCAAGCCAAAAAAACATTCACAAGTCCTTGGTGGACTTTTGCATATTGCAAGATGCCTTTTGGTTTGTGCAATGCCCCTACTACTTTCCAATGCTTGGTCCTTAGCATTTTTCAATAGTAGATTGGTAGTGGTATGGAAGTATTCATGGATGACTTCTCCACTTATGAAGTTATATTTGAGCAATCCTTGGACTACCTTGAGCATGTGCTAAAATGATGTGTTAAAACAAATTTACAACTCAATTAGCAAAAGAGTCATTTGATGTTCCATGAGGGCATTCTGTTGGGGCATAGAATATCACAAGCAAGAATTGAGGTAGACATTAAAAAAAATAAGGGTCATCCAAGGAATAACCCACCAACCAAAAATTGTCAAAGATGTTCAATCATTTCTTGGACACACTAGCTACTATGGACGATTCATAGAGAATTTCTCTAAGATTGCAAAACTATTGGTTGAGCTAATAAAGAAAGAAGCTCTATTTATCTAGACCACTGAATCTGAAAAAGCATTCTAGCAACTAAAGGAGAAAATTGTAGAAACTCTAATTCAACAAGCACCCAATTAGTCCAGACCATTTCATGTTATGATAGATGCATTAAATTAAACCTTGGAAGTTATGCTTACATAAATGGATGACAAGAAGTGTCCATATTACATCTGCTACACAAGGCACAACATTATGGGTGCACAACTAAACTACACCATCACAGAAAAAGAATTGATGGTAGTGGTGTTTACTCTAGACAATTTCAAGCATTATGTGCTTAGATACAAAGTATTTATGCACACGAACAATAACACCATCCACTTCCTAATGAACAAGATGATGGTGAGCCCTCGTGTCATACAAGGGTTCATGATCTTATAGGAATTCAATCTTATGATGGTAGATCTAAAGGGAATTGAGAATTTGGTCATTGATCACTTGTCTCAGTTGAGATGGAACAACAAAAAGGAGGAAAGCCCATTATATGATCTATTTTTTGATAAACTCCTCTTTGCCTAGGCTATAACTGAACAATTACCCATTGAGCCTAAATGGTATAATGGCATTCTCACCTACCTACTCATCCAAGAGATACCACAAGGGTTGGACCATTTGAAAAAATAATAGTTTCTTCACCAGGTAAAATGCTTCATGGAGATCAACAGACATCTCTACAAGATGTGCATCGATGGCTTGGTTCGTTGGTGTGTCCCTGATGATGATCAACTATGCATTTTCCAAGATGCTCATGAAGGTCCTTATGGGGGCCATTATGTTGGGAGATGCATGACTATTACAATCATGATGGTAGTGTATTATTGACCAACAATCTTCAGGAATGCTCATAAATACATCCACTTTTCTGAATGTTGCCAATGAGATGGTGAAATGATTGCTTGAATGAAGGAACCTCAATAGTGCATCCAACGGCTGGAACCCTTCAACATCTGGAGCATTGATTTCATGGATTCCACCATGCCCATATCAAATGGAAGGCATACATCATAGTTGCTATTGACTATTGTATGAAATGTGTAGAAGTAGTAGTTGTCACCAATTGTACATCTTCTATTGCTGCTCAGTTTGTACATCAAAATGTTGTAAATAGGTTTGGTATGCCATGTGCATTAATTTCTAACAATGGAGCCCACTTTACAGGTGCACTACCTTTCAGAAGCTCATGCAATGCTTGGGGGTTGAACATAAACTAACAACACCCTACCATCCCAAGCTAATGGTCAACTTGAGGTTATCAATAGGGAAATCACAAATATTCTAATAAGAACTATCAACAAATATAGGAAAGAATAGAGCACAAAGCTCAATGATTCCCTTTGGACCTACTGGTTAGCATGGAAACTTCCTATAGGCTATTCTTCCTAGGAGTTGGTGTACAGAAAACTACCAACACTTCCTATTCAATCTGAGCTCTATAAACTTTCAATAGCTAGTAACCTTAACCTTGACTTAAGTCTAGCACAAAAAGAAAGGTTAATGAATCTCAACTTACTAGATGGAAATTGATTAGTAGCCCTATCATCTAATGAGTTGCACAAGGCATTCAATAAAAAGTGCCATGACCTTAGAATTAGAAAAGTCAAATTTCAACTAGGAGATAAGGTTTTCTACTAGAACCCCACACACCTACCTCAACGAACTAAGTTCTAAATGTTGTGGGAAGGACCGTATATAATTTATAAAATTTTTTCTTCTGGGGCCATGATGATCTACAAACCTGAAAGCCTAGATAAGAAACGACTAGTTAACATATAGCAAGTCAAACCTTTTCATGAGCTTAAGCTAGCTAATGCAACAAATGCCTCATTGGATGGACAACCACACTCAATATTTTAGATCTCCTCCTTTCAACTTAGTCGCAGGGGTGATGGCCATCCATGCTAACTATATAAGTAGCTCAATTTTTCATCTTTTGTTTTACACATTTTTGTTTTTCACCTTGTTATTTTTACAACTTTTTATTTTACACATTCCTTACATCTTTTTATTTTTACATTATTAATTTTTTAAGATTTTTTTTGACAACATCATTAGTATATTTTATTTTTCTTAAGTATTTTACAATTTCTTATATATTTTCCTTTATTTGGATTCGATTTTCTTAGTATGTTTTAATAATAATGTGCCTTATTGCCAATTGGGTATAGTGTGCTTGATTGATGTGGGCATGTGCTATCTGGTTATTTGATTGTTGGTGTTTGGATTCTAGCTTTGAATTTTGTTATTGATATCTCAGACATAGTTTCTTTTTCATGAAACAGGCTGTGAGTCCATTACATCCACCCATCCACAAAATCTATGGGTTTCCTTATTCTAGAAATGTGCAGTCTCTTTTTCATTAATAAAACTTTAACGAACTTATGACTTTGGTAGTTTTTGGATTTGGAAAGGATTCAAAGGTTTAAATAGGATGTGACTTCAAGGGGATTCAGTACTCTTTGTGTCTTTCTACTTACTTGGGTGAATGTGTGTTTTCATGGATTTCTTACCATTCCATGTCAACCAATAACAAGAAGTTGAATAAGTCTTTGCATGGTGTGGTTCAAAAAAGAAAAAAGAAAAAGAAAAAAAAATCGATGGGAATTCAAAGCACACCCCTTAGACAAAATAAATGGGCTACAAGAACTAGTTATGGGACTAGAAATATATGTTACCCATGCTTGAAGGTCCCCTCTAACTAAGGTCCTTCCTCACTTCCTACTTCTCTTTTCTTCTTTAATAAAGAATGGTGGTTGTCCTATGTGAGCACTCTTGTGTCTTAGGGGGATGGCCTAGTCTTAGAATGGTGATGTGAGGTCATTAAACATGGTTGGTTTTGGTCTAGACCAAGGATGGATTTTATCAAGTCATTTAACCACGACATTCACAAGGGACTTCATGTGACCTTAGTTGGGAATTCTATTCCACACACTCTCTCTTCCACCTATGCTATCCATGTCTCACCTCACTACTAGTTTCATGTTCTTGTTCGATGTCCTGATTTGATGTGTTAAACTTCTTAGGTAGTTTCTTCTGGGTTTTTGTCTTTAACTATCCATAACCATTAATAATCCACGGGGCCCATGGACTCTTCAATTTGAAGTTATGCAAGGGTAATAAAAGGGTTGTGCCTACTTTGGGGAGGATCCACATGCATATCTTTTGGTTGGGTTAGTTAAGTCCTTTACCCTTAGACATTCTCACAATCAAACCCTTTTGTGTGCCTCATCAATGACATTCAATTATGCACATCTTCATAATGTTTTTTAGTAAATCATATTTTTATTGTTGTGAATTTTTAAACCCTCTTTAAGCATTTCATTGTGTTTGAACTTTTTTTTTGAATTTAATAATGGACTGCCTATCCATTTTACCCTATTTGTTAATCCTCTTGCTAACACTAAAGGAATCAATCAACCATAATCACAACATAGCTAAGTGTAACTACCCATGAGACAAGGTACTTAAAAGCTATCTTTTATACATTGCACACTAATTCATGATTTTTTTGTGATTGTACTAGAAGTGTGAACTAGAAGTAGGACTATCTTCTCCAAAAGATAAGTAGTAGCACCATGCAATGAGGATCCTTCATGATCATTGAATCTTCTCCCTTGCTCTTTAGCTACTAGCGGAGTTGGATGTTAGTTTTGTCCAAGGTGTTCACTTATATTGTCATGAACACCCAATTTTGTAAAAGATTGTAATCTGTACACTCAGGCATTTAGAGTCTATTTGTTCTATTGGAGTCAATTTGTATGTTAGTCAATAATCCCATACCTACCCAATATTTTGTAAGAAACTTGTTCCGCCTCTTGTTCACTTGAGGATGAGTTTTCATTTAGTCATAGGGGCATGATGAATTGTGTTTTGATGTGCTCCAATATTAGAGCCTTGATATCAGACCCTAAGATGTGATGTCAAATAGTCGATATTGTGGGATATATGGTAGCCTATAAATATAGCACTTAGGCACATGATTTCAATATATAGGTTTTTGAATGGAGTAACGAAGTTCTTGTAGTTTAGCCATTCTAGAGTTAGAATATTTTTGAGTGCTTGCAGTAAGAGTTTGAGTGTGTACAGATCTTTTTTCAAGCATTGATGTACTTGAGCACAGTAATGTGATGGAAATAAAGATGAGCCCTTTTGATAATCCTTATAGCACTGAGAATAGATTAATGTTTCCTTTAATGCATTTAATATTCATGCACGTTACCTTAATGCACTCTAATTAAGCAATTAATTTTTAGTTGTTAATGAACACAAGGATGACCACTTCGAGCATATGTGTAGCACTTGGTAACCTAGAAACGCTTAGTGTTTGGTGACCCAGCAATGCTACATGTGTTCAAGATGTGTTTGGAGATTGGGGATGGGTACTTGTGTTAGGCTAACTAGGTAGTAGATTAATTAGATATTAAATTCCTCTACTTTTTATTCTTCTTCTAGGCCATTAAACTTATAAAACATAAAATGATAAAAATTGTATACCTCAATTACACTTAACCATAAAGTTGTACCTCAAGAGTAGAACTAAGAAGACAATGATCATCTCAATTAGATTTCACTTCCTTGAACTAGTGTACTTAGGAACTTAAGGTTTGTAGAGTTTGACCAGATTGCGCGTGAATGCTTGTGATTTGTATGGTTGGGCGTAGGGGTACTTCACCACTCATCACTTGTGTTAAACTTCACTTTTCTCTTTTATTGTTTGCTTAGTTTTAGAGTTATTTAAAAATATGAAAAGAAGAATTAAGATATCTAAAACTTACTGTAAAAGAAAAGTGAAGACATGTTTGAGTTAATTATGGGTTGATTCCATTATTGTAACCATATATTTGTCTATTTAAATTTGTCTTGGGTTAGCTGTAGGTAGTGAATTAAGGGTGTTTGGTCTCTTGTGTAAGGGTTATTGTGATGGAAGCAACTGACTTGTAATCTTTGTAATGATCATTGTAAGATGTTGTGAAAAGTTGATAAGTTGCATTCTTGCTTGTCTCCCTTGTTTACCTCTCACTCCATGCTACAAGTTTTATTTCCTTGTTGTTGTGTTGGTTTATTTTGTGTAGTAATATTGCTACTATAATGACTTTGCACAATGTGTTGGAGCAAGTTCATTCCCAAATAAATCACCTTCGAATACTAAATCTAGATATTATGAAAAGACAAAACTATTTGCTAGAAAATAAGAAAACTAGCTATCTTTAATTACTACAATTAGAAGATTACAACTAGGTTCCCACAACTGACAAACATCCAAAACCTATTACACTCAAACAATATTGTAGGGCATGAGGCTTTACAACTAGACAATGGTTGTTCTCAATGCAAGACACAACCAATAGAAATCTCTGCCACAACCCAATATTGAGGTTTCAACTCAAAAGTGAGTTATAAGAGAATAGAACACATAGACCAACACACCACAAGTTGATCTTGGAGCTACAATCACTGATTGCACTCACTCAATGTGCTCACCCACTCTCTCTTGCTTAGTTCTCCATTCTCAGAGCTTTCTCCCTCTTCTATCCTATTGTCAAGAATGGATACAAATTATGATTATAGAGATCTAAAAACCTAAGAATCTTTCCTTAATAACTTTGTAAATGTTTCCCACATGGATTTGAAGTTTTGTTGAATGTTTCCCATTGAAACCACCATGTTGGAGTTGTCCCGGATTACATGAGATGTATCCTAGTGCCCCCAGATGTCTCCTTGTCAACCTGGGATGTTGTTGAGATGTCTCACATGAGTATGAGATATCTCATATGAGTGTGAGATGTTTCCCCTATGTTTGAGATGTCTCACTAGTGTCCAAGATGTCTTACATAAAATGTCTCCTCATTAGTAAGATGTCTCCCCTAAGAAAACCACAATTTAGCGAAGATGTCTCCTTTGAACTTGATATGTCTCTTGCTAAACCTCAAGTCTTAGCTAAGATGTTTCATGCACTTCCAAGGTGTCTTCCTAGAGTTGAAAACCTACAAAAAAAACTTGTACGACAAAGTACAAGAGAATTAGGATAGGTGTTCCTACACCATGTGTAATTCTATAACACTTACAATTTTAGATAAACATCCTTGTGGTAATGCTTTAGAAGAATCTTCTATATAATTTTTTTACATGTCTTGATTTTCTTTCACACCCTCTGTTAGTTACTTAATCTACACTTTCTCTCATCATGTTGTCACAAGTCCCATTAACTTGGTAATATTGGTCTTTATCTTTATTGGTTTTCTCCATTTTTTTTCAACTAGGAATATGACTCCAACCATTTAATTTAATTAAGCAATACATTAGGATGAAAATTATTAAAAAAGCAAGGGACTTTAATTTTTAGATGCTTCCCCACTTAAGGTAGGATTTACAAGAATCTTTCTTTTCTTTTAAGTAACATTAAAACATTGTCTAACTAGGGTTGCTAGTTTGTTAATGGACAAATATCCTTTATATCCATGGTTTTAGTGATGTCCTTATCCTCATCATTGCTGGCATATTTACCTCTTCTTCCAATAATTTTCTCTCTTTCTAAAGAACTTAGAACTATTTCCTCACTTTTTAAAGAATCCAAAACTTGTCTTTGATTCTAGAAATGGAGTGCATAATAGAATAGTGTTGGGTAGGAATGCATGGTCCTACAACTTAGGCTTAACATATTTGAGCCTGCAAAGATTACTTATAGTACACTCAAAACTAAATTTCTCTACCCCTCAACCACCACAGGCACACCACAGCACTACTTATAATTTGTTGAAGGATCTATGGCTAGCACATACATAGTGTAACAGATAATGAGGGATCAATAATGCAAGAGCAATGATAGGAAGCTAGGATGGTGTTCACTATTTTTAGGTCTTCCTCATGTCATGTCTCCACATAAGGAGTACCACTCAACAAATAGTAAGGGGAACCTTGGTTGAACCTATTTACAATTACTAATAGTAAGAGTGCAACTAAGAGTTGAATGCAATAGTTACTAAACACTAAATTATGAGGTTTTAACAATCCATAGTTGGAAATTTTACTTGAATTAACTTATGATTGATTTATAGGAGAGTTGATTAGAAATGATTGGTGCAAAAGTATAACAATGAATCTACAAGGATGGTTTTCAAATACATAAAAGGCCTAAACTCATGATGTTACTTTCTTAAAATGCAAATTGGATAATTAGGAATAAATAAAAAATTAATTGCCTTAAGTACAACATATTTTTCAATTTTGCATGAACATAATGCAACTTCTGTTAGGGAGGCATAGTGGAAGGCTTCAAATAAATATTTGGGATGGCAAAGGTTTAAGCTAGGATGGGTCTATACTGTGAGGCTACCTTGTAAAAAAATATGCTATCATCAGAAGTTAATTTGAGTTGTTTCCAACTGTAAGGAATAACATGCTTTTTGATTAACATTGCTAGAAGGTAGTATTTGATGATAGGGATTTATGGAGTTTCTTGAATGGGTTGATTCAAGTTGCTTGAAGTGACAAATTGAGTGGTAGTCTTAGGATTTTCTTGTGTAGTTTATCACTATAAATCACTATATGCCAATAATGTGGGGAAGTAGCCACTAGATTCTTCTAGTTTACTTGTTACTACAAAACACTTTCTTCGGAAATAACTTCTTCCTTCTTGTCACTAGTTATTACTCCATCCATATTGGGTGATAAGCTTAAATATTCATTGCCTCTAATTTGTTGATATCATGACATGTCGCTTCAATGATAAGAAGTCATAAACTTTGATCTCCTTTTTCTTAGGTTTAATTGCTATCATGGTAGATCACCTAGGTGATGATAGGTGACAACATTCTCTTCTTATCACTAGGCATAATTGAAATCAATGTCTAGTGATTACCTCAAACATGAAACAATCACAACTAAATTTTAAGCCCAATTCAAGGACACTTAGACTTGAATTAATTTCACACTTCATTAATAAGATCGCCTAGAGTTGTAGAACATAGATTCGTAATTGTTTAAGGCATGCAAACATCATAAGAAAAGCTTGATTGAATTTATGTGGATTTGTATCTAAATGCTTTAACATCAATGAGAAATGGAATTCAATGCAACTTTCCATCTTTTAAAGGAACTAAATTGGGTTGATTAATGCTCAAAAATAATATGAATATTTTAGAGACATCAAATCTTCAAGCTATTAAAGCTTTTAACATGTAGAAACACTCAAATTTGTGTTTAATGATGTGAATAAAGCCTAAGGTAAAGCACTCAAAACCTCCATCAACTAACTTTGAAATGAAATTTAAACACTAAATTGATTGAGATCACCACAAATTCTTAAAGAAACAAGGTTCTAAGTAAAGGAATGAGCCAAATTCTTGTTACAATAATAGATCAAGTACCATAAAATCCTTCAAATATATTTAAATATGATGATCACTTATGACTATCACTAACATTAAGATAAAATTAGATTTTAACATAACATTACTTCACAAAAATTCTTGAATTGGGAATCAAAACATGAGAAATTTTAATATGATTATGAGAATTGTTGTGAGTTGTGAGAACCTTCAAAATGTGAGATCTTATGAAAACATATGAGATTTAATGTGAAAATGGAATGAAGAGATTATGAGAATTATAGATAAGAGAATTACAAAGATCTTTACTTTATTGTGAGGATGATTTATTGTAAGAATGTAAGAATAAGGAAAAGAAAACATACAAAAGCTTATGGAATTACCAACACACCACTTCTTCTATTCATCTTTACAACAAAAGAAAAAACTCTTACCAAATACAGAATAAAGGAGGGAACCCTTTTTATAGCTTTTTAGGGGCTTATGATTATCTTATATATGTAAACCATCCTTCCTAGCATTATGTTGGAGGATGTTATGTTGGATATAGAACCCCTAATGAACACTTGGTCATGGTAATAGGAATTGAAAATCTAAGTAATCTAATGCAATGATAAGGAAGAAAAAGGAAATACAATGATGCCATGAACAAAAGGCAAAGAAGAAATGATAACAATAAAAGAATTAGCAAAACTTAGAAGTTTAATTAATTACCATAAATATATAAAAAGGACTAAAAGCTAAATCTAATTGAAAGAAGATAAAGGAAACATAAATTTGAATATTTGAATATAACGATAAATACAAAATAGTACAATGACATGTTTAGTCATACATAAAATATCCATAATCTATATACATAATGAATGAAAGAGAATAATCTAATACAAGTCTATAAAATATCATAAATATGTCAAGATACAAGTAGAATAATATTGAAAAGTAAACATGCATAAAATCCAAAGGTTAGCGACAATAACAAAGATCCCCTTACTTCACCTAGCCTTGATGAATTTTAACTAAGAGAGAGGGATTAGTAAATATTAAGTGAGAAACCTTGGCATGCCTCTAATTGAATTAAGAACAAGTCTCATGGTGGCTATGAAAAGGTATGTTGGCCTACAAAACATGTTAATAAGTATAAATCATCTAAACATCATAGCTCACACATCAAACAAGGTTTGAAAACCAACATAATATAATCAAAAATAAATAGCCTACTCCATTAATGAACCTCTAAACATGGAGACTAGCACACATCACACTAGGTTTTTGATGAAGCATCCAACAGTAGTTTATATGTCAATTGTAAGTCCTAAATTTGGGAAGTATTTCTTGTACCCTATGTTTATAGTCTAGTATGTCTAGTAGAGATTATTAGCTTTCTGAGATGCATCCTTCCCATCTTTGGTAATTCTCCAAGGTTACATGCATAATTCCAAGCTCTTTAGGGTGATTTTGGCTTTCTTTAGATGTCCTAAAATCCCATTTGGAATGCTTCCTTGAGTTTCAGCTTACATCGTGTTCAAAACACAAAGTGTAGCTTTATGAGGATGTGTTGACTATCCTATGTTAGCACATCCCTTGTGTTAGTGTAGGGGCATTGACATAGCCCATGTAGGACTAGTTTAATTGAATTTACTCCTTGTGTGTCTAGGATTGGCATAGGTTGCATCAACAAGCCATTGTTGATGCCTAGGCATTGACAAACCCTCTCTATTTGTACACGAAAACTATAAATACTTGAGGTGAGGTCTTTCATAAAAATAATTTATACTTAGACTTTCTTGCAATATTTTGGAATCTAGTTGTATAAAGAGATCTTCCTCTTTTAGGTAAGTTGATTTCCTTTCCTATTTTTTGTGTGTGTTTTAAGTTGTAACTTTCACAAGTGCAGCTAGACGCTATTAGAGTGATACCATGCTGTCATAGCTAAGAACCATTTGGTTAATGCAGAGTCCACTGTTTGCATGGTAAATAAAGCTTATGGTTTTTATCATTCTATTGTTGATGCCTTAAACATTAAAATATCAAAAACATTCATAAAACATTAAAATCATAAAAAATATTTATTTAATTCTTATTTTCATAACCTATGATGATTCAACCTTACCTAAGGAGGTCGTGACTATACAACATGGTGTTGGGCGGCCATCAAGGTTGTGAATAAGATCCACTCTTATTCCAATTTTTATATGGTGTTGCACCTATTACTTAAGGGATTACGACATGTATGAGTGTGTGAGAGCATTGCACCTATCCCCAAGAGGAATTGAAATGCATATGTATTTATTAATGTTTTGTTATTTATAATTATAAAATCCATAAAAGATAAAAATCATAAATATTATGTTTATCTTTTTCATCATGGCAACATGGATTTGAATTGTATTATATGTATCATAATATCTTTTATATTTATTGAATGCAACAACATATGAGTATTCTTAGTAATCCATAGCATCATCTTTGAAGGTTATGACTGGATCACACTATAACTCAAATGATATATTCCTATGGTCCAAACCTGTGGGACCCCTATCATTAGCACCATTTCTAGAGAGGGCATTGGTGAGTTTCCTAGAAATACTTCACCAACCTTGATTTTGATAATTATTAAAACCTAGTGTGTGTTTCTTAGCATTGTGTACATGTTTTGAACACATGCAAGATGGTGGATGATGCTAAGAGCCCACTAAAGACCTTAGCAAGAGTGCCAAAATAAAAAATGATTATGTTATCTTTTAACATTCTAATGATCCTACTTTGTCACTAGTTTCGTTAACATATCATTAGAACAATAGAGGAGGAGGTGTGACATTCATGGACATTTCAAAAAGGAATTGACCATGGCTGTGGTAGCAAACATGAAAGAGGCCCTGATCAACCTTGGGCTATAGGAATTCCACATATTATATGTGGCTTTGGATCCAAAATTTAGTGATTATGAATCTTAAATAAGGAAAAAAAATCCAAGATTAGATAATAGAGAAGGAAAGTTATTATGGCTTTTCATCTAATCATTCAAATAAGGAGTAAGATGAGAAAGTAGACATCAAAGGTAAAGGACCACTCTTCCATGAAGACCTATGACTAGGGGCTATCAATTCCAATGTAGCTCAAACCTATAAGGTTAATCTTGTCTCCAGGTTCTAGCATCTTTATCTATCAAGATCATCTGGTCATGATAATTCCCCTTTGTTTGATTGGGGTGAGATTATCATGAACATAATGACATTGTTTACATTCCACGAGGTCATGTTCATGAAAATAAGATCAAATGCATCAACAGGGTTGATGTCCATTATACACAGGATATACTAATGATGATCCCCAACTTCATGTGTAGGCATTTGATAATGCTTGTTATTTCCAAGGGATCATTAGCGATTGGTAGAAGTTGTGGTTGCTCTGTTACACTTTCATTGAGAAAGTAGAAACCTTGTATAAGTTGTTGACATCTAAGTTAATTTAGGCATGGAAAGACATGGTTAAAATCTTATACACCAAATTACAAAATATGCTTGCATTTTCAACATTTGGAAGGAAATGGTTGAATGGAGGTAATGAGCCTATGAATCACTATACATTTCCATGGAGAGGTATCTAAAAATAGCCCATTGCTGTTTGAACCATGGCTTCAACCAAAGGGAGTAACTCATGCATATCATGGAAGGCCTAAGATAGGTATACAAAAAGTCCATGGCTCAAATTAAAGTGCTTCTTGATACTATTGCTATCATGGAAGGTGAATGGAGAAAATGAAAATCTTAAGAGGAGTCCAATCAAGATCCCATGTGTAGAAATAAGGTCAAAATCATTAAAGGTACCACTAAACCTCCTACTACTATTGAATCCTTGATGCAAGATCAAGTTTAAACTCATAAAGGCTCTATAGACTTGGCCCACTATGTGGACCAAGTTTGGGGTGCGATGGATGAGAAAATAATCACTACCCTTCAAGACATTGAGGGAAAAGTGGTTGAAGTGGTGATAAAAGTAGTTGTACTAGTTGGACATAGAAAGAAGTATGAAGGCAAAGATAAGAAGAAGCTCTCTTCTTGTAATGGTGTAAAAGAAGATTTAGATGAGGCTTCCTTGTCCTCTAGTGATAAGGATCCTTGTGAGTACTATGTAGGTCCTCATGACTTACAATGTTACTGAGACATGGCCCATATGAATAGTAACATGGAATAAGTAGGGATGCCTTTTAATCTAAAGTTCATTAGAAGGAAAACATGAAGGATCATCTTTTATGACCAAGTGTAGTATCCTAGAGGTGTGTACCCATAAGCCATGCAGTAGTACCAATAGTGATAAACTTCAAATCCTTGGGATGTTGCTCCATGAAATTCTCTAATGCAAAAACACATGCCTTATTCTCCAAGTGTTTAGGCAAGTATTTATTCCCCTCAATAATACCAACTTGTGTTAGTTAATCCTACCTTGTAAGCTCTGTATCATCAACAATAATTTCTACTACCTGATTGCATGTAAGGTGCGATCCTAAGTTAAATTACTACAAAGGAAATCAAAATCTTATGATATTACATATTATGTTAATCTTGCTTCTACATATCTTCTTGGGAAATATTACGAAGCTTCTATTGATATGGTTGTGGAGAGAAATTTGAGATCCCATGATAGGAAATTTTTTCATAAGCATAGATGTGAACACCATGGGGCTGGGTCTAATCCATCCTGTAGCTTATGTGAAGAGGATAATCTTTCTAGTAGAATAGAAGTTTGAATCCAAGAGGTTCTTATACCATTTTGTGATTGCTATAAGAGAAAAACATCTACTTCAGGAAAAAGAAGAATGAAACCTAATGGTAGTAGTATCATGATAATTAGTATGTCTACGGTAGCCACATAGGTAGGAAAAGGAGGTCATCTTCCCAAGAATAAGATTGATCCTAATAGTTAATGGTGGAAATTCAGAATAGTAAGAAAGGTCATTACTTAGCTCTTTGGAACTCTTGTTTGGGAGTCAATATCATTTCATTATAGTAGTACATTGATTGAGGGCTTTCCTCTCTCAAAAGTAGTAACATCAAGTTGGAGATGGCATACTAATCATACACATATTCTATAAGATAGGTTAATGATATGATGAAAACTTTGACAAGATGGTTATACCCTATATATTTCTAGGTTATCAAATTAGAGAATAACATGGAAGATAGCTTCCTTATCATCATGGGAAGAGCCTAGTCAAGTACCATTGATGCTTGGTTAGTCTTCCAAGGCCTTCAAATTGAAATTGGTAGGAAAGATGTGATTGGGAAGACATAGTACAAGTGAATATTATGTGATCCTTTCTAGTCATGTGGAAAGTATGGTTGTAATTGTTGTATTTTATCAAAGATGTGAATTTCCTTGAAGAGCATTTTGTCCATGAAGACACACATTAGGTATTTAAGAGATCAATTGATCCTCTTGCCTCATTTGATGTTGAATCATTCAATTTATAAGTTGAGAATATAGCGAAGGAAGTTATAGTGGTGTAATATGATCCAAAATTTTGGGACACTCTTGACTTGTTCCAGGATATTTTTACACCATCACTAGAACTCGAGCCACTTCCTAAAGGCTTGGAGTACTTGCTCCTCATAGATGGTCATCCTATCATTGTTTATTCCTCTTTGAAGACCATCCAAAAGGTTGAATTGAAAAAGATAGTTGCAAAGTGAAGAAAATCCTTTACTTGGTTTCATGATGAACTGACAAGAATTGACCTTTCAATTTATCAAGATCACATATACATGGATTTGAGTGTCAAACCTTGGTGGATCCTACAAGTTAGACTCAATTTGAATATGCAGGATGTGGTAAAAAGTGAAATCATCCATCTCTTATGGGCTGATTTCATTACTTCTAACTTTGACAGTAAGTAGGTTAGTTTAACTATAGTTGCACACAAGAAAGGGAATGGATGATGAGTTTTTATTGACTAAATATTATTGATTGTTGCTACTTTCAAGGAATATTTTCCATTGCCCTTTGTATACTAGGTATTAGACAACATCTCTGGCCAAGAGTACTACAATTTTATTGATATGTACTCTGGTTACAATCAAATCAACACTGTGCTAGAGGATCAAACCAAGATTATCTTCATCTGTTCATGGGAGACTTTTACCTTCAAACACATGCCCTTTAGGTTATGTAATGCATAAACCACATTCCAATGGTTAGTGATGTCTATGTTCAGGATTACATTGACGAGAGTATGGAATTCTTCATGGATGACATTTTCACATATGAAAAATCATTTCAGGAAGCCTTGGATAAGCTTGAAGCTATTTTACATGATTGCTACCAAGTGAATTTAAAGTTAAATTGGAAAAAGAGCTAGTTGATGATAACTGAGGGCATCGTTCTTGGTCATAAAGTTTCAAAGAAGGGGATAGAAGTTGATCTTGATAAGATCTGCACCATCGAGAACATGACATAGATCGCTATGATAGTTAAAGAGGTGTGATATTTCCTAGACCACATTGGTTATTATCATAGTTTTATTAAATATTATTCTAGAATAGCTAGGTTCCTATTTGAGCTCACAAAGAAAGATGTTCCATTCTTATGGAACAAGGAATGTGAAAATGCCTTCCAATGTTTGAAAGATGGACTAACACAAACTCTTTTATTACAAAGTTTCAATTGGACTCAACCATTTTAGATAATGATGGATTCTTTTGATTTGACATTGAGTGTTATCCTAATGTAGTTTGTTGAGAAGAGGAGGCCATACTACATCCATTGTGCTAGCAAAAGCATTGTGGGACCTTGACTAAACCACATCACCAAAGAAAAAGAATTGATAACTATCTTTTTTGCACTCCAAAAATTTAGGAATTATGTTTTGGGATGAAAACTTTTCATTCATACTGATCATAGTGCCATCCAGTTCCTCATGAACAAACTAGATGTTAATCCTTGTATGATCTAATGGTTGGTTATCTTGTAGGAATTCGATCTTCACATGATTGATGGTAAGGAAGCTGAGAACATGGTGGGAGATCATCTGTCATAGTCATGAATTGGTAACAAGGGAGAAGGTGTTCTTCTTGATGACTTTTTAAATGATCACATTTTTAAGGTCATTTTCAACTTGAAGAATGGACGTGAATGCTAATGGTTTTTGAAAATTATTAATTACCTAGGTGGAATAAATGCAAGATTCAATGATGCCAACACTAGGTGAGACCTTACTTGGTTTTCAAAGAGCATCTCTACAATTGATTCCCTAATGACCTAGTAAGATGCTGTACTCTTGATGCAAGTCAATATGATGTATTGGCTCATACACATTATGGTGTACATGGTGAGCTCTATGCTCCTACTTGTGGGCTATTTTTGGCTCACCATGTTCTATGATGTTCAACACTTTATGTGTTGTTGTGTCAATGTAAGGGAGGTATGTTTTCATGGATGGAGAAACTACAATAGTGGATCCAACCACTAGAGCCCTTTGTTGTATGGAGGATTGACTTTGTTGGTTCCATCTCTCTAATCTCCAATAGCAAGAGATACATCATTGTATGCATAGATTATTACATGAATTGGGTGGAAGTTACTACTATTAAGAAGTGCTCATCTACACTACATCAAACTTTCTTCGAAACAATGTAGTTCAACATTTGTTGAATCTTGATTTTCGATAATGGTATGTATTTTACTGATAAGATCTTAAATAATTTATTATAATCTTATGGAATTAATCATAAGTGAACTTCCCCTTATCATTTGTATGCTAATTGCTAGGAAGAGGTTACTAACCATGAAATTGTTAGAATACTTAGGAAGACAATTAGTAGGTATAGAAGAGATTGGGCCAACAAGAATAATGAAACTCTTTAGATCTATTGAATAACATGAAAAAATCCCATGGGTTACACATAATTCAAGTTGATCTATATATAGGTTCCATGTCTATCTCTTGATCTTAAAATGAAAACCTTGGGTGATGTTGCAGATTTTGATATCTCAACCTTCTTGATGATAATTGCAGAATCACTTTGATATGCAATGAATTAGAAAATTATTACATCAAGGCTTGGCGCAATTTTCATATAATGGAGTTCAATTTCAAACTTGATAATAAGGTCCTCTAGTTTCATCTGTTACACTTGGTTCATTTGGGTAAATTTTAATTTCATTGGGAAAGACTATACATTATCCATACTAGTTACCAATATAGTGTATCACACATCTATCATCTTGACAAGCCAGATAAAATTTTCTTGGTTAATGGGTAACTCCTAAAGCATTGTAGAGAGTATCATTTTCCTCTAAGAGTATCTAATAATCAATCTTTTGTTCTACACTTAGAGCTCTATTAGATGATAGATATGAATTTTTCATGGAGGCAAATCCTCCATGCCATGTTGAACTTGTTTTCTTTTTTGTTATTTTGGCATGTTTAATTAGTACCTTTCATAATTTTAAGCTTAATAATTAATCATTCATAATATTTCTCTTTTTCTTGAGTGTGTTTGTATGCATGTGGGAAAAACCAATTAATGTGCTTTATGAATGCTGACCCAACAAGCCAATGGTGGATGGGTGAGTTAAAGATGTGATGATAATGCAGGAGCACCAAATGGATTCAAAGTGGAGCCTTGAAAAATGAAGCACCCATATAGAAAAAATTATTCACCTATTTTCTTCTATCCATCATCAATGAACTAGATTCAAATTTAGTGTGGAGATAGGACTCACATTGCGAGCTATTGAAGCTAATGCTCTTGGAATCATGGGTAGATGTTGGATCCACATCTTAGGATGTGAGTTATAGAATCCTAAGGAGTGCTTGGTCACTAGTAAGAAAGGATGTATCATCAAGAATCCTTATGACCACTACATGGTTATAATTAGTATGATTGGACCAAGATGTACATGTTGCCTTAGCTAGCCACCCTAGTTAGAAGAGGTTTGTGATCTCTTGAACCTATGTGTGTAATATGGTAGATATGGATTCTTATATCATGTAAGTCAAAGACTTCATGGAGTGATCCAATGCTCTAATAATTCTCATAACTCTCAGGCATCATTTAAAACTTCAAGTTATTGGTCCACACAAATTGGTATTTTTATCATCCTAGACTAATTCTATGATTGCTCCATCTAAAATAAAGTAAGTGGTTGAATCAATATCCATGCAAGCCTCTCTCCTATTTAATCCATTATCTAGATCACTTGAACTCCAATGTAATAGTTTAAGAACACTTATTATTTCATCCCTACTCATGGCTATGAAGGCCTAGAAGTCTCTTCCTTAGTAAACTTTGATAATGTCAGTTGTTGCTTCCACCTAATTTCTAAATCAATATCCTTCCAAGGGTTAAAACTCATAATCATTGATCCCAAACCATGATCATGTTATCATTTCTTGGTCATGGTATTGTAATTTCTATTGGAATTGGGATTACTTAGCATAATAAGAGGGATCAATGGGAGGGATCAAATAGAGAAAAATTCAAAAAACCTACTATGCATACATGGATGGATAGAGGAAAACCAAAATAGGATCTTAATTTTTGGAAATTTTATGATATGTTACCTTAGTTTAATTCCACCAATGATTATTCTATGGAATAACCAAAGCTAGATGATACTAATAGAGGTAGGCATGACCTTGGACTTGGATTGAAGCCTTGGAGATCTATCCCTACTACGTTTATGAGTAATGATGAAGGGATGTTTTATTGGATCTCTCATGGCATATTGGACAAGCTCATGTGCTTCATGAGCTAATTAAATGATTGGTTGGGGATCCAGTGATATTGAACTTCTTCCTCTCTCTCTTATCCATCATGCATTTTCTATTCCTTCCCTTCCATTTCTTATCCATTGTTGTGTATGGAAGAAAGTCAACTAGGAAAAGTGAAGGATAAGATTGATCATCTAAGGGGATAGAATCATGTTTGATGTTAATGTCTCACTAGTTATTGGGAATCCATGAGTGTCCTATCAATGGATTTCACATGCGCAAGAAAGGTGGAAGCTTGCTATGAGGAGGATTAACTTGTGAATCCTTGGTAATGTGGCATTAAGAGCAAGTGAGTTTAAGCTTAACTCCAAGGATGGTGATGGTTTCAAGGCATAAGGCACTTGATTAGTCTTCTGTGTGTGTGTGGTTGCAACTTAATAAGCCTAATGATTTGACTAGAACTATCTTCTTTGATTTTTTCTTTCAACTTGCATGTTTGATTATCTCGGTCTACTTGGGTGTTAGTGTTGTAAGTTTTATAGCCTTTTTAGTTTGTTGTTTTCTATGTTCATATCTATAATTATTATGTCAATTTTCTTTAGTGCATGTTATTTATTAATGTTTTTCAAGGCTGATGTCTTGTAACTTAGTTGTGAAAGAGAGACATAGATGGATATGTGTTTTTTGATCCTATATTGTTTTTCATACCCATGTATGTATTCAACATTAGGATGTGAGTTTTTTCTTCATTTTTTCTTTGGTTATTATACTTACCATTATTTTCATGCATGATTTTTTCAATGGTGGTTTAATGCCTAAGGATTTCACATGCTTTTTAGCATCCTTGAAGTCCAACATGTTTTGACATGTATACTCCAAAGGCTTGTGAATATGACATCATTTAGTTCCACTTGGAGAACACTTGCTTAAGCTAGAACCTAAAGGTCACCTTTGAGAAAACATTTGGAGGTGAAGGGATCACTTCCTAGAGCTACAAGTATTAGAAATTCATAATAATTTGTAGGTAAATATAAACCTAATGATATTTTAAAGATCATCCATCACACTTGAGACATCATTAGTTCCATGGGCATGCGAGGGGACTCTTCTTGCTAGTCATCATTTCTTGGTCCCTCTTCTTAAATAATAAAATTTTATAATGGATCTTGTGTCAAAGTATCTTTACAATTCTAATCTTTAGCATTAACCTTGTCATCTATCTACTCCTAGTCATTGTGTTTTAAATGTTAAAGTTATGGGACTAGTTTATCTAGTCATGGGGGAATTATGAAGCTTCTAGTGGCAATTTATGTATTAATTGTAAGCCATGAATCTAGAGAGTATTTCTCGTGTCCCATGTTTATAGTCTAGTATTTCTAGTAGATATTATTAGTTTTTTGAGATCCATTCTTATCCTCTTGGATCATACTTCAAGGTTGCATGCATAATTCTAAGCTCTTTAGGGAGATTTCAGCTTCATTCGAATATCCTAGGATTCCTTTTAACATGCTTTCTTGGGTTTCAACTTGCACCTAGGTTCAAAATGTAAAGTGTGATCTTTGGAAGGATTGTGATGATTACTCTACATTAGCACACTCCTTACATTAGTGTAGGGATACTGACACACCCCTTGTAGGTCTGGTTTACCTAGCTTTACTCCTTTTGTGTCTAGGATTGGCTTGGGTTGCATCAAAGAAACTTCATTGATGCCTAGGCATTGGCAAATTCTCTTCATTTCCACATGAAAACTACAAATACTTGAGATGAGCTCTTCAATAAAAATAATTCATAGTTAGAAATTTTTTGGAGGTTTTAACATTTGGTTATGTAAAGAGCTCTTTCTACCTTGGGTAAGTTGATTCCCTTTCCTATTGTGTGTATGTGTTTTAAGTCATCTCTTTCATAAGTGTGGCTAGACACTATCAGAGTGCTACCATGTGTATGTAGCTCAGAATCATTTGGTCAATGTAGAGTCTAGCATTTGCATGATAAATAAAGTTTATGATTTTTATCATTCTACCATTGATGACTTAAACATTAAAACATCAAAAAATTTATAAAATATTAAAACCATAAAAAATATTTAACCTTACCTAAGGAGGTCATGAATATACAACATGATGTTGGATAATCGAGGTTATGAATAAGAGCTAGTCTTATTACATTTGGTGTGTTGTGTTTCACCTATCCCTTGAGGGATTATGGCACATTTGCATGTGCATGAGCATTACATCTATATTTTCCACACATTTCATGTGTGGTGTTGGACCTATCCCTTGAGGGATTGTAATACATATGTATTCATTACTATTTTTTTCTTTATAGTTATAAAATCCATAAATATTTGTTTTATCTTTTCCATCATGGAAATACAAGTTTGAATTGTATTATATATCATAATATCTTATATATTTTTTAAATGAAAGGATATACATGAGTGTTCTAAGTAACTCACTCAACATCTTTTTTGAAGCTTACGATTGGATCACACCATCATTTGAATGATATATACCTTTGGTATAAAACTAGAAGGACCCTTATCAGTTTTAAATGTGTGAATTATTATCATGTGTACTTTTCAAAATTTTCAAATCCAACGCCAAACTACCATGCATATGGATTTATTTATTAGTGTCAAACTAAACTATTAATGCAAGAGGTGCAACCTAACAGTTACCTCTAATGTTATGGAGGTATTAAGAAAAGGGACTAATGAATTATGGATCATTCTCTCCTCTAATATGGGGCCTACAACAAGAGCCATATTGATGCATCCTAGTAAGGGTCAAAAACCAAACATCTCTAGGAAGCCCATATCCAACCTGCCATCCAACTCATTGTTAGCTTTTGCAAATCAACAGCCATACAAGTATAAAAATAAGTACAAACCAAACATTAATGATGAAGGCACATAACCAATAACTAACAAGACTAATCAACCGAAGGATTTAGTGAGAAATAATAATTAACTTCATGATTGGTGCCAACAAATTGACATGGTCTAAAACTACTCAATAGAGTTCAATAAAGCCTAAAGTCATTAAAACATTTTAAATTAAGCTTAAATGGTAAGATAGAATTAGAAACAAAAAAAATTATAAGACCACAACCTCACCATAATCCATGATGATTAACCATATCTTGACCAGAACTCATGATTCACACAAAAAATTCTTTGACAAAAACTATGGTGAAAATTATTAACCAAGACTTGACCATGGCCTAATTATGACTCATCGTGTCTATACTAGGACTTGACCATGATCCATGGTTAAAAGGAATTCCTAAGAAATATCTTATAATGGATAAAATGATAATAAAGGTTTAACCATAATTTCACCATGACTCATGATGCCTTATTGCAACACGTGGAAGTGCAAGTTTTCACAAAACAGAAATTAGAAATGGAAGACAAAACTATAGGATTAATCAAAACTTGATCATGAACCATGGTGAGAGATCACAACTTGAACACCAATTGTGCTTAATGCCAGTAGTCTCACCATGACCTATGGTTGAATTGTGGTTTTGGTACGAATCCTGAAAAAGGTAAAAAATAACTTAGAATGATCATAGAATAATTAACAATTGACAAGGAAGGTCTAGAACTCTAAGGACATGACTCAAGGATCATAAAGAAAATTACAAACTGAGGTAAAAGTAATAAAAAATTAATACTCAGACAAAGGGTCCAAATCCTAAATAAAATTTCTAAAAAATTATAAAGTGATAAAGACTCAGAATTCAAAAAAATGGTTGAAACATAGTTGAATCTATGGTAAGATAAACATAATGAAATAATGATATGAATATAATACTTAATACCTAGCTTGAAATAATTAACATGATAAATTTTGATAAACCTTCTTTTCCTAAAATTGGTAAAGAGCATAAAATTCAATAGAAGGGACTAAATGAGTTATTCACAAAAATTAGACAATGCTACATATGCAAAGAAAGACCTAAACATAATGCTAATTACATATAGATCTAAAGAAATTTAACAAATTCCATCCTTGTTAATAATACATAATTCTATAAATTGAAACAAATTGAAAAAAGTACCAAGATAACTCACCTAAGAGATAGAAGCATAAATCCATGAGTAACACATGAACTCTATCAAATAATATTGTATAGTCATGCACAAAAAATCTTCAAATACCACCACATGCCTTCAAACCAATAGTTCTTTCACATCCAAGATAATGGATATCAAAGTACTTGGTTGAATGGGGTATGGAATTTTTATGGAAAATCTACCAAGAAACTCAACGTAGCAAAAAATGTCCTAGTTTCTAAAAATAAAAAATACAATAAAAGAAATCTACCAGAAAACTAATCATAAGTCACATAATTTTCTACAAAGCCATAAACAATACTAAAATTACTTTAACTAAAATAAAACATATCATAAATAAGCTAATTAATAAAAATAGTACTTTCTTATGCAAAAATATATCCATGCCATCATTTACCCATGTCATATGCATACCATAGCCTCCACAAGAGCTTGCTAAACTCATCCACTAGGTTAGTATATACTAGCTAAAATTAATAATTAGTTAATGCATAGAGTTATATATACATAAGAATAAAATATAAAGCTTAAAATCTAACTAGTTAATAAGCAGACACAAAGAAAAACATAACACCCAAAGCATCAAGAAAAATAAAATGATAAGTATACTAATCGAATTATTGAAAATACAAGTTATTGCATTCTCCTCTCTTAATAATATTCCTCCTGAAAGATCTCAAGGTGGGATGACCACATAATGATCTCAAGCTTCTAAGTTGATTCTTGAGAATCATGAAGATTTCATAAGATTTGCACCATGAGAACTACTTTGCTATGTAACTACTATTCCATCATATTCATGATCCTTATGGGATACTCCATATACAAACCGTTGACTTGAAGTTGTACCTTAGTCTAATTGACAACATCAATATCATTAGAAGCATACTTTTGAAGCATAAATACATGAAAGAAATCATGAATGATTAAAATCTGAGGAAAAATCATACCTACACTAGCTCTCCTATGCACTGAAGAACATCAAATGGTCCAATGTAATGATATTGAAGCTTATCTTTTTGAGTGAAACACATCAAGTATTTCTATGGATAGATAGAAATGAACATCTTGCCACTAACCATGAACTTGAGATATTTTCTTCTACGATTCATGTAGCTAGCTTGACGGTCATGAGTTGCTTTAAGCTACTCATATATCTTCTTGATTTAATTTTTTGTATACAATACTATGTATAAGCTAGTCTACTATTTATTCTTAATCATGTTCAAACACAAATAAGTTCTATAAATCCTATCATACAAAATCTTATACGATGTCTCTTTTAGACTTTCTGTGTAGTTTTTGTTGTAGGTGAACTCTACCAATGATAACAAACTATCCCAACTATTGAAAAATTATAAAGAAAAAGATCGAAGCATGTTCTTGAAAAGTTGGTTAACTCTCTCAACCAATCTATCTATTCATAGATGGTATGCTAAACTAAAATTCAACCTCGTGCCCAAGCTATCAATGAATTCTTATTGAAATTAAGAAGTAAATTTGACAACATGATTGAGGATAATTTTGATAGGAATGTTGGGCAATTGAAAAATCTTAGTAATGAATAATTGCATAACCTTTTTTGCATTGGTTGTAGTCTTTTTGATGGAAATAAGTGGACTTGGTCAACATGTTGACAATGACAAGGATGATATCCTTGCCACCCCTAGTGCATGGTAAATAGATAGTGAAATTCATACTAATCACCTTTCACTTTCACTTAGAAATAGTGTGAGGTACAAGCAGCCACTTGGTCATTGATGAGTGGCGAGGTACCCCTACACTCCACCATACGAATACGAGCGTACACGCGCGATCCGGTCGAACTCCGCAGACTAAATGCCTTAACACCACAAGAAACACTTGGGGTTAATCGTTCGTTGTCTTCCCAGGCTTGCTTGTATGTGTCACGGTGTATGGTTAAGCAAGTCTGAGGTATGTGATTTTTTTGGTATTTTCGGCTTATCTTCTATGCTACCAGGAGAAAGGGTTGAGAAAACTAAACTAACTCTAACTAAGATCTAAGTCTAAATTAACTAGCGTCAGCATCCGTTCCCACTTGCCGGACACACCCTGAACTATGCAATTGCAGCTTACCAAACGGTAATCGTTACTGGGATCGCCGCACGTAACACAAGTGCTCGAAGTGGTCGTACTGAGGCACCTATTTAGC
>MNCI01008746.1:1214033-1429069 GCA_015680685.1 Gnetum montanum
CTAGAATACGCTACTGGGTTACCAAGCATCCAATGCTCGTAATTGAGTCGTACTCATGCATTGCGTCAAGCAGCCGATTCCTTAACTAGCCGTACAGGTCCGTAGACGCTCGTAATCAAGTCATACTTGAACGCACTAGGAAAGCAGGAAATAAAGCAAGAAATGAAACCACGTGCTGCAAGGTTTATCCAAACAAGTTCGTCTTTCTTTCCGTACACAACTTGGGTTCAGGTTACAAGCTGCTCGAATAAAGAGCCGTTCACTCTAGGACTCCTACTGCGGGCACATGGGGAAAAATTTTAACTCTGGAGTGATCAATCTGCCAGAGCTTCGCTACACTAGCCAGGATTGGGAAATAAGGGGAGTGCCGCCTCTTATTTATAGAAATGGCGGCAGGATGCGATATCACGTACACGATATCGCAGGAGAAGACGCGATATCGCGTACGCGATATCGCATGGGATGCAATATCGCGGCAGCCGCGATATCGCGTACGCGATATTGCGGCCTAGTGCAAATCGCGTCTCATCAGTCATTGATGCATAAGCTTAACCTACTAATAGATCAAGCACTTTGCCATGAATTCTCTAACTTACTTCTTCATGCTTGAGCATTAGTATAATCTCTTCAGCAATTAATACATCTTTTTGGTACTAGGATGTACCTAAAGCTTATTGAAGTGAGGTTCCTCCAATAGACACTATCATAAGGAATCAAGAACACATACCTAATTATTATGATAAAGTAAGCCAACTCCATTTGTTGCAATTGTCTCTTCAAGGTCTTTTTGTTATTTTTGTGGAAGGGCCATTCTTGTTTCATAGTTCTCATTAATGAACATTCTTCTTCATAGGGTATTGATCAAATTACTATTTTTCATGAGTTTTAAGATGTCTTCCATTCAAAGTTATATAATTTACCTCCAAGGAGTGATGTTAAATTTGAGATTGTTCTCACACTCAATGATAAACCTATCCCTAAGGTTTTACATATAGTGCCACTTGTTAAGTTAAACTAAAGATTCAACTTCAGCATCTACTGGATAGGAGTCTAATTTTCCCAACTATGTCCCTATGGGATGCTCATGTTTTCTTTACCAAGAAGAAGAATGGTAGCATGAGATTGTGCATCCATTATCAATAGCTGAATTAGGTGATGGTGAAGAACAAGTACTCTTTGCCTTACATAGATGATTTTTTTAACAAGTTGAGGAAAACTTGGGTGTTCTCAAAGATAAATATGAAGTTGATGTATAACGAAGTTTGCATCAAAGATGATAATGTTTCCAAGATAGCCTTTAGGGCATGGTATGTACATTATGAATTTATGGTTTTTTTGTTCAGACTTAATAATGCTCCTATGGTGTTCATGCATCTCATAAATAGTGTGATGAGACCATACCTAAACCATTTTATCATTGTATTTATTGATCATATTTGGTAGAATTTACATGAATAGCATTTGAGAATTGTATTTAAAATGCTTAGGAAGCATGAGTTGTTTGTTCAACCTTCAAAGGTTTTGTTTTAATATCATAAAAGTTAGTTTTTAGGGCATATCATTTGAGAGGTTGGTATAGTGGTGGATCCTACTAAGATATCAATTCTTTAGGATTGTCCTATTCTTAATACAGAGATTCACAGTTTTCATGGATCAGTAGGTTATTAGAAGAGGTTCATTGAGAACTTCTTCCATATTACATTACCTCTTATGAAGCCATTATAAAAGAATGTTGAATTCTTATGGAATCCACATTGTCAAGCTAATTTTGATGGGATCAAGTGTAGATTGATTTAAACTCTTGTATTAACTTTTTGTACTCTAGATATATTATTCAACACTTTCATCAATGCATCAAGTGAAGATTATGAATTTAGTGTTATGCAGGAGTAAAAATTGGTATCATAGGCTTTAAGGTAGTTGAAGACTCATGAAATGTGCTATCCAATTCATAATCTTAAGCTATAAGTGATGGTGTTTGTCTTGAAGGTTTGAAACTACTATTTTTTTAGCAAGTAGTTGATGATTTAGGAGAATTACAAGGAAGAAATTCCTTTCAAAAGGGGTTCCTTGTTAACTATTTAGGAGGAAATTACTTGCTATAAGAATTAATAATATTTACATCTTCATTTTTGAAGGATATCACTAATGGGAGACCTTCTCCACACTTGATCTTAGAATTTCTATGTAGCATGAAGATCCTAGAAGGATCAATAGGAGAATACCAATCTCTCTACAATAGATGCATTATGACCAAAGAGAATAGGAAGAAATACAAGCACATATGTAGGGGTAGCCTATATGTGATCAGCAGTTATCATCTATAGGCCACTGGTGTAGGGGAAGTCTTTTGAGACTCTTATTAAAAGATACTCAAGCAAAAGACTTTCCACTGCAACACCCACAATTGAAAATGAGTAAGAAGAGGAGTATCCATTTTAGAGTATGGTAAAGTATCTATGGTAAAAGTATGAGTTGATTTTGGTCAAGATATCTTTTGGATATTTTTTGATCTTGTGATGTATTTCTTGGTGCTGGTATTTAAAATGAACATTGCTATATATAAATTGCTTTATGGATATCTTGTTTTTAATATTTTGAGATATTTAACATGATAATTTGTGTTACTTTGACCTTTCTTGTGAATATTTGATCTAGGTCTATATTTTTTCTCCTTGTCATAGAACTGCTTTGCCATATCTTTTTTGTTGATATTTAAAAAGGGGAAGAATATTGGATAATTATAGAACTATGGGTTATTGATTATTTGTTACTAATGGCTTATTGGTTCAGAGATAGGTTACTTGATTAGCAAGGGTCAAACTTTGGACTTTGGGTTTTGGTTTTAAATACTTTTGGCCGTCACTTGAAAGGCTTGGCTTAGTTGTGTTGCAATTAGTTGTGGTTCATTAATTTTAACTTTATGAATGTATAAAGGAAAAATCTTAATAAAAATTGATTTTTCATCATTAGTTCGATGAAATCAATGCTAAGAGATGTGTACTCTTTAATAGATTTTGTTCCTTAGCTAAATGTTTGTTTATATATGGGACTATTATATGATATGAAATTTCATCTTATGGAACATTTTTTAAGGATGTTTGGATAGTTACTTTTCATGATCCCCTCCTTTTGGATGTTGTCTAAAAAGGGTGAGAGTTGTTTTGATATTGGTCATGCATACTATATGATGTTGCTCTTTTTATGATATATAGTTGAAGATAGGTTTATGTGCATTAATGAAGATAGATTGTATTTTGCTACACACACAAAAATGTTTATTTCTTTATTTTTTATCTTATAATGTTATGGTATTATGCTAACCCATTTTCTCAAGTTTTGGACATCATTGAAAAGGGGAAGATTCTTGATGTTTTGGTATGTCAAAACCTTAAGGAAAATGGAGAATATAGAATGTTTGTTGTGGATGATGATTTTATAGGACATGAACAAGAACTCCACATGAGAACTGAGAACTAAAGGAAATGAGATCTACAATGAAATGAAAAAGTGAAGATCACATGGACAAGATGAGAGCATGGATGAAAAAAAATACTACAAATTAAATGAAGATGCTTCAAGGATTGATAAGAAGGAAAATTGATAGGAGAAAGCCTTAGAAGACAAGGCCCAAAAGTTGAGGAGACATATCCTAAAAATAGTAGATGTCTTTATCTCAAAGTAGATGTCTCCCTAGAGATGTTCCATAGAAGACATCTCATTTTCCAGTGAGACATCTCTTCTGAATTGAGGCCAATCTTAGGTAGACATCCCAACTTTAAAGAAGATACATACACTAGCTGTTTGATAGCCATTGCATGGATTCTGAGAATTTTTTAGAAACTCTAAGGCTATAAGAAGATTCTAAAATCTTGAAAATTATGCAAGTACTATTTACACAAGATCAATAATTGTCTAATCTATGCTATTGTATTCTTATTCTTCACTGTAATATCATTTTCTTGGTTGGATGTTGTATAGTGCTTCAAAGTGTAAGAACTTGTAAATTTAGTTACATTATTTTCTTTTGTCTTTTTCTTTTTCTTGTGGCTTTACGGGGTTGATGTGCTTCTTACAAGAAGGAATCTACATTACACTTGTTGGGACCTTGCAGGGTTGAGTGATTTTGTAATGTAAAAACACTCCAAAGGTGAGTTCAATTTTGTGAAGGTTTTGGGATCCTTGAAATCACATTTTGAACTTGTTGGGACCTTGCAGGGTTCAGTGGTTTTGCAATGATAAAACACTCTAGTGTAGAGCTCAGAGCTTGTACAAGGTATGATACTCTTCAAATCATATTTTTTGAGAAAAAAATCTTGGAGTTGTGCACATATTCTACCCTTTGAGTGTGGAAGTATTCAAGTTAGGGAACCACATAAAATTTGGTATTTTTTATGTGATAGGTGCAATTTTAATTGGGAAACTTATTCAACCCTCCTTCTATGTTCTTGATTCACAAGTTCTACAATAGGTACATGATGGCATATGTGGAGGACATATAGGACCTAGAGCCATGAATGCTAAGATTAGACACTTAGGATACTATTGGCCTTATATGGAAAATGACTACATGTAAAAGCTAAAAACTTGTGACACTTGCTAATGGCACAATAATACATGTGCCACTAATAAAGTTACACATTACTTAGATTACCTAACCATTTCAATGATGGAAAATTAACATTATTAGGCCTACAACTCCTAAGTCATCTATAGGACATAGCTTTATTATCATTGTGATTGAGTATTTCACAAAGTGAGTTGAAGAAATTCCTATAAGGAAAACAACCTCACAACAGGTTTTTCAATTGATCCTAGACAACAGAGTATTAAATTTTGACATTCCTCTAGCCATTATCACTAATAATGGGCCATAATTTAGTATTAGCAAAATGCGAGCCTTTTATCAAAAGTTACCACCTTACTATCCACAAGCTAATGGCTAAGATGAAGCCAGTAATAAGGTTATCATCAATCTTTTACAAAAAATGTTAAACAATAGCAAACATAGGTAGCATGAACAACTATTGTATGCACTATATGCCTATAGGAAAACATTTCGAACTACAACTAGTATGACACCATATAGCCTAGTTTATGAATCTAAAGCAATTTTTCATCTTGAATTGTAAGTTTCATCTTTGAGGGTAGCTCTATTCAACTACATCAATAATGAGCAAAATAATGAACTATGTATCATTGACTTGGATGGAAGAGCAATGAATACATATTCTTATCAACATAAAATAGTATTAGTAGAAGAAAAAATAGTACTAACATGATGATTTGAACTAATAAAAATTCAAGGAAGGAGATCTTATTCTTAATTCTATTCATGAACATGCAAACAAGGTTTTAGCCAACTCAGAAGGACATTTCCTAGTGATTAAAGCCTATGAAAATAGAGCCTTTAAGATAGCAGATCTAGATGAGAATGAATTGACCAATCTAGTCAATCATTCCTATCTTAAATCTTATTATATATAACCTTGAACTCTTTGTTTATAGTGTTTGTTAACCTTTGTTTGTAGATTTAAATGAGTGCATGCCATTGATGGACTTCATGATTTGCAACAAGTGAGGATGCATGATCTCTTCTCTTTGGTTTGAAAACATTGTAAATTTTGTACAAATCTACAAAAGAAAAATATAATGTTCTCAAGATTTGCTAATTATGTCTTATAGTGGTTGATGTTTTCTTGTTATCTCATGTTATCTTTTGTAATCCCATATTTCTTTAATATGTTTTCTTGTTCTCTCCAAGTTTTGTTTGTAGGATGAGCTTGGAGTTATCGTAGAGGTGTGACTCATCGTAGTAGTGAGTTACCATGTGATCTCGACACTTGAGATTTAGTTAGCTTGTTTAACCATGGTGATAGTGCTTGCCCCATATCATTTTCACTACCCTTTCTAAGCCATAACCACATAACAACTCTAGGTTTCCTTACCTTGCTAATGATGAAAACCTATGTTTGAAATTCATGTATCATGACCATGTGATATCTCCTACAATATGATCCATCAATTAGTTCACTAAAATCTTCAAACACTTAATTCAGTGAGATAAAAAGAGTTTGGACTTGGCATTGAAACCCAAAGAAGGTTTAACTTTCACAAGAAAAGGGAGAAATGCCAAGAAAGCCAAGAGGTCAAAGTAGGCTAAATCAAAGTAAACTAATGGCTTAACAAAATGAGCCAAGTGGACAAAGTAGCCAATACTAAAGCACTAGTTTGTTCAAATCTAAGCACATGTAACCAGTATAACAAGCATGAAGTGCAAATCCCTCGTCAAAAAATGAGTACATTACTATGCCATAACTATGATGTTAGCACATTTGGAATTCTTTGTCAGCCTGTTTTACCATTTTTGAATAGCTAATTTAGCCAAAATACCTTAATCCAAATTATCATAATTTTATTTTATCCTTACTTCATCATCGTGAGTACTCCTTGGCATGATTCGACAGTTAGAAAATCAAGTATGAAGAGAGAAGCATTGGTGACAAACCTGCAGTGGTATTTCACATTCTTTGTTGATATCTTTTGGGTTAATCTTCAAAACATCAACAAAGAAGGGCCAATGAAACACCTCAAAGAAAGTTTCAATTGTAGATAGGAAAGATTTATGACCAAAGGGGAAAACTTAAGCTCCTTCTTTGTAATTGTTGATATAATTTTGGTCATATTTAAGAGTGAAACAAATGCCTGGATTTTCCTTCAAATAATCTATCTTGTAGCCCTATTTTATAGAGAATCCCAAAATATTTTCAGCATATGAAGTATAATTCATAGCACAAAATGTTGAAAATGCTATGAATTACATCATAATAGTGTAATTAAGCTCATAATATCAAAAACACTATTAGTCCCAACATACATGTAAAAAACATTATAGTTTTTTGCCAATGTAGATGTAAAAATGCTGTGCATAATGCTAGAAAACTTTCCTAAGCTAATTCAACATAGAAACAATAAATCATAACCTATAAAATCAAGAATTGATGCCAATTTTGGAGACTTCTAGATCTTGGAAGCTCTTTCGAACTTGAGACTTTTGGAGCATAGAGAGATCTTAGAGCTCATAGCCATTTACTCCCAATGTTAATCATCATGAGTATTAAGAGCTTATTAGAAATTCATTTGATATAGATTGAGCAAGGAAGACATGTATGAGATGTCTACAGAATATACCCTACCCACCCATGTGCTAGATTTATAATAGCTTTCTTAGAAAGATTTCTAAAACTCAAATCCACACTTTGAAAGTCATAAAGATTTTTTCCATTTGTATTCTCAAAGCCTTTATTTTTATAGAAATTAATATAAAATTTATGATGTTTTGGCCATATTTTTTATTACTTTTTGTATTATCTCTTAATTCACTTGCAAATCCAATGTTAAATATACTATTTACTCATTTTCACTCACTTTCATCCTAGTAACAGATGTATTAAGTCCTTAGATGATCGAGAAGACCACCTAAGGTGCCTTAAATTCTTTTGAGTCTTGTGGATCTTTAGGTAAAACTATTTTGCAAAGAGATCTTTAGTTTCCAGCACCAAATTTTCTTATCATTACAAAATGTAAAATTTTTTAAGGGAAAATTCATCATAGCCATAGAATGTGATTTCCTAGATGCAGCTAAAGGCATTGAGAAAGAGGGGGGTGGGGGTGGTGGGGGTGGCACCACATGTAAATTAGTGCCTTATCTAAATTCAAGTTAAATAGAGATAAGTAGAAAGACTAGTCAAAAGCCCCAAAGAAATTGTAATGTCCCCATTCCCAAATGTTGCTGCTACATAAAAAAGATGGTGCCTCTTCATAACAAGTGTTATCATTATTGTAACATGACCCAAAAGTGGAGTTGTTATTAAGACTCAAAAGGGTATGTTGCAATAATGGATGTGTCTCTTGAGGTAACCTTTGGGATTTTGACCTAAGACATTTGTACTCGAGTATAGAGTTTGTGCCCACATGGAGTTGTAGAGTAGTAAAGGAGAGTAATGGGAGTTGCGTGAAGTGGGATAGGAAGAGGATTGACCATCCCTTCTAGACGGTGATAGGCCTAACCATGGTGGTAGTGCTGGATTGCCTCTAAGGGATAAATGTCAAAGGAAGAAAACCCCAAGGAACATTCTCAAAGCATGATCCAGCTACACTATTCCACATCAATAAAGCATTCTTTCCTCTTTTCTTTTGTATTTTACTTGTTATTTTTTTTACACATAATGTTGAATGTTATAGATATTTGATGTTTGGTATATTATATTCTTACACATAATGTCTAATATAATGTATATTTAACATTTTCCATGACATACGGGAATGGGATGCATAGAAATTTAATGCAAAAAATAGAAAAGAGACACCAACCTTTTGTGGTGGTTCAACTGCTAGATTGGCCAACCTACCTCCATCATAAAACTCTTCATATATCCTAGGAGGAAAAGTAATTCTATTAATCAAAGAAAAATTATAGGGCTTCCTTCACAATTTTGGACTGAGTGCAACCACTAGGCTCAAATTCATAGAAATTTGGTTTCATAGCATAGAGAAAGAGGAAATACTCTACCTTGTCTCAACACAGAGACTCAAGAGTTTTCCAAGATTTCCAAGAAAAAAAAATAGAGCTTTTATAGAGAAGAAAAAAAGAGAAAGATTGAGAAGAATAAATTCTAGTTAAAGCACAAGGTCAAAACCAAAATTACAAAGCTAAGCTAGAAAGCTTTAATTTATAGTTAATATTATTTTTAGCTATTTTTCAACCTATTGCTAATATGTTGGAAAAGCATGAGAAGAAGTAAGCTATAAGCATTACTAATCCATTGTGAAGAGTAGTTGAAGAAGAAGAAGTTGTACCTGTTATATCTTAGCTTCAATTACTACATTTGGTATGAGCTTGAGGTGAGCATTAAAAGAATAACAGATGAGGAAGAAATTTGTCATTTCATTTTAGGTGCTAATAGTTCCTTCACTTCTTGTGGAAATAACAAGATTTGCTTATATTGGAGATAACAACTCTTTAATCTTCAATTACCTATTTCCATATTTTCATTAATAAGGTTTAACTTGCTTCCATAGTAGTATAGAATCTAGCTTTTTTGTATAATAGCTCTTTTAAATATAAGGTTATATAGCCTCTTTTATTTTTGTTGATGTGTCATTGTTTTTTTGTTGTAGCTCATATAGAATTAAAAACTAGTCCTAAATTGGTTTTATCTTTAAGAGAGCTATAAAGCCAACTTATATTCTTTACTATGAGCTTTCCTTCTGCTTAGGTTGACATGGTAATAATCTCTTTAAACTAAATATGAATCTTTTTTATTATCATGACTTTCCTATTTATTAAAATAAGCTTTCTTGTGCATGTGATAAAAGGAGATGATGTGGCAGAGCTAACTTGAAAGAGCTTTCTAGAACCAAAAATTACTTCTAAAGTTTGGACCTATAAGCTGATGTAGTAGGGCACTTAGTGGAACCAAAAATTAGTTTTGAAGCTTTTCTAGAAAAAGATGAGCATTTCAATCAAGCTTACATGTATGGAAGAAGGAAAAATAAAATACTAACATGGTAGAGATATTCTTAACAAGCTTTCATAGAGCCAAGAAATGGTTCTAGTGTTGATTCTAAATGAAAGCTTATTTTTGAAGTTGACATGGTAGAGTTGATTGAATGATCCCTTCATAGAACCAAAAAATGACTCTACAAGCTAGTACTGTGTAGCATTTTATTTTTGGACTAATGTGAAAGAGTTATTTCTCGTTCCTTTGTAGAACCAAATTATGCTTCTATAAGTTGGCACTACAAGCTGAGCTAGATTAAAAATTATTTTACACAAATGCTCTTAAAAATATTTTAGATTGACCCTAGTAAGTCTCATTAATAAAGAAAAGAAAGCTTACATGGTAGAACTAATTTGAGCTATCTATGTAGAGTTAAAATAAAAAGCTAAGATGAATTAAAACTATTTGAGTACACATGATGCCAAGCTAGTAGAATCAATTTGGACAAGCTAAGTAGAACCCAAAAATGATTGTACAAACTGGTTCTATGTGTTGATGTGGCAAACAAATGCTTCCTCATAAAAGATTGAACAAAAGTTCATATCTGCACAAAATAAAAGCTTCATTGTAAAGCAAAACTTGTAACCAAGCTTAGAGTATGCAACAATCTTCCTCTTTTTTAGATTGGGAGAGCTCACAAAATAGGCTTGAATGAGAGGAAGATCATGCATAGCTAAACACATAGAAATAGCCTAAAAAGTATTTTCAATCTTAAAATCACCATACAGATTAACTTAGCTCATACACATAAATTGTAATCAAAGAACTTAGTAAGTTCTTAACAACAAGCATTAAGTTCAGCAGAAGAATCATATAGCCAATTAAAGATGAACAAATAATGATCATAACATAGCTCGTACCAATCAAGCTTACAATACAACCAATCAATTAAACACCACATCTAGTTGATCATACACACACAATTCATAATCATTCAAGTAGTCAGGAGAACACTATAACTCCAAATAGTGAAAATAGATAAAAATAAATCAGCTAAGCATAAAGTAAGCTGAGAAATATTGCATGCTTATACATTAAGAATGTAGAGAAATCATCTTTACTACATTTAGAAAAAACAACACATACATAGTGACATCATCTTTCTTACAAGACACTACATAAGAACACATTGACATCATCACACATTAATTCTTCACATTTTTGTTAAAAAAAGATGAGAGGAAGCTTCCCCTATCATTAAATGAATTAAGCTCAAAATAAAAAATAAACATAGGTGATTGATGAATTGTATTTTGCCTAGCTCCAATATCGGATATCCAATATTAGAGCCTCGATATCGAGTCCCAAGAAATGATGTTAGATATCTGATATCATGGGATGTGTGCTGACTTATAAATATAGCACTTGGATACATGGGTTCAATAGTTTTTGTCATAGCATAGTAGAGCTCTTGCAGTTTCTTTCTCTAGAGTTAGAATATTTTTCAAAGTGCCTGCAGTAGGAGTTATTGTGTATGGATCTTTATTCAAGCACTATTATACCTGAGCACAGTAGTGTGTGCAGTAATAAAGATGAGCTTTCTGATCAAACCTTGCAGCACCTTTGCGAGCTTAAATATTTTATTCATGCATTTAATGTTTTATGTAATTTCATTTAATACTACCAAGTAATTAAGCTAAGGTGAGCTAGCTAGATTATATAGCAGTTAATTAAGCACATAAGTACGAATGCTTCGAGCTTGCACATGACGCTTAGTAATCCTAGCAATGCTTAATGTTTAGTAATCCAATAGCATTATAGAATTTTGGATGTGTATGGAAAGTGGGACTAGATACTTATGTTAGGATAGTTAGTTATTAATTAGCAATTAGATTAGTTAAAGTGGTTTATAAATTAAGTTTCAACCTGTTGTTAATTGTAGAAGAATAGAATATAAAAGAATAAAAATCATGTGCCTTAATTATACTTAACCACATAATTAAGCTCCACAAGTATAGTTGAGAAGACATCAATTATCACGATTAGATTTCATGTCTTGGAACTAGTGTACTTAGGAACTTAAGGTCTACAGAATTCAACCAAATTGCACATGAAATGCTTCTGATTTGTATGGTTGGATGTAGGGATACCTTGCTACTCATCGTTGATAAAAACAAACAAGAGATACACATAAGAGATTAACTAAAAACATGTTGATCTTGTTGATCAAAGAACTATCAAGCTCAAGATAGAGAAGTACTAATGATTGAACAACTAGACATAGAACAAAAATATAAAAGTCATAGAATAGATAAGAGAGCTAAGTAATAACTCAAAAAGCATTATAGCTATGGATATTCATAAGAGCTTTTGGATGAATCAAGAGGATTTTGGAAAGCTTGGGGAAAAGTTGAGAAGAGTAGTGTTGGAGAGAGATCAAGCATTGATGAACATTCAATCTAGAACATAGTATGAAAGAAATAGAGAGGAGTCAGAGGCCCAAGATAAATTTAGTAAGGAGGTGGAAAGGATTATGATGTAGAAATAGAGGCTTTTGATATCCCAAACCCCTAAAGAAAAGAGAGGTTATATAAAGCAATACATTAAGACTTTGTACTTCATCCATGACCTCTTGGGGATGTTGCATCCTTCAAGCTTAGAGAAAAAAAAGGAGATCATTCTTTGGTCATGATCACTATGAGGGAATGTGAATCCATAGGATATCACTTTCAGGATTCAATAGACTCATCATGGGCTCTTGGTTCTGTTGTTGCATCTTGAAGTATCCTACTTCCTTGAAATATAAGCTTACTTCTCCTGCAACAAATATCATTAGCTTAGAAATCCCTAAACTAGTATTAGGAATTATAGAAGCTTATGTATATCTAAATAAAGAAGTCACACTTAGTGATGTTCTTAGATATAGAAATATTTCTTTATTTAAATCCTTTGTAAAAATATCTACTCTTTGTTCTTTAGATGAAATATAGGATAATTTTACTATTTTAACTCTAATTAATCTATGATGAAATGATATTTAATCTCAATATGTTTAGTTTTACCATGAAGAAAAGGATTTTTAGATATAGAAATAGTACCACTATTATCACAATGAATAATTATTGGGTTAGAGAATGCTATACTGAAAAGCTTTAATACTTCTCTCATCCAAAGAATCTGTGTGTAACAGTATGAGGCTACAACATATTCTACTTCAGCTAATGTTAACACTACAAAGTTTTACTTTTTGCTTAGCCATGATACCAATCTATTACTAAGAAAATGATAGTTTCCATTGGTAGATTTTTGATCATCTTTATTTCTTGCCCAATCTACATTTATAGATGCTTGTAATTTAAAACTTCTACTTTTTGGATACCATAGACAATGACTAGCTGTGTCTTTTAGATATCATAAAATTCTTTTAGTTACAATCAAGAGTGATTCTTTTGGTTCTAATTGATATGTAGAAATCAGGCTTATTACAAAAGCTATATTTGGCCTACTAGTTGAAGCATAATGCAAGCTTTCCATGATGGATCTATATAGTGTAACATCAATGTTTTTTTCCATCTTTATCCTTACAGAGGTATACATTTGTGCTAAGAGGAGTTACACAAGTTTTAGCTTTTCTCATGCTAAAATGCTTGAGCATTTGTTGAACATATTTTATCTAAGAAATGAAGGTTGTATCCTTAAGTTTTTGAATATGTAGACCCAAAAAATGAGATAGCTTTCCTATCATAGACATTCCAAACTTTGACTTCATAGCTTCAACAAATTATTTTCCTAAACTTGAGCTTGTTCATGCAAACATTATGTCATTAACATAAATCTGATCAACTAAAAAGCCTCTATTATGCTTTTTAATATAAAGGGTACTATTCAAAGGGGCTTTCAAAATATTCATTCTAAGCTAAATATGAATCAAGTTTAGCATAACACATCCTATGGGCTTGTTTTGAGTTGTATAAAGGTTTGTGTAGTTGATATACATGATTTGGCTTTTAGTATCAATGAATCCTTCTGGTTGTTCTATATACATAGTCTCTTTTCTTTCTTCATTTAGAAATTTTAATTTCACATCCATTTGGTAGAGCTTAAATCCTTGATAAGTTGCAAAAGCTAAGAGCATTCTAATAGATTCCAATATTGCAATTGAAGTAAATGTATCTTGATAATTAAGTCCCTCTATTTGAGAAAAGCCTTTTGATACCAATCTTGCCTTATTTTGAGTTACTTCATCATGCTCATTACACTTATTTGTAAAGATCTAGTTAGTTCCAATGATGTTAGCTTCTTTGGGTTGTGGGACTATCTCCCAAGTATTATTCTTTATGATTTAATTCATCTCTTCATCCATGGTATTCTTCCAATCGTTACTTTCAATAGCTTTCCTAACTATTAGAGGAATGGAAAAACCAAGACAACATACTAATAAGAAATAATTTGTTGTTTTAACTCTAATCCTCCTTATCCTTTGTCTAAGAGGTTTTCTAAGGATATATAACATAGATTTGAACCTACATATTCTTCTGCTCAAGCCATAATTAGGTGTAGCCTCTTGTTTTATTTTTGCCTCATTATTTGAGAATAGCTATTCTTCTTCAATCTCATTAGCTTGTTTAGATGCAAAATGCAATCATCATTTTCTTCTTCATTTGCATTCATACCTTTCTTAGTCATATTGTCAGTATATTTCAATAATTCATCAATCATAACATGAGGTGTTTCAACAATCTTTGTTTTTAAATTTTAGCAACAATAAGCTTACACATGACTAGAATATCCAATAAACAAACCATCTTTACAATGACTATAAAGCTTGTGAACATTATCTTGATTCTTAACATACCACTTGCTACCAAAAATTTTGAAATATTGAACATTAGCCATTTTTCTTACCACATTTGATAAGGAGTCTTACCATTATTAGCTCTTACCAAATATCTATTGATGATATACATAGCTATTATGGCTACCTTATTCCTTAGGTACTTTAGTACATTCTTCTCATTCATCATTAATCTAATCATCTTGAGTATAGTTTTATATTTTATCTCTACAACACCATTTTGCTAAAGTGCTCTAGTTGATGAGAATGATCTCTTAATATCTAAATCTCTGCATAGCTCATAAAATTCATTTGGGGTAAGCTCATCTACATTTTTAGTTCTAATAGATTTACTTTAAAGTCCTATTTCATTTTCAAACATACTTTTAAAATCATTAAAACATTTAAATACATCAAAATTTTTCTCAATACATGTTCACCATGACACTCTAGAATAATCATGAAAAATAAGAAAGAAATATTTATTGCCATAAAAACTAGCTATATAGAAAGGCCTACAAACATCCATATTTAGTAATTCAAGCTTATCTTTATAATGAAAATTCATAGGCTTAAAGGTAGCTCTAGTTTGCTTACCATGTTGGCATGCAAAACCTACCTCTTCTAGATGACTTAATTGAGGAATGCCTTTAATGATTTAAGCCTTGATGAGAGCTTGTATGTTTCTTGAGCTTAAGTACCTTAGTCTTTTGTGCCATAACCTATTGCTACTTATCTTAGAAATAAGAGTTAGACATTGAGGCTACTCATTTATAGAATATAAATTATTTCCTATTTGAATAAAATAAGCTTTAATATCCTTTTCTTTATTCTCTAATACATATTTCTCATTCATGAAATAGATATTATAACCTTCTCTTGAAAATTTTCCTAAGCATAATAGGTTATAATATAAACCATTAACAAAATAAACATTATGAAATTCAAGAAAAAAAATCATGAATTTTAATTGAGTCAATACCTCTTACCATAGCTTTACCTTTATCACCAAGCCTACTTTATCTTCATTAAAGGATTTTAGTGTGATAAATTTTGATCTATCACTAGCCATATATTAAGAGTAGCTACTATCAAGAAACCACATCTTTGGGATGCAAGAGCTTTTTAATACTAACTACACAAGGAGAGCTCTTCTATTGATTGGTCTTCAAAGTTTTCCTATTTTTTAATTTCTTGAAAAGTGCTTCATAGTATGGGAATAACACATACTTCCATAACAAGAAAAGTTATTGGCTCTACAATTTCTTACTTTATGACCTATCAATCCAAAATAAAAATAATACCATTGGAATAAATTAGTTTTCATTCTTGGGTCATACTTTATGATTGGAATTCTTAGGGTAGGAAGAATTTTCTTACCTATTTGTGAGCTAACAATTTGTGATTGTGGAGGCTGTGTTTGGAAATTTATTTTCTAGATTGACACTTTTATTAAAGACGGTCTTTTTAATAGTCTAGACTCAGAGCCAATATCCCTCTTACATAAATTCAAGTTAAACAGAGACTAATAGAAAGACTAGTAAAAAGTTCCAAAGAACCTTAATGTAGAAAATAGAAAATAGACATCAAGCTTTTAAGGTGATTTAGTTGTTAGATTGACTGACCTACCTCTATCATAAAAATCTCCCCATATCTTAGGGAGCAAAGTAATTTTATTAGTCAAAGAAAAATTATAGGGCTTCCTTTACAATCCTAGACTAAGTGCAACCACTAGGCTCAAAGTCACAGAAATTTGCTTTCATGCCACAAAGAAAGAGAAAATACTCTCTCTTATCTTAACATAGAGACTCAAGTGTTTTTCAAACTTTTTGAGAAAAAGAAAATAGAGCTTTTACATAGGAGAAACAAAGAGAGAGATTGAAAAGAAGAAATTCTAGTGCAGGCATAAGGCCAAAACTAGAACTACATAGTTAATTTAGAGAGATTCAATTTATAGCCAATATTATTTTTAGCTATTTTAGAGTCATTCTTCAACTCATTGCTAATATGCTAGAGAAGCATTAGAAGAAGTAAGGTATAATTGTTAGTAATCCGTTGGAAAGATTAGATGAAGAAGAACAAGTTATATCCATTAATCTTAGCTTTCATTATTATATTTGATATGAGCTTGAGGTAAGCATTAAAAGTTTAGCAAAGGAGAAAGAAATTTATCATTTCATTTTTGGTGCTCACGGTTCCTTCACTTCCTATGGAAATAACATGCTCTATTTATATTAGAGATATAACTTTTTAAGCTTCAACTACCAACTCCCCTCTTTTTATTAACAAGGTTTAGCTTCCTTCCATAGTACTAGAAACTCTAGCTTTTTTGTATAATAGATATTTTAAATATAATCTTATAACACCTCTTTTATTTTTGCTGATGTGGCATCATCTTTCCAGTGTAGCTTTTATAGAATTGAAAATTAGTCCTAAATATATTCTAGCTTTAAGAGAGTTATAAAAGACAATTATATTCTTTACTATGAGCTTTCCTTCTATTTAGGTTGACATGGCAATAAGCTCTTTAAAGTAAATATGAAGATTTTTTATTCTCATGGATTTCCTATTTCTTAAATAAGCTTTCTTGTGCATGTGGTAAAAGGAGCTATCATGGTAGAGCTATTTTGGAAGAGCTTTGTAGAACCAAAAACTACTTCTAAATATTATTTCTACATGTTGATGTTGCAGGGTACCCATTAAAAAAAAATAGTTCTAAAGTTTTTTGAAAAGAGATGAGCTTTTCAATTAATATTGCATGTATGGAAGAAGGAAATACAAACACTAATGTGGTAGAGCTATTCTTAAAAAGATTTCGTAGAACCAAGAAATGGTTCTAGAGCTAATTCTAAATGTGAGCTTATTTTTGAAGTTGATGTGATAGAGCTAATTGAATAAGCCTTTTGTAGAACAAAAAATGTCTCTATAAGCTAGTTCTATTTAGCACTTTCTTTCTAAATTTCCATGGAAGAGCTATTTTTCATTCATTTGTAGAACCAAAATATGCTTCTATAAGTTGGTTCTACAATCTAAGCTAGATTATAAATTATTTTACACACATGATCTAAAAAAATATTTAAGCTTGATCCTAGTAAGTCCCATTAATAAAGAAAAGAAAGCTGACATGGTAGAATTGATTTGAGCTATCTTTGTAGAGATCAAATGAAGAGTTTAGTTGGATTAAAATTGTTTGAGTACACATGATGTTGAGTTGGTAGAATCAATTTGGACAAGTTAAGTAAAACCAAAATATGGTTCTACAAGCAGATTCTACATGCTAATGTGACAAACAAATACTTCCTCATAAAAGATAAGATGAAGGTTGAAATCTGTGTGAAACAAAAGCTCCACTCTAATCCAAACTTGTAACCAAGCTCATAACATGCTACATAGGATATAGAGAAGGAAGTGTGAGACTATACCAGCTATATGATGTTACAATGGATAATAAAGATGAAGCCTTTCATGTATAGAAAGAGTACTTTACCATGTGTCTATGGCATAAAAGACTTGTGCATGTGGGAGAAAAGTCCATCTAAATCATTCAAGAAAAAGGTATAATTAAAGGTAATGCCCAAGGTCATTTATCATTCTATGAACATTGCTTGAATGAAAAACAACATCATTTGAGCTTTCCTTCAAGTACTCAAAAAGCTAAAAACACATAGGATCTCATTCATAGTGATGTGTTTAATCCTATTTTAGTAGCTTCACTTGCCAATTCTGAATATTATCTATCCTTCATAGCTAATTATTCTAAAAAAGTAAGGATTTAAGTCCTAAAATTCAAATATGAAATCTTTGATAAATTCAAGGAATATAAAGCTCTTGCTAGGAACTAATTTGACAAAAGAATTAAAGTCCTTAAAATAGATAATGGAGGGAAATTTCATTTAGATGAATTTGAAAGGTTTTGTAAGACTCATGACATTTTTAGATAGAAGAATATTCTAGGAACTCCATAGCAAAATGGAGTTTTGGAATATATGAATAGAACACTCTTGAAATGAGCTTAGTGTATGCTCATTGATGCTTGTCTTGTAAAGAAATTTTGATCAAAGATATGATCACATCTTACTAGTTGATTAATAGGACACCCTCATCATTACTAGATGGAAAAACCCCATAATAAATATGGTCTAATCAAGTTGATGATGAAACTAATGGTGGGAAAGATCCACCTCAAGAAGAAGATCAACCATTAATAAGGTCAACTTGAGTAAGATGAATGCCTGAGTATTTAGACTTATATGTTTTGTATATTAGTGATGCTCCTTAAACCTATAAAGAAGCTTGTAATTCAAAAGTTAATAAAGCTTGGAAAAATGCTATGGATGAGGAAATGAAATCACTAATAAAAAAAAGATAGGAAAACTTCTTGAACTTCCTCCTAGAAGAAAATTTGTTGGTTGTAGATGTCTTTTCAGGGTAAAAGAAGAAAGAATATCTAAGGTAAGGTTGACAACAAAGCAATACTCTCAAAAGGAGGGTATTGACTCTAAAGAAGGTTTTACATTAGTGGTAAAGTTAACATGCATAAGATCTTTAATTTATTTTGTGGCTACTGTAGATCTTGAACTTGAACAAATGGATGGTGGGACTACATTTATTCACAAAGATCTTAGTGAAGAAATATACATGTAATAACTTAAAGGATATGTAGATAAGGGTAAGGAGAATATGATATGTCACTTGCTGAAATCCTTGTATGAGTTGAAATAATTCCCTAGTATATGGTATGAGAAATTTGATTCTTACATGATAAGATTTGGTTTTGGAAGGACTAAGAATTATCATTGTCTTTATGTAAAGAAAAATTCAAAAATCTATTTCATACTGCTATTGTATGTTGATGATATGTTGATAGTAGGAAATAGCATTCAAGAAATCACTAAGCTGAAATATCAGCTATCATCTCAGCTTAAGATGAAGAACCTTGGTGTTGCATGGAAAATCTTGGGCATGGAAATTAAAAGAGATAGAATAGATCAAAAGTTATAGCTTGGTTAATCTACATATATTAATAAATTTTTAAATTTAGGATTGTAAGCCAGTATATAATCCATTATTTGTGGGCATGGAACAGATGAAGGAATTGAGGAAATGAGCAAAATCCCCTATACTAATGTTGTAGATATCTTCATGTATGCCATACTATGTACTAGATCTAATATTGCATATGTAGTGGGAGCTGTGAGTAGGTTTATGTCCAATCCTACTAAGGAATATTGGATGGCTATTGAAAGAATTCTTAGGTATCTTAGAGTTACTATTAATTTTTCCATTTGTTATGAGAAAATTTACTTTGGATTGTATGTCTTTGTGGATGTATATTGGGAAGATGATCTAGATCACTGAAAATCCACAAGTGCATATGTTTTTAAAATAAACATAGGTGTGGTTACTTGGATTAGTAAAAGACAAAGCTATGCTACATTATTGACAATAGAGATGGAGTATGTAGTAGCTTCTTAGGCAAGAAAAGAAGAAGTTTGGATATAACAACTAATCAAAGAGTTTGGGAAAGAGCAAGAGAAAGTAAACATCTCTTGTGATAATCAAAGTACATTCTTCTTGTAGAAGAATCTTGAGTTCCATGTAAGGACAAAACACATTAAGATAAATTTCCATTTCATTCGAGATCAAATTGAAAAAAAAAAGTATTTTCCTAGAAAAGGTTTCTACATTGGAAAATCCAATAGATATGTTGATCAAGGCAATTCTTGTGGATAAGTTCAACTAGTGTAGAAAAGAAGTTAGATTAGTAAATTATGAAATGTAATAGTTACACCTAGATATAATGCCTTAAAATAAAAAAACAAGTGGGAGAATTGCTAGGTATGTTATTAATTTTAAGTTTCAAACACCTTCATGTTGTAACAGTTGTCATGTTGGCAAATTGTTCTTGGCATGTTGGCTAAAAATAACAAAAGCCAAAGTATGTAATATGTCAAAATAATATGTAACCTCTCACACCCAATTTGGTCATGATTAACTATGGATTATAAATCCATAATTTGGCTTCTACCCAAAGCTTGACATTATGACCACTATAAGTGGATGCTTGGATGGGCTCATATTATCTCAACATCACATTTTCATAGGTGTATGGGACATACTTCTAGTTGTAGTTTTTTACTCTTATAAAATATTGATCTAAGCTTATTGTAAGCCTAAAATAAAATAAGACTTGGATTACTAGGGCTTTCTAGGAGTTGAAGCCATTGTTGGGATTTTTGTATGCTTTCTCTAGGATAATTTCTTATGTTCTTGATGGATTTCTTCTAATTTCATAATTGGATTTTTATTTCTACCACTTGCTGTTGCTTTATTATTCTACTTAACTAAGGTGTAAATTAACAAAGGGACCACTCAACAATCTTTCCTTTCTAACTTATGTGAAGTTTCAAATAGGTTGCCAAAATTGATTCAGTGATGTGTGTAAAATGATGGTTACACTTGCATAAAATTGGTCTTCCTTTGGATTTGATTGCAGTAACTCAAAGATTGTATGAGAAAGTGATTATTGAAATTACAAACAATAATTTAGAGAATAAATTTCAATTCTAGAGTAAAATTGAAGTTAAGCAAGGTTATCTACTTTTTCTAACTCTCTTTAGTATCTTTATTGATGAAATGCAAACATGGTTGTGCAATGGGCAAGATAGTCATGCTATTAAAATTAGATCATAAGTAGTGAATTTTATTTTATGTGTAGATAATGTTACATTGATCTCTACTACTATAGAAGGTATGCAAAATATGTTCCAAATTTTAGAAAATTATTGTTATTCATTTGGTCTTTAAGTGAATGTAGATAAAATGAAATTGATGATATGGGGTATAAGAAATAACTATTATAACTTCCATTTTGGAGGTACTAATCTACAAATATTAGTTCCTTTAAACATTTCGGTCTCATATATGAAAAATTACATGTGGGAGAAGTGCATCAAAGAAAAAATAACAAGAGGTTTCAAGGCTTTGTATGCTTTCAAAAAATAAAAATAAAAATACAAAGATTTAGGCCTTTGGGCTTGGAAGGTTAGAAAATAAATTTTTTGGACTTTTATATATTCTACTATATTATATGGATGTGTTATTTAGGGATCTATACCAAGTACTAAAATTTAAAAGGATATTGAAAGAGTGCAAAATTTTTTTTTCTCAATGAATTAAAGGTAAAGATATGAATACCTTACTTAATATTATTATGTGAATGTGATTTATTACCTTTAGAAGTATAAGACTTGTGCTAATTTATTACACACGCTTATAGAGTTCATATCTCAAGGTAAGAAAAATTCTCTAAAAAATTTCTTGAGGACTTGGAAGACTATGATTGGTATTTTTAAGAGATGAAATGATGGAGAACATGGAATATCTCTTGGGAGGACATATAATAAAATCCTAAGCATATGCATGAACTAGTCAAGTAGAAGGTTTTAACATAGATATGGACTAATGTGGAAGGTAAGAAGCAATTTTATTTTTACCATATTAGATTTAATAAACTAGATGTCGAAGCTCACTATTTCTCAACTTCTATTGCTATGAAGTATTAGAATGCTATTAGTAAGGTTTACTTAAGTGCTTATCATCTTAAAATTGAAAATAGAAGATGGATTCAACTCCCCTGAAGAGCACATTTTTAGGTTATGTAGATTAGGAGTTCATGAAGATGAGTTACAAGTGTTTATTTTTATAACTATGACTACCCCTTGAGACAATGCTATAATGTTACAACAAAAAACTTGTATGAATTTTATTCGATGTCCTAATTGGTGCTTGGTCAATTTGTATAGTTTATTTTTATTTTTCTTGAATATGTAATATTTTTCCAATATATCTTATGGATCTTCAAACATAAAAAAAGATTCATTTCATTTTATTTCATTTCATATCTAACCCATTCTTATAGGTATGGGCTTTTTCAATACATAACAATTTTAATTCTAGGACTTTTGTAATCTAATGATATCTTACATTAATATATTTAGATCTTAAATGAAAAGTAATGGTTTTTGGATGACACTTTAACTATCACAATAAAGGACAAACTTCTTTTTCTCATGACCTAACTCTAATAGAAAATTTTTCATCCATATCAACTTCTTACTGGCCTAAATGATTGTAATATATTTGACCTTTATGGTAACAAAGCAACATGTTTTTGCATCTTTGATTATCATGATACAAATTTCCTACAAAAGTCATGAAATATCATTATGTGGAATTTTGGAATTAATATCACTAGCCATATTTGCATTAGTGTAACTAACATGCACAAGTTTATCATGGCCAAAACAAAAATATAACTTGGAAGTAGCTTTAAAATACCTAAGAATTCATTTTACTACTTCCTGATGTTCTTTGCTAGGATTACCAAGGAATCGACTAATGACTCCAACAACATGAGTAATGTCTAGCCTCATGCATGTTTTGACATACATCAAGCTCCTTACTATTGATGCATAGGACACATTCTTCATTTCTTCCTTTTCTTTTTACTTACAGGACATTGGTTACAACTAAGCTTGAAGTAACCTATATATATAGATCACATTGGTTTGACCTTTCTCATTTTGAATCTTTTCAATATCTTTCTAATATACCTTTCTTGAGATAATCATAAGTTTCCTCTTTTCCTATCACTTAACATCTTGATGCCAAGTATTTTCTTGGCTAGTATAAGACCCTTCACTACAAAGATCTTACTCAACTCATTTTTCAACTTAACTATTCTCTAAGAATTATGAACAACTATCAATATATTATCCACATAAAGTAAAAGAATAATAAAATTACCATTAAAAATTTTCTTCACATAAACATAATAATTAGAAGTAGTTTTTTTGTACCCATGTTCCCCCATGAAGGACTTAAATTTGTTGTACCACTATCACGATGCTTGCTTGATCCCATACAAACTCTTCTTCAATTTGCATACAAGGTTCTACTTTTCCTTGACTTCAAATCATTTAGGATACTCTATATAAATCTCTTCTTTTAAGTTACCATGAAGAAAGATGGTCTTTACATATATTTGTTGAATTTCAAAATTTAAATTAACAACTAATTCCAAAATAATTCTAACATAAGTCATTTTTACTATAGATGAAAAAATTTTCTTAAAATAAATACCTTTATTTTGACCAAAACCTTTAACAATCAATTGTGCCTTTTACCATTACTAGAAGCTATTTTGCTTAGATTTTAGTCTAAACATTTACTTCTTGTTGAGATCCTTCTTATCTTCTTGTAGCTCTACCAAATCATAGGTGTGGTTCTAAGGCAAGAATTGCATCTCCTCTTGCATGGATTTTAACCACTTTTCTTTGTGCTCATATAATGTTACTTCATGGTAGCTTTCTAGTTCTTCTCCATCAATTAGTAATAGGTACTCATATGGGACATATATTTTGCAAGGTTGATGCTATTGAGTGGATCTTCTCAACTAAGACTCTTTTGAAATAATTAAATCTTGATGTGGTTCCTATGTAACATGCTTAGTTGTAGAATCATTTGGTGTAGACTCTTGTTGAACTCCATCATATTCATTATTTTGTACATCTTCCTAATAGTCCTCATGCATTATAGGTGGAGTTGTAGTACTATCTAAATGGATCATCTTTCTATTTATTGACTTTGGTCTTTATTCTTTCTCAAAATTTGTAATAGTTTGCTCTTCAAAGATTATAACATCTGTACTTCTAATGGATTTATTATACTTTGACTCCCATAATTTTTCTTCAAATTCATCATGTCCATAGCCAAGTAAGATACACTCCTTTATCTTATCATCGAGCATGGAACTATCATCTCTTGGAATGTAAACAAATGTCTTACAATCAAAAACCCTTAAATAAATATAAGATACATCTTTTCCTGTCCAAACTTTACTAGGAATATTACCATTTAAAGGTCTAGAAGGAGAAAGACTGATTATGTCAATTTCTATTTGCATTGCCTCATCCCAAAATGCTTTTGGCAATTTTGCATATGAGAGCACACATACAATTCTATCACAAATAGGATTTTTTTATATTTTTTTGCAACACAATTATGTTGTAGGATCTTTGATTATGTTTTTATAACCCTAATTCCATGAAAGTTATAGTACTCCTCAAATGATCCTCTATTTTCATCATCATTATTGATTTTAATACATTTTAATTTTTTATCAATTTCTCTTTTTACCTTGGCATGGAATTACTTAAATACATCTAGCACTCTATCTTTAGTTTTCAATGAAAAAGCTCATACCTTTCTAGAGTGGTTATCAATAAAAGTAATAAAATATAATACACCACCAAGAGTTCTATCTTTTATACAATACACATTAGTATGAATTAGCTTTGGAACATTATTTTTGCTAGATGGAGGAAATGAGTGAGAGGACACTCTATGTTGTTTTCTAGTTATACAATGAGGCTTTAATAGTGTACCTACCATTTTAGGTAAGAGCTCTCTCTTGGTAGGAACTTAAAGTCTATTTTCACTTAGGTGACTAAGCCTTCTATACCATAGTTCAGTAGAGTATTCTTACTTAATAACATTTATAACTCCTTTTTCTAGCTTTACTTAAGTAATATAAAGAAATTCGTTTCCTTACCTTTAGTGAACACTGAATAACCTTTCTTAAGTTTTCATCCCCCATCACCAAAATGACTATTATATCCTTCCTTATCTAGTTGGCCTACTGAAATTAAATTGAAATAAAATGTTGGAATATATCTAACATCTTTGAAAAATAATCTATATCCAACATTATTTTTAAGCTACACATCATCAATGCCTTGAATGGTGTACTTCACATTATTTTTCACCTTATTGATTCCAAAGTTGTTACTACTATAGAATGAAGAAGAATCTTTTGAAGCAAAAATATGAAAAGAAGCTATGAAATCAATTATCCATGTAGAATATTCATAAGAAAGATTAAGATAACCTTCATCTATGTTAAGAACAACATCACCATCATTAGAAGAAACTATTGCATATTTCTTTTCTTCATCTTTACCTATGGCTTTGTCCTTTTTTAATTTCTAGCATTTCCTTTTGTTATGTATAGGCTTGTCATAATAGTAACATGTGATACCTTATCTTGATTTGGATTGGATTTTAGGTCTCTCTTTCCAGTAATGATATTTTTTCTTGTTTTAACTGAGAGGTTTTGCTCTAGCTACTACCTCTTCTTTGTATAACAAGTACCTCAGATTCAGAAGAAGATGTACGTAGTTCCTTTGTTCTAGTCTCTTCATTGAGCATACTATATTTTACCATGCTTAAGGTTACCTTTCCATTAGGGGTTGATTTGTGAAGAGATGCAACTAAAGTTTCCCAACTATTAGGAAAAGAAATTAACAAAATCAAATCTTGTACCTCATCATTTAGTAGAAGCTTTATAGTACCTAGTTGATTTAGTAGTTCAAAACTTGTTCAAGTATTCTATAACACTTTGGCTATCATTGTACTTTAGATTGACAAGTCTTTTGATTATAAATGCTTTGTTTTGAAAATTTTTGTGTTCATAAGGTCTCTTCAATCTCTTCCAAAGCACATAAGCATTTGTCTCTTGTAATGTATGATAAATGCCATTGAAATCAATCTATTATCTACTTAAACTAATAGATTTTTTGTAAATTCCTTTTTCAGTCTTTTTCATCAATATTATTGGGATTAATCCCATCATGTTCTATAGGATCAAATAAATCTTTACAATAAGGAAAATATTTCATCATGATTTTTCATATTTAGTAATTAGATGAGGTCATTTTAATCATAGAACTATTAGAAGCTTTTTCCATTTTTTATTAACAAATAATAACCAAACTCACTAGAATTATTTGTGTGGTAGAAAAAATGCTTTTCTCTTCTCTTCTGAAAATAAACTTCTTTGCAACTTTCAACAGTGAAAATAATCAAGACATGCAATAGTAACACCACCAACAATACAAGAGTGGAGGTTTAGAAACAATTTGGGAACACATGTCTTATAAAAGCAATAATATAGTGCTACTAGGCACTCTAGGGTGGTAGACCCATTGTTGCACTCTAGACAATTGGGTAATAAATTAGCTTTGAATGAGTATTTTTGACTATGTTTTCATTGTTTCAAGGCCAGTGCTAAGAGCCATTGAAAACTCATCAAGAATAGTAGGTCCTTTACCTACCATGAGTTTGAGAAAGAGTCCTACCATGTCAATGCTATGCAAAATTAGCTTCTAGAGGAGACTTTTAGATCTTAAAAGTGGTTTTACAAAGAATCTCTACTATGCAAGTTTTATCAAGTTACCTAATATTTGTAGAGCTAAAAATTGATTCTATGAAAGAACTCCACAAGTCACATTAGCTCCATTAATCTACTATACGATGTAAGCTCACTAAGTAGTGCAAGATCAAAATGGTTCTATAAGGAAGAGCTAAAGAAACTCTAAGAGCAACATCATCATCAAGCCATATCAGCATCCTTCACACTAGCTCGTAGAACTAGTTCATGAGGTTGAAATTTAGCTCTACAAAATGACTATATCACGTCAGCATTATCTCATTGTAAAGAATTCATAGAGCTTAAAAGGAGATTTATGAAATGATTTTACCACATCAAATTTATGAAATGAGTGTAAAATGATTATACTATGTTAGCTCCTTCTAGAACCAAAATCTATCTTCACAACATGATGAGGAGCTCCCATGGACTCCACAATCCAAGCTCTCTCAAAGTCATAAAACAACAAAAATTTAAATAAGAAAAGGAAAAGAAAACCTTTATTCTTGCTCAAATGGAGAATTTACATATGAAAGGAAGCACAACTCCCAAGGATAGATAAGAGATTCAATCCAACTCTCATACACTCAATCAAAGAAAACACACACTCACATAGATGATGATCAAGGCACCTTGCCAAGACTATCTTTCTCTACTCTTCTCTAAACTCACCTCTCTCTCTTTCTCTCTCTAGACTTTAATTTCATATAATTGAAGGCCCAAGAAGGCTAGTTATATCTTTTTTCCCCTTGTCTCTTCATCTTCCTTATAGTTTATTATTCAATTTAATGTCCATTAAAATCCATGTGAGATGTCTATGAAAAATAGTAGATGTGTATCCCAAGTGCATAGGATATCAAAGTAGACATCTTGGGGAATATGTCTTCTAGTAGCTATCATGGTTGAGATGTCTATGAAAAATAGAAGACATTTAATATGTAGTATAGATGTATAACTATCAATTTAGACATCTATCATGATAGGGTTAAAGTTAAATATGCTTGTTTTGAGGCTTGGAACCTCCGGATACCTCCAAAAAAGTTCCCATAGCCACCAAAACATCATAAACTCATTAAAATAGCTCAAAAACTCTCCCAAACATGTCAAAATACCCTGAGATCATCATCAACAAAACAACACTAAAATACAAACACAACAACACAAAAACATCTATGCAAAAACATATTGAGGATTGGACATGGGTTGGCTGAGGTCCTCATCATCTCTCCCACCCTTAAGAATTTAAACTTGTCCTTACATTAGTTGTACACTTGGGATAGCATTAAGCCACCACAAAGCCAAATCTTTCCCATGGATCCAAATGTCATTTTCAGATCCTTCATCATTCTAATGCATCAAGTACTCATGCACTTTTCGACCTCTTATGCTCCTAGCCTTCCTTGCTTGCAACATAATTGCTTTCCTTGGTGGATTAGTTGAGTTTGAGTCTTTAAGTGCATCCTTGAGGATCGTAAGAATATCCCTCAAGTTTGATGCAATCACATTCCCATGGTATGGGCTCAAATATGAAACATTAAAAACATAAAAAATAGGTGAATCATTAGGCAAGTTAATCTCATAAGCATTTGGATTGATTTTGACCCTAATTTGAAATGGACCAATTCTGTTTCACTTGAGCTTGTAGAAGTTCACATTTTTTGCCTTTCCTTGCTTAAGTAAATTTAAACATAATCACTAATCTAAAAATTAATTATCCGCTTTCCCTCATTGACCTTGGTAGACACCATCTTTATCTTTTTCTCCAAGTCAGATTTAACTTGCTAATGCAATTCTCTCATTTGTTCAATAAAGTTTAAACTCAAAGAGGTACAATCTTTAAATTTTCTTAACTCATCAACCATTCTTGGGAAAAATCCATAATTTTCCATAAAGAGACTCTTACCAATGTTAGAATGGAAAGCATTATTATATGCGAATTTAGCATGGGCCAACATGTTTTCCCATCTTTGAGGTTGATCCTCATAGAAACACCTCAAGATCTTCAATAGAGATCTATTCACAAGTTTAGTTTGCTAATCAATTTGGGGGTGAGTGATGAATCGTGGTTTGTTAGGTGCTGATATTGGACCCTTGTTAACCAGGTGTTGATATCGAACCCCTGTTATTAAACCCTTGATATTTGTTGAGTTCATATATTGGACCCCCTATATCAGATCCTCAATATCGGGTACATGATATCGTGGCCTATCTAGTGATATTGGATACGTGATATCATGGTTCCTATGTGAGCCTATAAATACACAATTGGGTGCATAGGAAAGTAATAGGAAGTTAGTGTTAGAGTAGAATCTTTTTGTCAGTTTTTCCTCTCAACCCTTTCCCTAGTGCATGCCCATAGTGTGATGATTGTAATTGTACGAAACCTTTATTTGAGTGTGATGTACTTGGACACGCACATGATTGAAAATAAAGATCAAGATTACTTCATCATTCCAACATTCACTTAGTTTAATTATTTAATTAATTTCTTAATTAATACTTCTCTACCCTCAACTCCTATAAAACACAGAATGAGTATGACTTAATCATGAGCATTTAAGTGTGACTACTTAGTAACCCAATAGTGTACCTAGGATCTGTGATTGGTAATCCTAGTGGTAGTCATGCAGGAGGTCCAAGATGTGTATAGATGATTAAGGAATAAATGCTCATCGAACTTAGGCTAGCTTAGACTTTCTTCACCCTTTTCCTCTTAGTTAAAACAAAGTTACTTTCCATTGCCTCTAGGAGTAGCACTAGTCTAGGACCACATCATACACCTCAGTATGGACTAAACCATACGTGACAAAGCAAATACTAGTCTAGGTGGGAAGATAGTGAACTGTGATCAACGAGTAACTATCTAGATACCACAACTAGCCCATCTGTGGAGTTCGACTAGATCATGCATGAAACGCTCATATTCATATGGTTGAGTATAGTGGTACCTCACCACTCATCATTGGCTCCATTTCCAGGGATAGTGCTAGTTATTTAGATTAGTTACATCATCTAAGATTGTTGTAATGAAGCCTTGATGATATATCTTTTAAAAAGAAGTAATTCCAAATAATTCACATACAAATTCACAACAATGTCTCTCTCACAAGACTATGATACCATAACAACGAGTAAGGCAATTCATTGGAGAACCAACAAATTATACGATGATGAAGATGAAGTTTGGAGTATTCAATCTGATGTATGGGTCTCCTATGAGCATAAGCACAAACAACATTGTCCCAACTCATAACTGCATAACATACCTAGTGACGATGAACCCCTACTAGCCACTATAAGCCTAATGGAAATATAAGAGGCTGTTCGAATATCCCACAAGCATCGTAAGGAAAGCCATCTACCCAAGCTTGACTTAAACAACTTTCCTAAGTTTTTAGGAGGCTATGATTTAGATCCACAACATCATCTACAAGCCTTCCATGATGCTTATGTATGGAATAAAATTGATAATGGATGGCAGAAACTTAAGCTCTTTCCTACAACACTTGTTGGCCAAGAAAAAGTATGGTATAGGTCGTTAAAACAAAAATCAATTTGATGTTGGCCAACAATGGTAGAACTATTTAATGAAAGATATCAAACCTATGTGAGAGTGTCAGCCTTGAGGAGACAAATCCAAGAGTGGAAACAAGCACAACATGAACCCTTGGACGTGGCCTTAGAAAGATATTATGCACTATTAAACAACTGCCCAGGCCATGGGTTCTCCAAGGAAAGACTAATGTACCATATCATAGATGGGCTCCATAATGAAACAAGGGAGATCCTAGGGATGTACGCTTGAGGATAACTATATGAGCTATGAACCCATTAATTCCAAGAGCTTATCAAGTGGGTAGCAAAAGAAGAAGGAGAAATGGCTAAATGGGAGAATGCTAAAAAATTTCAATAGGCCTAAAAATCAACAAGGGCCCATGATTATGAAGAGGAGAAATCAACTCACTACAAGGAGGTTAAACCATCTTTGCCAATACTACAATCATTGGATGAAGTTGAGGCAAAGATCAATAATATGGTGGAGTGGATACATGAAAAATATGGAGAATACACCAATATTATTGGAGGTAGAGTCATGATGAACCAAGAAATAGGACAAACTAGACAATTAGAAAGAAGGGTAGAAGAGAATAAGAACTTAACTGCCAATCATACATATCAATGTAACATTTTCCTATATGATCACCCCAAGGGCCAATGTCCAATCGTGTCACATTTACAGGAGCATTGGAGAAGGATGTTACATCCAGATTTTGTACAGAAATACTGTGTTTGATCATAGTGGAAATAATCCCAGTATTGGGGGGGGGGGGGGGGGGGGGGGGGGGGGGGGGGGGGGGNAAAATTGGTTACACCCTTCATACCATCTGAACCCAAGAACTTATCAGGTTCAACATCCTATTTTCCCAACTGGATCAACATATTCTACCTCACCAAATTATTATTATTCTCCTCAATACCATCAACCCATATCCTCGCTAATAGGACCTACACCTTGGGTACCTTACACTTCTTCTCAATTTCAACATTCTTATCTTTCACCTCCTTTTACGTCGCCACCAATTGTACCCAAAGGGGCACCATAGCATCAACCCAAGAATGTTAGTTATGCTTTTACTATCAACTTGAATGGGAATCCTCCACAACATCATAGGTGACCCTTCTTTAGATGTGATTGTAGAAAGGGACACCTCAGCTCTGAAACCATTGCATCCTCCAAGTCAGCACAAGTTCAACATTGTGGTGCATCTTTCTCCATGAACCCTATGCTTCGTGTTACCTTATCCGGGCCACCACTCAACACTCCAACAACTATGCAACCCAATGAATATGGATGCGTAGGGAGACATATCGATCCTTGCATACCATCTTATGGTTATGAGTGCCATAGTGGGTCAACCATTCATCAATTAACTACATCTTATAAATTGCCCACTATGCTTACTATAATCAAGTGTGTGAACCCCACTCTGGGTATGTTCCAACAACCACATCAAAAGATACCCTGTGGTTTGAATATGAGCAAGTCCCAATATTTCCAATATGCAAGAATCCCAACCTTCCATTTATTAATTCTAGCCATGCTCAACCATTTAGCTATGAGGGATATCCCCCATTCTAACAACATAGAATTAATAAATGTTTCTTTAAGTTTACACTTTTTTGTTTTCCAATTTTCACCTTTTAATTTATTATTTTATCTTTTTATGAGTAATATCATCTATGAATAAAGCACTCATGTGACTCGTTGGTTGAGGTGTTGTTCTATGCCATCAAGTCTCAGGTAACTAATTATTTGAACAGTGAGCCCACAACATCCACTCATCCATTCTATTAATAAGAGGTCCTACCCTAGGTACAATGATATTCTTAACATCATTAAAACTTAAAGTAATTTTATGCTCAGTATGCCCAGAGTGAAGAATTATGGACTAAGAAGGAATAGCCAAGGTGTGACATCAAGGGAACTTGTGGATTCTCTTTGGTAACATCTGTGACAGTTACCATGTAGCCTGGTTGTACTAAGATCCTTGTAGATCTAATGAAAAATGGGAGTAAGAGTAATAAACGCACTCAATTCAGAAAAACAATGCTATTCTAGGAGGTCCCATTGGAAAGACATGCACCCATGCTTGAAGGTAGGCAGCTTCTCTGGATTAAGAATTGATAAAAAAGAAACATGTGTGCTGCAAAGAAAAAATCACTCCTTCCTTGAACGAAATGCCAAGTGATTGTATGCCTTGCTGTCATGATGCTCTAATGGTTGTCCATCATTGGATGAAACAATGCGATGTCATTGATTGGAGGAATGGACTTGGTCTTGATTTGGGAGCGATAGGTTAATGGCACATTAATCATGTCCTACACTTAAGATTTATTATGCCCTAGGTCAGTTACCTTATGTCCCACTCTCTACAATCCCTTCTACCATTTGTCCCATCTCATTGTTCATGTAATTGGGACTCGCGACTTGTGTAGCATTGAATTTATACCTCATCATTGTGGTATTTACGTGTGTGTGTTTTATGAAATGGGTGTAGGTTGAATTTAGCCCTTCTAGTGCCTATGAACATTTTAAGGTGTGGTTACACAAGGGCATTATAGGTTGGAACCTACTTTGGGGAGGACCCACTTGCATGAATTTTGTAATTTGTACTTGTTTCACACCACCACATCCTTTTATACCCTTCAAGCACTTCATTGCCAAATCTATTCTTTCCTTTGTCATCATTTTATCAAACGTTCCTCAAAACCATTATGTGTCCTTTGATGTGTCACCTAAACAAACTAGGTCTGACATTAAACTTTTAGGGCAACTTCCTTGAAAAAATTTCTAACTCTAAAATCACACTAAGTAAAGAAATCAACAATTACTAAAGGTAATAAGTAAGGTATGAAATAATTAAACTTCTTTCAATAACCTTACTAATAATTGATCTTTCTATGATTATAGATGGTCCCTAAAAGAGGATAATAAGGAGGAACTTCTCAAGGTGCAACTAAACATCCAGGGGAAGGCAGAAGCCAAGGACCTCATGTAGAACATGCGGAGTAGGAGGCAAAATCATTCAGCATCTATCAAGGAAATCCTATTCACCGCACAATCTAGCCAAGAAAAAGGTGGAGAGGTTAGGGCTTGAGCCTATGAAGAGGAACAATGGCTATTTGCAGCATGGCATGTCAAGGCCAATCAAGTGTTCCCATAGCTACCATATGCATGGGAAGTTCTGACTCCATCAAACATTGGAACATCAGCATGGATGGCTCATAATCCTTAGATAGAAGAGGAGAAATGTTAGGTGCTTCTTCAATGGTATCAACCATAGAAGCCTAGCATGCAGGACAAAGGAAAGGCACCCATGGAGGAACCACCGCTACTTGGAACCACATGAGTTCCAACAAAGTTTTGTAATTCTATGTCTATGTCCCAATTTTATTTTGTTCAATCCCACACTACATCATGAATAATTCTTAGTTAGTCAATAATCCCATACCTATCCATTGTGTAATCAATTGGACTTATTCTCATTTTGTTTAACTCGAGGACAAGTTGTTATTCAGTCATGGGGGTATGATGAATCATGGTTTGTTAGGTGTTGATATCGGATCCTTGATATCGGACCCTTGTTAACCAGGTGCTAATATCACGACCTGTCTAGCGATATTGAATACATGATATTGTGGTTCTTGTGTGACCCTATAAATACACAATTGGATGCACAAGAAAGTAATAGGAATTTAGTGTCAGAGTAGGATCTTTTTGCTACTTTTTCCTCTCAACCCTTTCCCCAGTGCATGCCCACAGTGTAATGATTGTAATTGTAATTGTACGGAACCTTTATTCGAGTGTGATGTACTTGGACACGCACATGACCAAAAATAAAGATTGAGATTACTTCATCATTATAGCATTCACTTAGTTTAATTATTTAATTTATTTCTTAATTAATACTTCTCTACCCTCAACTCCTATAAAACAGAGAATGAGTAAAACTTAATCATGAGCATTTAAGTGTGACTACTTGGTAATCTAGTAGTGTACCTAGGATTTGCACTTGGTAATCCCAGTAGTAGTCATGCACAAGGTCCAAGATGTGTACAAATGATTAACAAATGGATGCCCATCGCACTTAGGCTAGCTTAGACTCTCTTCATCCTTTCCCTCTTAGTTAAAACAAAGTTACTTTCCATTGCCTCTAGGAGTAGCATTAGTCTAGGACCACATCATACACCTCACTCTAGCTAAACCATACATGACAAAGCAAATACTAGTCTAGGTGGGAAGATAGTGAACTGTGATCAATGAGTAACTATCTAGATACCACAACTAGCCCATCTACGGAGTTTGAATGGATTGTGCGTGAAACACTCATATTCATATGGTTGAGTGTAGGGGTACCTCGCCACTGATCAGTGAGAGACTATGAAAAAGGCAACTTTGTTCCAAGTAATTTCCAAAGTGATCTCTAAAAATGGCTAGTAAACTTAACATTCCTATTACTCACAATGTTTAAAGGAATGTCATGTAGGCTCATAACATGTTGAAAGGATAAATGTGCAACATGGAAAGCATCACTACTTCTCTTGCATAGAGTAAAATGAGACATCTTGGTTAATCTATCTACTATAAGAAGTATAGAATCATGACCAGATTTTGTCTTAGGAATGCCACAAACAAAGTCCAAAGAAACACTTTCCCAAGGAGCATATGGGATTAGAAAAGGTAGATAATTCCCCATTTGAACTTTTGACAAGTATAACATTCATTTATAAATTTAACAACATCAAGATACATGCCTATCCAAAAGTAATTTTTGCTCACTAATGTCTTGGTCTTGCCCATATGTGTAGCCATGTCACTTTGGTATTTCTCTTCAAGGAGTTTGTACCTAAAATCATACTTTGGAACACAAATTTTTCCATTTGTAAAAAAAATCCCATTCTTCAAATGATAATATTTCCATTGATTAGTCCTTCCTAATAATGGGGAAGACAACTCTTTCCAAATTGCACCAAAATCCTTACCATTAGTACATAATGAAGCAAAATACTAAAATCCTTGAACTTTGACATTAGAAGAAACAACATGGATCCTAGACAAAGCATCGACCACAACATTAGACTTTCCCCTCCTATGTTTCAAAAAAAAAAAATAATTCTTGCAGTTTCTCTTTTCATTTCATGTTTTTGGCACTCAATCTCTTTTGAGAATTCAAAAATTAAAGTGCTCTATGATTAGTAAATAAAAGAAACTCTAATCTAGCAAGTAATGTCTCCAATGTTTAATGGCTTGAAATATAGCATATAACTCCTTTTCATACATACTATAATTTTTTCTAAATTCATTTAATTTTTTAGAAAAGAATGCAATTGGCTTATCTTCTTCATAAAGCACACCTCCAATAGTAAGCCCAGTTGCATCTACTTCCAATTCAAAACGTTTTGGGAAATTTGGAATTACCAAAACTAGAGCATTACAAATTTCAATGCTTGAAAGTATTTTTCTTTCTCATTATTCCACACAAATGCTAAATTTTTCTTCAAAAAAGAGGGCATAGGTCATGTAATGGTATTAAAATTTTTAATAAATTTCCTATAGAAGCTAGCCAAACCAAGAAGAGATCTCACATCTTCCACATCCTTAGGTGAAGGCCATTGTTTAATTATCTTTATCTTACTTGTTTTCATCTTGACTTGGTACTTGCAAATAACATGACCTAGGTAGACAATATTTCTTCATGAAGTAACACTTCTTAGCATTAATCACCAACTTTGACTCTTGTAACTTGGAACATATCATCCTCAAATGATGTACATGGTCCTCTTTCTTAGAATTGTAAACAAGAATGTCATCAAGGAAAACAATGCAACATTTACCAATAAAATCCCTTAGGACTTCATGCATGAGCCTCATTAATGTGGTTGGAGCATTGCTTAGTCCAAAAGGCATGACTAACCACTCATAAAAGCCATCAGGTGTCTTAAAGGCTATTTTCCATTCATCTTCCAATCTAATCCGTATTTGATGATAGCCAATTTTAAAATCAATTTTAGAAAAAAATCTTAGCATTGACATGCACATTTAGAATGTCATCCATCCTAGGAATAGAAAATATATACTTGATAGTAATCTTATTAATAGTCCTAGAATCTATGCACATCCTTAATTCATCAGTGTCCTTCTTGGGAACTAATAGAGCTAGAATGACATAAGGAGAGATGGATTTCTTAATAAAACCATTAGATACTAATTCACTTGCTTGATCAATTCTTTCCTTTTATTTGGGGTCATGTAGTAGGTTCTTTCATTTGGAATTGTAGCTTTTGGTATGAAGTCTATTTGATGTTGGATGGATCTCATTGGTGGAAGTCCTTCCACTTTTCCCTTGAAAACATTAGCAAATTCAAATGCCAAAGGTTGCACCACTGGAGGAAGTTCATTTATATACTCTTCTTGACTTGTCGAAATTGTTGACATGATGACAAAACCATGCCTAGCCTCTTCATGTGCTTGTAGGTTCTATTGCTGACTAAGTAAGAACATAGAATCATTAATAGGGACATTTTCCTTATATTGTTGTCAACTCATAGGAATGAGTTCATGTATTCAATCTTCTCTTGGAATAGAGCAAATGTTTCTTGCACCACTAAAAGAAGCCTTGTTGTCAAAGTTCCAAGGTCTTCCCAAAATAACATTAGCACAATCAATAGGAAGGATGTTACAATGTACCTTATCTTTAAAATAACCAATTCTAAAAGACAAAATACACTTCATCCTTAACTTATTGGAAATGATCCTTAGATAGCCAATGCACTCTATAGGGCCTAAGATTTGGAAATGTCTTCAAACCAAGCATAGAAACAACCTTTGAAGAAATCACATTTTCTTGAGCTCCATTGTCAATTAAAATGTGTATCCATTCACCACTATCTAGACACCTAGCTCCAATCCTAAAGAGAATCTTTCTTCTAAATCTTCACTAGTATTAACATTTTCCCTAAGAGTGCAAGAATTAATTTTAGTAATATCTTCAATCATTGGTGCATGAGGATTACCTTCATTAAAGGATTCTTAGTTTTCCATGGTTTGAAGTTCCTTGCCTTTGGAGATCTTTGGCTTTTTGCACTTCCATTATTTGTGTCCCTTTTCACCATAATCGAAGCATTGAAGTTTGGATGCATAGCAATTTCCTTGATCCTTTCCATTCTTGGAGTAGTCTTTCTTGAAATCATGGCCCTTCTTGAACTTCTCTTGCTTCTCCTTTGTGTCTTCTTTGGCATTTCCATTCTCCTTACCTCCTTTCTCACCTTTAGAAGCTTTGGAGTCCTTTCCTTTAGAAATTTTGGGATCTCTATTGTATCCTTGAAGTTTCTTCTTAGCCTTAAGAGCCAAGTCAAAATCCTTGTCTAATGTCTAAGGCTCATAGAAGGTTAGCTCTTATTGATTCTCCCTTTTATGTCCTCCTTGAAAGTTAGATGCTTGTTCATAATCATTCCAATGAACTTTTGCAAGCTAGAAAGCCTTACAAAAATCCATGCAATAGTCCTTTACACTCTTATCACCTTGACCTAGGTACTTCAACTTTTGGATGGTCTCTTGTCTATGATGAGCCTTCTTAAATTTTTTCTTGAGCATGAATTACATTAGCGACCAATCCTTGATAGGAGTACCATTGTTCACCTTGTAAGAATAACTTTCCGTCTTCCAACATACAAGTGTTATTCCTTCCAATTTTGTTTCAGAAAAAGATAAATTTTGATGATTTTCCACATCTTTAAGTTCAAAATACTTGTTAATATTTTTCAGCCAAGAGAGAAAAGATTCAATTCCTTCCATGTCATTGAAGGATTTGACTTCAAAATGAGGCATCCTTGAAGCATTTTCGAAAATTTTTTAAAAGAGTGACTTCATTTCCTTCACCTTGATTCCTTTGAGACTTAGAAGAAAGTTCCTTTTTCCTTTTCCTAGGAAAGATGAAGCCTTGAGAATTATTTTCAATACTACGAGCATGAAGAAAAACATCATCTTGAGCTTCTCCTTCTCCAAAGTAGTCATCTTCAAACGTAATATCATCTTCAAGGGATGACATTGAGGAATGTCTTGATAAAGAATTACATGACTTGTACCCTTGCTTGGATGCTTTTGGTGAAGTAGCATGTCCTTTGTTCTTTCCAAGCTTTTTAATTTTGTCGACAATGAGCTTGAGATCATTTCTCATATCATCCATGTTTCTTGACAAATCTTGAACTATCTTCTTCTTTGGAGACATGATGGAAATTAAACTAAAATATAATTTTCACAAAATTCTACAAGGAAAGGTGAAAATTTCAAGATTTCTCAAGGAATGAGGCAAGAAATTCTCAAATCTTAAGAGAAATGAGCATAAGATCTTCAAAACCTAGCTATTACAAGCCAATGGGTGTTCAATTCCCTACTTATCTTCCAATTCTTGAAAGATGTAACAAACTTAGGGATTAAAGGGAATTTTCAAACCCTAGGATGAGTAGAATAATTAGCAAGAGAGAATTCATCCAAGCTTGAGAATTTGGAGTGATTCTTTGCAATTGAGATGAGAATTATTCACTTGAATGCAATTGTCTTCAATTCCAAGCTGCTTTGATACCAATTTGATGAGGAGCTCCCATGGATTACACAATACAAGCTTTCTCAAAGTAACAAAACAATAAATTTGAATAAGAAAAGAAAAAGGAAAGATTTATTTTGCTCAAATGTAGAATTTACATATTAAAGGAAGCACAATTCCCAAGGATAGAGAAGATATTAAATCCAAATCTTATACACTCAATCAAAGAAAACACATACTTACATGAATGATGATCAAGGTGCCTTGCCAATTCTATCTCTCTCTACTCTTATCTTAACTCAACTCTCTCTCATTCTCTTTCTATACTTTCTTTTTATATAATTGGAGACCCAAGAAGGCTATTTATATCTTTTTATTCCAATCTCTTTACCTTTCCTCCAATTTATCATTCAATTTAATGTTCATTAAAATCCATGTGAGACATCTATTAGAAATAGTAGACATTTATCCCAAGTGCTTAGGGTATCAAAGTAGACATCTTGGGGAAGATGTCTTCTAGTAGATGTCTTAGTTGAGATGTCTATGAAAAATAGAAGACATATAATATGTAGTATAGACACCTCACAATTAGTGTAGATGTTTATCATGCTAGGGTCAAAGTTAAAGATGCTTGTTTTAAGGCTTGGAATCTTTGAACACCTCCAAATAAGTTCCCATAGCCCCTGGAACATCCTAAACTCATCAAAATAGCCCAAAAACTCTCCCAAACATGTTAAAATACCTTGAGATCATCATCAATAAAAAAACACTAAAAGAAAAACATAGCAATACATTAATATCTATGCATAAACATATAGAGGATTGGACATGGGTTGGGTGATGTCCTCATCACAATAAGTTCACTTTTCAGCTTTACCATGATAACATTGGAAGGTCAAAGCTAGAGAATTCTTTGTGGAGCTTGGAAAAAGCTCTTCCATGTTAGCTTGTAAATGGAGTTTGTAGAACTAAAACATGGCTCTATGAAATAGTACTACTACATTAGCTTCATTATCTTATGGAGGAAGTTCATAGAACTTAAAATGAACTCTATAAAACAGCTTTCCACATCAGCTCACTTTCAAAGCAAGTTCATAGAATCAAATTTCTATTCTATAAGCAGACTCTACCACATTAACAATGCCATGTTAGCAACTGGATGAAGTGCATATTTTTATTAATAGAAAACTCACTGCATCTATCATGATAGTATATGCCACGTTAGCACCTACCACATCAACTCATAGATGGAGTTTGTCGAACTGAATTTCCATTCTACAAGTAAGCTCTACCAAATTAGCATTTACCATGTTATCCTCCTTATAGAGCTCGTTTATAGAGCTAAAATTGGCTTTACAAACGAGCTTATTTTTAGCTCTATCACATCAACAACTATGGAGAGTAATATATTACCAGTTTGTAGAGCTAGATATCAACTCTACAAAAGAATTCTACAAGCCATGTCAGAGCTTGTCTTGGGCCTATGAAATATTACATTTCACACATATGCGCACTTTGTTTTTAATCTATCTCAATGGAGATGAGGTGTAGTGCATAGAAAAAAATATTAGCTCTACAAAGAACTACAATTATTCATCCACATCAACTCTTCAAAATAGCTCTATGAAAAGATTCAAGAAAGAGCTCTATGGCTAACATCAACATGAAGAAAATAAAGGCTACATCAACAAAAAGAGATAAGGATAGCATGGAACCACCATCGAAGCTTAGAGTAGGGAGCATGAAGCTACCATTAAAGCCCAAGGAAGTGAGTAAAGCTTAATTTAGCATATGTACAAAAAGATGTGAGACTTGAGCTAACAAAAAGCATTACTCTAGCACACATAGAGTTATGGTAATTACTAGGATTATGTATGAAATCATTAAGAAATAAGCTTGAGTTTAAATTGGCACAAGATCTGTCTTAATTGAAACAATGAATTCCATAATTGAATCGGTTATGGAAGAAATGAGCTCCAAATGAATCTTAAAGAAGCTTAATGAATTTGAACTAAATGAATTAGGCTAATAAGGCTCTCTTGAATCACTTATAGAATAGAGTAAAGATGGCTAAATATTTTCTTAAAAGTTAATTTGTTATTTAACTCTTTGTACACAATATTGTGAAGTTTATACTGAATAATAACTCAAAACACATAGTTTCTCTATAACCATTGAGTTTATTTAGAGGTATTTGGGGCTTGGTGTTTCTAGAGACCAATAAGCACCTAAACTTGAGTTTGAAAAAACATCTCATCCTTGTGATTTTTATCATAAGATAGAGATCAACATTGATGGTCCAAATTAAACACCAACACTCACATGCATGAATCAAAAATTTAACTTCCTTCTTAAGCAACTCAAGCTTGTGTCTTTAGTAGAGCTCCCATTATCTAGATGATGATTTTCCATATAGATGAAAATTTCAAGTGATTCTAAATGCTGATGTGGTGCATACAATTGAACATTCTTTCTAAAACAAAGTAATGGCTGAAGATTAAAAAGATGGATTAGAAAGTTTAAAGCACATGTTCTCTAAGTCTATTTAAGCTTGACCACACTAAGTTAAAAAATTAAAAGTTGACATGGAAAGGATAAATTAATGAACCCTTTTAGAGTGAAAAATAGTTATAGAAGTTTATTCCACTTAGTATCTTTTTGTTGTGAGTTGATGTCGTAGAGCTATTTTTGTTACCGAAAATGGTTCTACAAATTGGCTCTATGTGCTTAGCTAGATTAAAAATACTTTTGCGTACGAGTTTTAATTTAAGCTTGGTCTTGAAAAACTACCTTAAAAAATCAATTCAAGCTATTCTATGTAAAGCTAAAAAAAGAGTTGAGCTAGCTCAAAAACATCCAAATGTAAATGATGATAAGTTGGTAAAGTTAGATTGAGCTAAGTAGAGTCAAAATATGCTTCTACACATATGCTCTAAATGCTGATGTGGCACACAAAATTCTTTCCTTGTAAAAGATAAGTCAAGAGCTCAAACTTGCATGAAAAAGCTCTATTAAAAAGAAAATCCTTTAACCAAGCTCAAAACACATAACAATCTCCTCCTTTTTGAGATTGGGTAAACTCACATAATAAGATTGAACAAGAGAGAATAGAGAAGATTCATACATAGCCAAGTATATAGTAAATGCCTAAAAATCAAGCTTAAAATTATCATACCTATCAACTAAGCTCAACCATACAAATTATAATTCAGGCTCTTAGCAACAAGCATCAAGTTAAGAAGGAGAATCATATAGCAAATTAATTGTAATCAAATAATCATCATAACATAGCTCATAGTAATCAATCTTAAAATATAAATAATTAATTAGATACCACATCCAGTTGATCATATACATAGATCATAATTAGTCAAAAATTTAGGAGAACACTATAGCTCAAAACATAAAGTAAGCTGAGAGATTCAAGAGATCCTACATACTTATACTTTAAGAATGTAGAGAAGTTCATTTTAATAGCTTCAATAGAATGCATACACAACAACTCATCACATATCAAAGGAAATAATTTTCTGAAAAAACCATCACAAAAAATAGCATATACTCCCCCTTTTTGTTAGAAAAGGTGAAAGGTCTCTTCCCCTTGAAACACCCCAAAGAAAATTCATGTTGCAATACGTGAAGCTCACAGCCAAATCCTTTATTGTAATTTGCTAAAAATACAAACGTAGATACAATTGCCTTATTTTCCAAAAAATCCTTCACTTTGGCTTTGAATTGATGGAATTCAAGGTAGTTTTTAATGTAAAAAATGAGATGTCCAGCCCACATGTTGTGGATGCCTTATATTCTAGCTTATGAAGGTTAAGAGATGCTTTACAAGTTGTAGGAATCATTATTCTCACTTCATACACTAGGAATCTTGACCTCATATGTTGGCTAGCATATAAGATTTGGGCTTTAATTTCATACACTTAGAATTCTAGTTCCACATGCTGGTTAGCATGTGGGAGCAATGTATAGAAGGCCAAATTTAGCTAAGTTGGCTCATATGCTACATGTAGTTGTCCTAGGTACAATAGAATTTGCTAGAAATTTGTCAACATTCATGGTAGAATTCAGCAGTAATAAATTAGGATGCCAATAGGCTATTTAAGCCTAAGATCACAAATTATTTAGGACTTTTGGATGATTTGGTATTTAGTTGAAATTGAAACTTTCATAGCAATGTAGATTTTCCAAAGGTCAACAACCATTTTTCCTCATAGTGCAAGATATCATAAGCAAGGAATTACATCAATGCAAATCAAATCAAGAGACCAATGTAGCCCATGATTGCAAGTCTATACTAGAATCATCAAGAAAAAATTGCTTGTGAGGCTTATAAAAGCCTTGATCTATACTTTTCCCTGAACTCTCCTTTTGTATCACCATAGTTAATATAAGAGTTATAGTTCTTGTCATTTGTGATTGTTCTTTTATATTCCTTGCTCTTGAATTTTACATTGCATTTGTTATAGTTTTCTCTTATTTCTTGCATTAATCAGTAACATACATCTAATTTTTTGGGTAGTCAATAAGACCATCCAAGATTCTTTGAATCCTTTTTGGGACTTGTTGAATCTGGGGTTAAAACTATTCCACTTTGAAAGTTTTGGGATTCTAGCACCAAAGTTTTCAAGTGCTATAGTTTTTTAGCACTAGAAGAAGGGCCTCCACTTAGCTTCTTCTAAAAAACATGTTGCATAAATTTTTTTTCATTAGTGTTAGCTTTATCTTTCATACTCACAACTTGGAAAATTTTTTGTATGTTACCAAAACCAATGCTGTACTTGCAACCTACAAAAATATATTTTGGGGTTTTCCCAAAACTAGTAGTGTACGTGTAACCTGTTTGGGATTTATTTTAATTTTAAAATTGTTGTTGTGCTTTTCTAAATCCCATCGTGTGCCCTAGAATTAGTTTTGCTTTATTCTAATTTTTCTGTCAAGTGTTGGGCTTTTCTAAATCCCAACGTATAACTTGCAATAAGTTTGATCATTTCTAATTTTTTTGTTAAGTGATGGAACCTAGCATATAGCCTATAGCTAGTTTTACCTACCTTATTTTTTCCATTAGGAGTTGGATTTTCTAAAACCTAGCATACAACTTGCAACAAACTTACACTTTTAACTTTACCAAAATTGGGTTTTAGATATGCACGAAAGCCACATATAACCTACAAGCTATTTTAGACTTTAACTTTGAAAAATTTTGTTTTGGATTTTCCCAAAACCCAGCATGTAAAATGCATTGCAAACTTTGATTGGGTGATCACCAAAACTTAGTGTGTAACCAACAACTAGTTTCAAATTTTTTTGCATTAAATTTTCTAGCCATAATTTGTAGTCCGACCATCATTCCCTACATTTTTAAAATGTTAAAATTAATTTTCTTCCAATGCAGTGCACAGTGCTACAATAGCCACTTGCACTACCCTTTTAGTTGTATTCTACCCAAAAATCCTAGCTTCCATTGCCACATTCTATTGTTTCTTGGATATTTTTCTTTAATAAATATTAAAGGGGAAATTTTACTTTAAAGTGGTTAAGGTTGAGATATTCCACATGGTAAGAACTCTCACACACCGAGCAATTCATACGCTAAGCCACTTAGCCTATTATTTAGTTTGACACCTTATTTATTCCTTTTCATTTTTCAATAGTCTTACCTCATAATATAACACACATGGCCCCTAGCCAAGAAGTTGTTCACATACATTATCCTAAGGATTTAATAGTTGTAGAATGCAAATAGTCTCTTAGGAGACTTGGTGTAGATCCTTTCTACTCAAACATAGATGAAGAATACTATAACTTCATTTGTGCTAAGATCCAAGTAGGCCTTCTCATCCACATATGGAATTTGAATGCAAGTGTGAGTTTGAGATAATTCATCGAAACGAGAAGGAGTACATCTCTTGCCCCTATGGTTAAATAAAGTTAATAGAGTTCCAAACATGCATGCTAGCAGAGCTTATGAACATAGATGAGCTGAGTGAGGAAGTTAAGTCAGAGTAAGACCAAGAAGAATATGACAAGTTTGAGATAGAATATAAGCCAAACACTTTCGTTAAAAGCCTTTTTCAATAGTCTACTCCCCAAACAACCATCCCTAGCTCAACACCCCTAGCATCTCTTGTGGGTCAAGTGCCTCAATTCCTTGTGTATTCCATCTTGTTTGGCCTTTTACTTGTCATTGTCACACACCAACCTTAGAATGTATCTCATTTTGATTAATTGTTCTCATCAATGCCCTTCACCATGTAACCTTGCTTAATTTTTTCAACCCTAGTGGTGTCTACAACATCACCTCCCTTCATCATACTAATGGGATTCTCTTTGATGCCCAAAGCTACACAAGCTTCTCACACTTCCTTCATCCCCTTGGTCCTCTAACTTCCAACTCAAACTTCATTTTTCTTATTTAACCCTCATGCTACAATAAACACCCATATCCTTACCTCGATACCCATGCATATTGCATGGCCCTAGGCCTCTCAACTTCCATCATAGCCATCTATACAAATACTATAACCTATGGGAATGCCTCTAGGCTTGAATTAAGCCTTCAAGATGATCCAAGACCTCACCAAAGAGTTATGAAAGCTCATAGCTAGCACTAGTTAGATAGTGAAGATACTGGACCTCTACCAAGATAACCCCATTAGCCTTACTATCCCATAGATAACCTTTTCCACTAGCCTTTCCATTCCACAATTCATCAAATACAATGATGAGGGTGATCTAAACTCACACCTTATTACCTTCCACTCTAAGTGCTTGTTGTTGCAAGATTGGCCTCACACTATTATGTGAGTCTTCCCTATGTCCCTCATTGAGAAAGCCTTGGATTGGTATCATGCATCACTTAGAGGGTTCATTACCTCACTAGAGGATTTGATTTTACAATTTATTAATCATTTCAAGTATAAATTGAAACCTAATACAACACTTGATCAACTAATGAAGATTAAATAGGGGCCTCTTGAACCTATATAGAATTTTATACAATGATGAAATGCTCTTCTTAATGAGATTTTTGAACCCATTGCTGAGAAGCATCTTCTGGCCATCTTCAAGAGGATGGTTAACTACTTCATCAAGCCCAAATTATATTACCTAGATCCATGATCCCTTAGCTAAGCCTTCTCCCAAATGAAAAACATAGAGGATGCCATTGAAGCTAGTGATGACCCTTCGTACATAACAAACAAGAATCAACACACAAAAAGGGATAGGGATAAAGGGAAACAAAATCATGTAGTCATGGCCACTATGACCAAAGAAACAAAAACCATGTAGGAGACCAAGACAACTTAATTGAATGCCCTCGCTGTGATTACTCAACCTTTAACATGGATTCCTCTACACCCAACCAATCTACACCTAACTTTGAGAGAAAGGATCAGTTCAAATCTATGAAATTGCCCTTGAAACCATCTAAGATTCTTGACTAGTTACTCAAAAGTGACCATATCCAATACAAATAGATGATCGAAATAGCTTGTAAGAGGCATGCCCATTTATGTAAGATTTCTAAAGATCCTATCATTGCAACCAAGGACAATCCACTTGTGTTCAAATACTTCAAACTAGATTGATTTTGCCATTACCACTAGCTTCTTGGCCATGACATAGATTTTTTCTTGACGTTAAAGGATGATTTATAAAAAATGATAGATAATGGTGAATTGGTAGTAGATGCATCAAATCCAGTTAGGCCTCAGAAGTAACACATGCAGGTATACAAAGATCCATTAAATGCTAATAACAGTCCCTATGTAATAAAAATTTTCAATGTTAGCAATAATCTTCAACCTACCAGGAAGTTGTTTATGATTCGAATACCTCCTCATGATGAAAGGGGTCCTTAAACTTCATCAAGTTTAAGAACTTATTTTGTCATAAGGATACCATTGCCTACATCTCCCAAAGAACCATTTGTTATTAGTATTCCCCCTCTCACTGCCACTAAGCCTACAATTCAAGTTGACCAACATCCTCCCGTGATGGCCAATGCAACAACCTCTTTGTAGCTAGATAATAAAAAGTTACCAACAAAACACTGCAAGAAGCCCATCCCCAAACCTAAGGCCAAAGATAATAAATAAATGAAGGCATGAAAGTAAGTGGATTCACTAAAGCCTACATCTATTTTAGCTATCCCTATGAGCTCAAATGCTTAAATTTCTTTAACGAGTCAACCTAGGTAGAATAATAAATAAAAAGAAAAAGGAAAGGTGTCCAAGCCATAGACACTAAGGCATGAGGTAAAAATCTTAGGTAGAATGGAAAAAGTCAGGCAATAAAAATGACAAAACATCAAATAATGACAAAGACTTCCTCACTATCATGTAATAAGTCAAGCTTTTACTCAAATAAAAAATTACCTCTTTAAGCCTATATGACCTAGCAATGATTTCATCTGCTCATTATGAAGCCTTAGTTAAGATGTTGACCTCTATTCTTGTTGAAGTATCACCAAAAATAATGTTGTAACCTTTGTAGCCTTCACCCCATGAAACTTGAGGGTAAACTTTATTGTAAATGTGAAGATTGTAATCCAAGAGATGCAATTTCACATGCTTTAGCTTTTGGGGTTGAAAAATGCCTCATAAGTGGTCAAAGCCTCAACTCCCAAGTGAAAAAAGACATATCATGCCTATATCTTGGCTTGGTGGGGGGGAGGGAAGGGTGTGGGGGTTAAAATTGCCTTTAGGACTCTACCAAAATTAGCATTTTGATGAGTTTTATAGGGGGTACAACATTTCCACATTGGAGGTACCTGTTGTGTAGGGGATGGGGGGGATGGGTGGGAAGGAGGTGTAACCCACCTACATCCAACATTGGGGGGTGTAACATCATCCATGTCCAACATGGGGGGTGGGGGAGGTGTGGGGAGAAGGGACAACTCTTACACCCCCCCCCCCCCCCCAAGTGTTGACATTACATCCCCCCAGCATTCTAACTTTCCCCCAGCATTGCTCTAGCATGGCCCAAATTCTAGCACTACACCAACTCCAACATTAATCTTGTACTTCAGCATTTCCATTTGAATGCCTAGCCTAGGTGGAAGAAGCTAGAGTGGGTGAAATTCTTGTTTACTATTCCTAGTAAACAAAATGATTTTGATGCCAATGGAATATTAAAACTTACCATACATAGTAACCCGGTTAGATCTGAACACATGCAAGCACTTGTACATAGCTAGAATTCTATCAGCAATCAAGCAAGATTTGCAAATAAATTTGTGGCCTAAAACCTATAAAAACTAAGCCACAACATCATGCAAAGGTTTCATACTTTTGCTTTTTCAGGCATATTTCACATTCAAGAGATATTGCAATCTTGCATACATGTAGTTTCTTGAATCTCTCATCGTGAAACCTCTATGGTCTTTGTAACCCTTATTATCCCCACTTGAGATTGAATTTGTTTGATTTATTTTTAGTGCATTTATTGTTAACTCTACATTTCATATTTTCAATTTTTTTTACCTTTTTCTTGCCCTCCTTTAAGTCCCTCGATGATCTATTGGACTGTTGAGGGCACCTCGAATCTTATTTTTCATGAAGGCCCTTGGGATTTGAGGTTAAAGTTGTTTCACTAAGATTTTCATTTTTCTAGTGATCAAGATTTTTAGTTGCAATAGTTTTCTAGTGCTAGAAGGAGGCCCTTCATCCAAATTTTGCATCCAAAACTTGTGACCAGTTTAACAACATTGCCAATAATTTGCAAAATTGTGTGGATTTAAAGCCTTTTTCTTGCAAATTCTTGTTGACACCCTTCAGCAGCAAAAATGATGCTAAAATCCTTCCCCCTTGTCACTAAAACCTAACATTGAGATTACAGGTGTGTTGGATTTTTAGAAATTTTACAACAATTTCTGGGAATTTGAAAGATAGCATTGGTTTATTGTTAAAACTTATACCCCTCTTATTGCTAAGATTTTCTAGTAAGGCCAGCGTTGGTGGTTTCACCATCCAAAACCCCTTTCCCCCTTTGCTATGAAAATTTTCCACTAAGATCAACATTGGAAACCTTACTAAAACCCATTTTGTTCTCTTTTTACCAAGAAACTAAGCTTTCCCAAAGTAAACACCCTCCCCCAACATTGCAAAGAAAGGTGTAAGATTTCCCATTTTACCCCTTTTCTTTTCCCTTTTCATTCTCAGCATTGGTGTGGCTGGGTAGTCTAGTGTGGTTGGGGTTTGATACCCACATTTTGCCTTTTTAAGTAAAGGGGTATACCCCATTAGATAGCCATTTACTATTTATATTGTATAACTTGTTTTAGGTAGTTTTACCTTTTTAGCTTTCCATCAATTCTACTTGCTAAAATTTGCACTTTTATTCATCCACTTATAGCCTTTGTTAAGCCATTTTTAGCTTTTTAACCATGTCATTCAACCAATCGATTATCTTGCCTTTCAACTTCATTGACAATAGGTTCAACTAACAAGCCATAAGGGTATATGATCCCAAGAACCTTGCTGTGATCGAGTGTAGATAGTCCTTGAGGATTAGGGCATGAAGTCCTAATCTCTTAGTCATAAATAAAGATCACTACAAGTTCATTTATGTCAAGATTCAAGCTGGCATGCTAATTACTTGCATGAAAGTAGAGGCCAAAAGGAAATTTGAACTTATACAATGCAATATTCCTTAGTTTTGACTAGTTTATTTAACTTCTTGCAAAGATTTTGAAAAGACAAAAGCTCATTGCATAATAAATCAAACCTCTCTTCATCATCAAGATCATCATATAATCAATCAACGTCATCATCAATGAGGACCATGCAGATGAGATGAGAATTTTTTGCATCATCCTCCACTTCTTCCTCACTTTGCTTTCCATCATCCCAACTTATATAGAAGTTTGTCTTCTTTACCTCATCATTGGATCTATTCTTATTCTTATGCTGCATCCTGCTATTGCTAGGACATTTGGAGGTCATATGGGCTCTTCCTCCATAAACTCAACATTCTATAGAAGATAAATCTAAGTTAGAATTCAAGAAATTTTTACCTCTCTCTTTATCTTTGAAAAGATTGAATCTTTGCTGATATGTCCCCTTGTTTCTTCTTATTATCAATCGTTGTAGCTTCCTTGAGAGAAAGGCAGTCTCATCTTTGTTGTCCTCATCATGCTCATTGAGCTCATTCTCCTTGGAATTAGTCTTCAGAGCGATGGGTTTTTCTTGGATGGCTCCTTCACTTATGAGATTTATTTCATAAGCAATGAGAGCACTTTGAAGCTCTTCAAACTTTAGAGTTGAAAAATCTTTGATTTTTTCCATGGTAATGACCTTTGGTCTAAACTTCAGCTGAAGTGTTCTAATCATTTTAATGATGACATCACTCTTCAACAAATCTTTATCAATACCTCTAATGGATACAACAATATCATTTGCTCTAGATAAGTGATCTTTTATTTTCTCACCTTCTCTCATTTTAAGCTTATCATATTCACTTTGCAACACTAACAATTTAGATTATTTCAGAATAGAGGTTTCTTCATAAGTAGCTTCTAATGTTTGCCAAATTTCTTTAGTCATTTTACAACCCACTATTCTATTAAGCTTAGATTTATTCAAAACATAGTATAAAAAATTTTTGGCTTTCGAGTCAAACATAAACTTATCTTTTCCCTTTTGTGTCCATTTGTTGCAGGGCTTGGTGGTTCCTATAAAGTTGTCGAAAGGTAGAGTGTAGCCTTCAAGGATGGACTCCCAAACTTTGAACTCCATAAAGTTGAAGAATCCTTGCATTCAAGCTTTTTAGTAGGGGAAGTTGAATCCATTTAACATGCATGAATTTTTGTAATAAGTCACTTTCATTATTCACTCTTGAAATTGATGATGATGAAGAGTACTAGGCCTTAATACCACTTGAGGATCAATGAACTTAGAAAGGGGTGATGAATAAGTTCCCCAAATTAAAAAGTGTTGAGACAAAGCACACATACCAAATTTAACATGGTTCCCCAACTTGGGTAGTCCACACTTAGAGGGTAGTTCGCTAGCACACCTCCAAACTTTGTTACTCTCAAATGTGGTTTGAAGGGTACCACACCCTGTACAAACTCTAAGCTCTGCTCCAAAGGGATTCAATGCCATGAATCCACTCAACACCACAAGGTCTTGACAAACTTAGAAATGTGGTTTCTAGAATCCCACAACCTTTATAACTTGAGCTCTACTCTAGAGTGTTATGGTGCTACACCAACACTCAATCCCATAGGATCCTGACAAGCTCAAGCAAGATGCCTTCCCACAAGAAGCGCATCAACCCCACAAGGCACAAAAGATAATAAGAATTACAAGAAATGAATGCAACTATGTTTGTTGATCTTTGTACTTTGAGGCACAACTTACTTTGACTAGTTACAATAGATGAAAGATAGTACAATGAGGAACAATAACAAGAGAATGATGATTACAATGATTTCTTGATAATTACACTTAAAAGTACATAATGCTTGCACATTACCCAGTGGAATAAAGCCAATATGTTTTTGAAATCACCTCAAAATTCATGTAACAACTATCTAACGGTCACTAGAGATGTCTTCTTCGAGGTTGAGATGTCTTTCTATATTAGACCTTCATTTGAGAGACATCTTTTCTTTAGGAAAGACATCTTTGCAAAGAGGTCTTTCAGAAGATGTCTTTCTCACTAGAAAAACATCTACTATTTTTTGAAGATGTCTTTATCTAAGAAATCTTCAATTCAACAAAGACATTTGCTATTTTTTGAAGACACCTTTTTGACTTTCCTTCACACTTGAAATCTTCATTCCTTGTCCTTGCTCTTGCTAAGTCCTTTGCTCTTGCTCCTAATTTGAAGTCCTTGTCCAAAATATTGTCCTATAAACACAACAATACACAAACACCCTTTGTTCTCCATTTTCCTTAAGGTTTTGACATACCAAAAGGTCAAAACATTGTAGTCTCACATGCTAGGTAGCACGTAGAAGTAGCATATGGCACTTGGACCTTTAGCTCACATGTTGCACTTTGACCAAGAGGCCATTCATAACACTTAAAACTATAATGGATGCAAGCATTACAGATTCACAACCTACAAATGCAAAATGTGAAGTAATTTTTCAATCCTTTTGGGTAATTTTCATAGAGATTAGTAGAGATTTTGTGATGGATTTTACCAACCTTTTTGAAACATGAACAACTTTGATTTTTGATAGCAAAACTGGGAGTAGGAATTAATAGAGTTGCAAATCAAATTGGGAGGAAAGTGTAGATTCTACATAGGATACACTTTGCAAACTACATCGGATTACAACAGAGCATTAATTTCTCAAGCTTTAAAGCCTTGATCTATATTTCAAAATCCCACCCCCTCCCCCTCCCCCATTCTTATATTCATTAACATTCATTATTTAATATAAGATTTGTAGTTATTCCTATTTGGCAATATTACTCTCTTGTTTCATCTACTCTCAGATCTCAGATTACAATCCTTGTTTTGCATTATTTTCATTATATTCCTATTTACATTTACACAAATCAGTAATAGACTTTCCAAGTCCCTAGATGATTGCCAAGATCTTTCAAGATGCTTCAGATCCTTTTCGAGGCTTGTGGATTCATGAGTTAAACTATCTCGTATGGGATCTCTTGGTTTTCCAAAATTGATTTTTTCCATCATTACAAAAATGATATTTAATCTCAATATGTTTAATTTTACCATGAAAAAAGGATTTTTAGATATAGAAATAGCAAGATTATTATCACAATAAATAATTATTGGATCAAAGAATGTTATATTGAAGAGTGTTAATCCCTCCCTCATCCAAAGAATCTGTGTGCAATAGTGTGAGGCTGCAACATATTCTACTTTAGCTGATGATAAAGCTACAAAGTTTTGCTTTTGCTCAACCATGATACCAATCTATTACCAAGAAAATGGCAATTTCCACTAGTGGATTTCCGATCATCTTTATTTCTTGTCCAATTTGCATCAATGAATGCTTGTAACTCAAAAATTCTTCTTTTTGGATATCATAACCCATGACTCGCTGTGCCTTTCAAATATCATACAATCCTTTTAGTTGCAACCAAGTGTGATTCTTTTGGTTCTAACTAATATCTAGAAATCAAGCCTCCTATAAAAGCTATAGTAGGTTTGTTGGTTGTAGCATAATGCAAGCTTCTCACAATGGATCTATAAAGAGTAGCATCAATATTTTTTCCATCTTCATCCTTGTAGAGATGTACATTTGTGCTAAGAGGAGTTGCACAAGTTTTAGCTTCTATCATGTTGAAATGCTTGAGCATCTACTGAACATACTTTGTTTGTGAAATGAAGGTTCCATCCCTGAGTTGTTAAATATGTAGGCCCAAAAAATGAAATAACTCTCCTACCATAGATATTTCAAACTTTGATTTCATAGCTTCAACAAATTCTTTGCCCAAACTTGTGCTTGTTCCTCCAAACATTATATCATCAACATAAATCTAAGCAACTAAAAAGCATATATTATCCTTTTTAATATAAAGGGTACTATCTAGAGGGGCTCTCAGATACCCATTTTCTGCTAAATATGAGTCAAGCTTAGCATATCACATCCTAGGGGCTTGTTTTAGACCATATAAAGCTTTGTATAGCTGATACACATGATTTGGGTTTTCAGCATCAATGAATCCTTTAAAATGTTCTATATACATTGTTTCTTTTATTTCTCCATTTAGGAATGCAGATTTCATATCCATTTGGTAGAGCTTAAACCCTTGATAAGTTGCAAAAGCTAACAACATTCTAATAGATTCCAACACACAACCTACAACCAAGTTCAAAATATACAACAATGGCAGGCTTGAGCACTGCAACAATAGTTTGTAATTCAAAATTCATAGGACTTTTACACCCAATTTAATTCGATATTATTTAACAACAATTGCTTGACTTGAATTCAATTTTATTATAATTGTATTTAAAATGCAACTCAAATATGCTTTTTAGTACGGATGAATATTGCTCAAAACAAATTTCCATAGACATAGGAAGTAGGAAGCCTTTCTCAAATTTGTAACTTTAGTACATATTTATTTATAAAGAAATGATCATCATTTAGAGGTTCAATGCTCATTCTATTAAAGTAACTTTTGGGAGGGTTGATAGATTAACCAAAGCTTAACTTCTTTCATGTGATCCCAAAGTAAAAAAACAAGTACCTTATCATCACTTGAAATTTATGTTTAAGTAAAATGGAAATTAACTAAAAGTAAAATTCAATTAAAGCTAATGAAATTGTTTTGAACTTTACACTTTACCAAAATAGGAAATTCATAAAGTAGGAAGATAAAAAGCTTGCTCTGCAAACCTTCAAAGGCCACCTTTCGTGAAACGTGGCTTCCCTCACAAGCACAGGACTGCTGGACAGTACAGTTTGGTTTCTTGCTTTAGTGAGTACGGTCAACTATTTTAATCTATGCGTTATAAATCTGGGGTACTCGGAACTTAGAGATGTCAAAATATGTATCCGATCCACAAATGAGAAGTGAGCTAAAATATGTAAAACGCAGCATATATATATATATATATATTGTTCATCATCCTTATTATTTTAGCCTCATTCATACAAACGTGCATATAAATTTTCATTATTTCATATATTATTGATACCTAATATAATGGACCTATGTTACATTTAATGAACCGTCCTATCAAGAAAATATTGTTTACTTTTCTAAAGCATTAAATTTATGGTTTTCGATTATGCACAGTTCTATATTCATAGTAATATATTTTCTATTTTGATGATTGAAAAAGCAGTACCTATACCACTTATGCATTTATGAATTTTAATATTTCATCCACTGTACTTTGCTAATTCTTACCGTTTGCCAACGGCCCCTTGCAAAATATCAGTGTGACAGATCCGTAGCGCAATAGTATGAACAAGACTGCAAAGTTTTTTTATGCGCAGAGTCTGTGCAAAGTTGATGTCACCAACTAATTTTATTGTGCACGTCTCAATTTCCACGCGTTTTGGTATCCAGAACGTTTGAAAAAAAAACGCGATTCATTATCCAGAACGTTTCTTTCGTGGCTTGCTTGTCAGAACTTGTTCTTCATCTTCGTTCTGTGGACACATTGCAATTCTGGCAATGTGATCTATGAATGCCTCAATTATCAACTCCCAACTCCCTGTAACCTGATCTCAATTTCCAACTCCCAACTCCCTGTACCCTGATCTCAATTTCCACGCGTTTTGAAAGTTGAAACACGATTTGGTATCCAGCACGTTTGGAAGAAAACGCGATTCATTATCCAGAACGTGTCAAACGTTAAATTTCGCGGCTTGCTAACGTGTGGACCCACTGCAATTTTGGCAATGTGATCCGTGTATGCCTCAATTATCAACTCCCAACTCCCTGTAGCCTGATTTGTTATTTATTTCCGCATTATCATTCTCTCGAAAATGCATCGATTTCTTCAAGTGCATCCATTGGTTCCGTAAGTCTTCTTTCTCCCTATTACTCTGCTGCTCTCCAATCTCTATCTCCGCTGCCACCCATTGAAATCCCTCTACTCTGCTCTGCAGAATTTGTTTTTGAAGAGGAGCGGATCTCTATCTCACACTATCCACAAATCCACTCACATAATTCACATCACTTGACAGCAGATCCTCTCATCAGAATGGTGGAAGGTGTAAGGAAAGAACCTCTGAAACTGATGTCACTGAACCACATCTCCATCCTTGTTAGGTCAATTGAAGATTCCATCGATTTCTACCGGGAGATTTTGGGTTTCATCCAAGTGAAAAGGCCTGGATCATTTGACTTTGATGGTGCCTGGTAATTAAGCTTGTTCTCTCTGCCTCAGCATTTTAATATGAAACTTTCTCAAAACTTGGAGTAGGCTACTGCAAAATGCAAATTTTGACTGTTTTTGGGGGTGATGAGCAGGTTATTCAATTATGGAATTGGAATCCACTTGCTCAAGGCAGCCGACCCAAGCAAGCTGCCTCACAAGACGGAAATCAATCCCAAGGACAACCACATCTCCTTCCAGGCAAGTACCTACCCTCTTAACAGCTTTTCAACTATAAGTCATGGCCAAAACCTGTAGGTCGGCAATATTCTTTTGTGCGTTATTCTCATCCTTATAGAAATGCCCATATATTTAGTGGGTGAAAGCCAAATTTCATATTCTCCGTGCATATTCTGTGGGTTCAAGCTCACATCAACATAAATTGAACTGATGAGGTCATTGCCAGATATTTTGAGTGACTGTCATAGTTACTGGGTTCGCATCAGCTGCCGTGAGCTTTACTGGGTCGAGCCTAGATTTTGTGGGTTCTTGAAGAATTTTGTGGGTTGAGAATCTTACAAAAGCTGCATGTGTAATCTCTGAGTTACCACACTACACTCTAATGTAACTGTTTTGTCTGTGAAATGCAGTGTGATGACATGCAAGTGGTAGAGAGAAGATTGCAGGAAATGGATATAGAGTATGTGAAGAGGATTGTGGAGGAGGGGGGAATTTATGTGGATCAGCTTTTCTTCCATGATCCAGATAGCTTCATGATAGAGATTTGCAACTGTGAGAATCTGCCATTGGAGCCATTGGGAGGCATGGCCTGTTTGAGGATGCCATCCCAGCTGAGACACCCTCCCATCTCCATGCCCAAAAAGGAAGCAGTGCAGCAGCAGCATCAGTCCTCAGTGCCAGAGCAGATGATTGTGGTTGGAGGAGTACCTGGCCATTCTGCTGAGATCTCCATGTGACTCTTTACTCAGCTCTGTCTCTCCTGTCCCACCCTGCAGTTCAATTCTTTTCAACATCTATCTCAGCTCCCATCTGAGAGAGTATTAATTTGCCTGTATCTTCATCATCATCTTTCATGTTTCATCATTATGTGTGTAGTCTATATCCAAATTTCCAAATCCCATTCCCCTAATGTTTTTTAATCTTTTGATAGCTCCTATAACTTATTTGTCTGCGCCTGGATGTACCGTTCCAGTTGTTGTTGTTGTTAGCAGAGTCCAGAGAAGAAGAAACAACCGAGCAGAGTCTACGGCCTTGTTTCACTTCCATTGGGTACAGAGGAATTCATTCCGATGAAGCAACTGTTAATGAGTCTGTTATTTGGCTGAAAAATTCTTTGCTGTAATTCTGAACTTGAATGATTGTCATGATCCTAAATCTCTCTTTCTAGAGATTCGTTCATACGTTATGCTCCATAATCTTTCCGATGGTGATGAATCTGGTGATCTCTTGTTTTTTATCTAATGGTTTTTCTCCTAAAAGTAGACGTGGAGGCGTGAATTCAAAGCACCCTGCTCGTGCATGCGATACACATAATTAATTGATTAATTCTATAATACTGCAATGCCACATGGCTGATCTGGATACATTAACCAAAACTTAACTTCGATAAAATAAATTTGGATATGTATTTGATTGCCCAACACGTTACTTTTGAGGAAATAAATATATGTAGCAGCCGGAATAAAAAGTACTAAATTCGAAACATAGTTACCTCACATGCATTGGTTGTCATTGCAGTCAATGCAAACGCGGCTTGCTCTGCAGAATGGACAGCCATGGCTGATTCGGAGCCAACACGGCGGGGTATCATAGCCAGCTCATGTGGCTAACGTGATTCTCAAAAGCAAAATTAGATTCTATCTATGCATCAAAAGAATTCGATTTGTGGAAAAGAGGAATTTAGGATTCATGATTCTGAATGTGTTTGGGTATGTCCCTTACGAAAAGGTGGGGACGGGTTCGTAGGCCGGACGTGATAAAAGAAAATTAAAATATATTAGTTTTTTTTAAAAATTAAATCTCATATATCATTAAAAAACATTATAGAATTTATAACAAGTACAATGTAAATCCAAAATATTGTTAATGCTTAAAAAGTGCAGAAGATTGCAATATCACCATTAAACTGAAGCAAGAAAATTTGCAAAGGTACAGAGGGCATCAAATCCATTTCCTTACTCAAAAACCATAATACGGCCAAACATATAACTTCTGCAACAATCAAAATGACAGCAATAAAATGAAACCCTTTTGTTACTCAATCCAATCTTTCCAAGAATAAAATTAAGCATCAAACTTCAACCAAATTCATAACAAAACATGACTGCTAATACTTTTGTTCAACCATATGATTTATAAGTAGGGCTGTAGGGCCATGTTGAAGACAACCACATTATAAGAAGACAACTAAACTAAACTAGGCACAGCCCACTAACTCACCTCACCTACAACGATGATGGAAAACCTTTCAGATACTGAGAATGGGCACTAGTCATGATGAAAGGGAAAGTAAAAACAGAGGGCCATGAGCTTGCGTATGGCCATTGGCCAATGTGCTGGTGGGCTTCGTTGGATCATAAGCAAACAGATTTTAAAAAACCAAATGTTGAACAAGCATTCATCCGTCACCATGTTCATGACTCATGACCCATGACGATGACCCTGTTTTGTTTTTTCTTTTTTCAGCCCAGACGAGAAAAAGAGCAAAACCCAGCAATCACCAATAAACACGCGTGAATGTGAGTCATGGCGGAACCTTTGACGATCCTCGCACGCCCCCGTCCCAATCTTGATATCCGTATGACCCAAACTAGGAGCCTCCCGTGATTTCTGTGTGTTTGTTTATTCATTCGTACTCCCTTATTTGCTGTGGTCTGTGTTATGCCGATGCCAGGAATCTTGATTGCTTACTGGTCACCTAACAATGAAATAAAGTTTCTGGTAAGATGAGAAGCTAGGTAAGATTTTAATGCACAATGCAGACAGAGAGAACAAGGCAAGAGGCAAGGCAAGGGGACCATTTCAATGTATACATACAGATCCATACAAAATTTCATTCAAAATTATGAAATATGGACCCACTGTGCCTTTAATGCACTTCTGTACATGCTAACCTATACATGCTCCCAAATCCAACATGCATTGATTCTATTCTATGTTTCACCTGGCAGTAACATGAGATAAAAAGAGGAATAACTATGCAAAGTGGCCCCAAAGAGCTTTGTTTGGGATTGACATTATGATAAAGACTTTATAATTCTTTAAGTTTCTCTTTTTAACTTTTACCAAACTAGCATTGCAGCTGGTAGCATAAACATTACTTATAAAGATTCTTCAACTTTAAATGATATTTACCTTTTAAATCTTTCATTTTCATTATAGAGATACAAATTATGGTTGGATAGGTATTTCACTCCACATGGATGGAATAGGTGGTAGAGGTGTTGATGATGGTGCTATAGGAGTGGATGGGTGTTGAAGAGAATAAAAGGAAAATGGGAACTTCCTTCTTAGACAGGATACTTTGTAGTACTCTAAAGGGTAGTAGTGGTGTGGGAAGGAAGCATGACTAGAAGAGTCATGTGGAGAGACTAGTTGCTGAACGTAATAACCATAAGTGTCAGGTTGATGATAAGGGTTCTATTGCCTTGGAGGTGGCATCCCCCATGATTGTGAGTGTTGACATTGTTGATACTACATTTAAGTTTAAGGTGGTTCTCCACTCGAATAGTATGTTTGTTGGTGGAATTGTTGTTGATAGTTGCCTTGTGGATAAGTTAACCTCCTATGTGCTTGTATTTTGTCAATCTAGGATTTAAAGAGTACACCACAAATTCTTGTAGGTGTGACAATATGGGACAACATCCTTTAGGATGTTCATATTAATAGATGTTATAACCATCATCATCAATATCTAAATTTGCAAACTCCTCTACTGCTGCAACTTTATCCTTACCTTTGCGATATTTTCATTTAGCATTCTTTTTCTTCCTTCATTCATGGCCACTACCTCCTTGATCTCTACATTCCTTTGTAATCTTTAAAGAAGTTTGGAACTTCTTATCCAAAGAGTCCCACATCTTATCTACCTTAGCTGATATTTCAATAACAAAGTTTTGGATTGACAAAGTTTTCCTCTACACCACTTTATCAAGTAGTGTCTCTTCCTCATTCTCATAGAAACATACCTCCCTCTTATGAATGGAGGGGTCCATGTTGTACTCCTTTGCACTTTTGCATTTCTTTAGCTCTTCTTCCTCTTTGGCCACTTACTCTATAAGCCTTTGGACCTGATAGGCCCTTAGCATAGAAAGTCTTCCTTGGACATAGACCCCAAGGGATCTTCTTGTTTTGATTCTAAGTCCATCTATGATATGGCATAGCTGATCCTGTTGAGAGTATCCATAGCCTAGGCATTAGTGTAACAAAGAGTAGTACCTTCCCATGGTTGCATCCAAGGACTCATAAGTGCTTTGTTTCTAGCTTAGGATTTGCCTTCGTAGATTGGGCACTTTGGAATATGTTTGATACTTATCATTGAATAGCTCCAGCATCATACTCCATTTCCAAATAGATTCCAATTCCAAGAACTGGTACCAACTTTCTACTTCTTTTATGAGTGACGTCAGGAATAGTTTCAATGTTTTTCATTTATTTTCCACATTTTGTAAGACACAGGCATCATGGAAGGCTTGCTAATGATTAAGTGGATCTAAATTATATCCCCCCTCAAATTTGGGGATATTGTTCATATCCAACCATTTGATGTAGCTATCCTTCAAGTGCCTAGTGGGAATTCTGATAGCCTCTGAAATATTCAACATATTTCTTGGAGCTAGCATAGGCTCATCATAATCATAATGATCTTAGAGGCCCTTATCATGGCCATGATGCCTACGATGAATGCTATTGTGCCTTCATTCTCTATGATGTTCAGCCCTTTGTTGTTGTTCATGCCCCTAGTTTATGTTGTCTCAAAGAGATCGACGATCATCCCTATCTCATCATTCACCTTCATCACGACCTTTATTTCTCTTTCCACAGTCTTGGCCTGTACTTCTCTTATCAAAGTTGGAGGAGGAAGATGATGAAGGTGAATAGGAAGGAAAATTAACATTGGAATGATGCCTACTGCCTTTTCTTCGGTCCCTACCTCAATCACCATGTTTCTCTTTCTCATGGTGCTTGTCATTGTTCCTACCTCTAGATGAATGACTTTGATTCTTGTCTTTTGAGATCCCCTGATCCTCTAAACCATTCTTTTCCCTACCCAAGTTGTCCACAATTGATTGCAACCTTTGTTTGAGGATCTTCCCTTCAAAGAAAGGGGGAGAATTAGTGTAGTGGGACTAGCCTAAAATGAAGTCCTCACCATCTTTGTGAGGTTGCAAGAACAAGTGGATAGAAAACCTTTTTCCCTTTGAAGCCTCATAGTGAGCTTACATTTGGTGATATTGCTTTTGTTAGGCCTTAGTGGGATCATAATCTTGAGAGACATGGTCTTTAACCTTGTACTCTAAGTTAAGTCCATCAATGCCCAACTTAATTAGATTATTTAGCAACATTGCAGGAATAGATTGGTTGGGAGGTAGAACAATGTTGCCTTCCATGTCTCTCCATCACATCTACTTTTCTTGATGTGGGATGAAGGTGAAATTTAGAGTATAAGGATCCAAATGAGTGTACACAACTTGCCATTGTTGGGGCACCTACGTCCTTTTGCCTTCTTACCTTTGATTAGATTCATCTGTGAATGGCAGTGGGAATTCTTTCCTACAAGAAGAAACCATATGAACGATTGCTAATTAAGAATGTGTGTTTGTTGTTATATTCTTAATGATTTAGCATTAGTTATTCTTTACAATGTCTTTATAGGATTTCACTATCTTCCCTATGTAGCACACTTAGCTAGACTAAATCCTCAACAATGGCACTAATGATGAGTAGTAAGTAGTCCCTCTGCTCAACCATACGAATCACAAGCATTTACTAGTAATTCAGTCGAATTCCATGGACTTAGCCCTTAAGTGTATCGATGGGAAAAGATAGTGTCGTGAGAGTTATGATCGTTGTCTTCTTGACTTATGTTGTGTAAGCTCGTTTGTATAGTTAAGTGTAAGCTAAGGCACATGATTTTTATTTTTATTTTATATTTTATTCATTTTAATCTAAGTGTGAAAAAAATATAATTAATTGAAAATTAGTTATTTAACTATCCAATTTCTTAATCTTACTAGCCTAACATAAGCATCCAAGTCCACTTTTCTTTTGCATCCTGAACTTGTTCTAACGCTACCAAGTGTTTATCACCAAGTGTACTAGGTAGCCACTACTAGGATTACCAAGCGTTAAGTGGTATGTTTGAAGTGTTCGTACTTATGTGTTATTATTAAGTTCATTAATTAACTAAAACATGAATGTAAAGAGCATAAAAAGAAACATTAATATATTCTTAAGTGCTACAATGGAGTTCCAAGAATCTCATCTTTATTGCTATCACATCAAAGTGTTTAGGTACATTGATGCTCGAATAAGGATCCGTACAATCCTTGAAGTCCTACTGCAAGCACTCAAAAAATATTCTAACTCTAGGCTAGGAAAACTACAAGACTTTAGCTAGGCTACTAACTTAACATGCCATAAATGCAATAGGTACATGCATTTATATAGGCAAGACTAGACACTGCATCAACGCATCTCTGTCGGTGCATCAAATCATGCGTCAACGAGGCTACATGGATGAAACACATGCCCATCAACATAGAAAATTAAACGATTCATAAGAACTAATGTAAATAGCCTCATTTTATTAAGTCAAGACTAAGATAATGATGATAATTTAATATTTCTTATTTTAACCTAAACAATTCTTATAGAAATTTGGCTTATAAATATGTGAAGCCTGTAACGATTGCACATGGCAAGACTCATTAGCCAAGACAACTAGGGCTAGGCCTATTGTAATTTCTCCACGGACGACTTATGTGAAGCAATTAATGCAAACCGAAAGCAATGTACACATAACATCATGTTCAAATGCGATGCACCTTCTAGCAACTTTTGTGTTTAGCTTTCACGTGAATGTTGATCATCCTTGTAGCCTTTTGAAAAATTAATTGGATGGAAGGACATTGCACGTGAACAGCTCTTCCCGTGTTTTTTAACCCTCGTGTAATGAAATTGGTTCCTCGTGTCAAGCACCTCGTCGCAAAATTCTTCAGAAGAATCAAAGATAGAAAAGCAGCAGCACATTTTATGATTTTAACCATTAGTCAACAGCGATGCACTTCATGTAGCCATCAACGGACATGTTAGGCAAAAGTGGCACTTTTTAAGTTTTAATATAATTCATCAACTCATGATTATCGTTACTGTTAGGAAGAGAAAGGTGAAATTACAGAAAATGGTTTTGATTTTTAAGATCATGCAAATCCCGCGTGCTATGTGCTTAGAGAGCATGAAAAATGAAAAAAGCAAAAAAAAAGAAAAGAAAAAGCAACATTATGTTTTCCCTTTTTCCTTTTTTAAAATGTCTTTAAAAAGATAGCAAAAGCAAGATTAGTTACAGAGGAACGAACATGCCCCATTCTTTGCACAAATATAGGCACTGTTAGGCAATCATTTTACAAGGTTTCGTATGCAACTTGAAACTGTTGGGGTCAAAAATGTTTTGGCACCAATTTTTGCAACTTGGGTGTTGTAAATAACTAATACCATCCCTTCTGAATCAAACCTCCTTTGACATAAAGCTTTCTTCTTTTTTCCCCCTTTTCCCAACTTAGTTTTTGCCTGGACTTCTCTTCATTTTTTCACCATCACATGAAATCCAGGCAAATCTATAACAATCTGTATCATAGCAGCCTTTCACCATTTCTGTCAAGCTAGCATTTCAATTCATTAACTACGATACCAAAAATGTACCGTGTATTGTTTCACCGTGAGATTCTCCGTCATGTTTTTATTTTTTTCCCCAACTGGATTGTGTGGGTAGTTCGCTCTTGCTTTTCCAAATTTACTTTGGTCAATAGAGTCATGAATGAACAAAATTTTCTGTTCATGCGTTTGGTCACTTGGGGTAAATTAGTCAGTTGAATTATGTTTTAAATAAATAAAGAATTTCTTTACAAATAGCGTCGAGAATCATTCGCAGTCCAATCTAGTTCATAATGGTGTCTATGGAAAGGTAATTTTATTATGATATATTTAATTAAGATATTCTTATGAAATAAATAACGCGCGCAGGATGCAATTATAATGTAGAATTTCAAAACCTCACCTCGTACAATCTCTTTTTGTCTTTTTGGGTTTTTAACGCTTAATTGCATATTCCAGGCTTAACGTATCAGACAATAAACCTTAGAGTGGCCTTGTATTTTTCAAATCCTTTTAATTAAAGGCAGATTTCAGTGTGTATTTACATTGCATTACATTAATGATGAATCTTTTCTGCTGGGTGCTATCCCTCATAACATAGCCTACCAGGCGTAATTCCTGTCATTATTAATATAGCAATGGTTGCAGTAAATACTAAAAAGCTGTAGCAATAAATTAATAATGATAATAACGGAAGCTGTCTAACATTGTTTTTCTCTTAAAGTAAAAGAAAAAATCTCATATTCTCATCATTTTACGATGTCTTGCATAAAAAAATTAATGCTGGACCATACTTCACTGTTTTGCGCTTGGCATTTGGGAAATCGTAATGAGATTGTCGACCACCCTAAACTCTGAGGCGAGATGCATGTTAAAAATAGCAATGCCAATATTTTTTTTATGGCAGTTGCAACTATGCATTGAAAGAGTAACTGGAAATATTGCAAATACCATGAAACTTACCATGAACTATGAGCTGAATGTAACAGCCTTACCTATAAACCTTAACAATGATAAATAGATTTGCATTGCATGAAGGTTGGTAATTTGGTAAGGGTTTAAGAGTTATTTTCTTTTCTATTTTTTAATTATAATTGGATTTATTAGACCAGTTTCAAAATTCTCCTGTGATTAATGTAGTGAGCCAAGAATTTTACTACTAAGTTGACATCTCATTTTCTAATAATACAAGCATTGCTTGATGGTTTGCAATAATTTAGTAAAGGCTCAAGAATTATTTTTTTTATTTTTTAATTAGCCAAGAATCTTATCACTAAACTAACACCTCATTCTCTAACAATAAATTCATAATGCATTAGTCATAAATCCTAAACTGCAATGTAAACAGCAAGTACCAAATATACAGGATCCCTCACCTCATTCCAATGGCTGCATTCAAGCATAGATTGAGAAATATTGCGATAAATGGCAAGGCAACATTGAAGCCCATTCAAAATGGGATATTTGATGTAACCAATAGTGCTATATTTTTATTGATTTTTTAAGTTTAATATATTGTATATTGCTAATTCTAATGCCAGCCAAAATCTAAAATTTCTATATTTGATTTTCCATCCTAGCTAAGCGCTTAGATGAAAAAAAATGAGAAATGCCACTACTAACATTACTGCATATAAGTGCTATCTCTTTTGTAAATATTGATGATTTTAATCCAATTTTTACACCAATTGGTTTCAATTTTCCCAATCCTATTTATAAAAAAAGAATGATAAAAAAGATTGACTTTTCACCAATCCCATCCGATTTTTCAATCTATGCATTCAAGCTCTAACCTACATATTACAACTTGAAAACAAAGAAAAGAGCTCAAGCCACCCTCACCTAAAATATAACTAGGCTAATCTAGGCCAAAAACAAACACTTTACCATCACTGCAAATGATGATGCCTACCAATCACCAAAATGATGATGCCTACCAATCACCAAATATATATCTAGTTATTAATACAATGTTCTGGCATGTACATAAAGTGCTGTTTCACCCGGATTTATGTCAGTATTTACTTTATACCGCATAGCATTCCGAAGTGACCATGACACCAAAATTATAGTAAAATGTCGTTTAACAGTTCACAGAACTCTAAATCTTGAGCGGTTCAATGCATTTCCATTATTTCCTTCATATGACCAGTTATTCTTATGGGGCTGATACTATCCTTTCAAAGTTCGCCGTATCAAGTTGGTATATTCTATGAGCCTCCTTTCTATTAAACTGTATGAAAATTGCCTGTATACGGGTAAACAAAACAAAATCAAACATTTTCAGAAAGTCTGAAGTTCCAGCCACACCTGTATAAGAAGCGAGACCCTAAAAATCGCTAATTAATGTTTCAGGAATAATCATGAAGAATGGGTGTTAGAAAAGCAATTGGTTAACTTCAAAATTGCCACCACCGAGTATCCAAGATGTTTGAGGCAAAGCTTAATTAATTAGCTTTTAACAAATGTTGTCAATCATTCACACACTGCACACTTTTTATAAACCAATAATTTAATATCACACACAGTCAGTCTGCAAAGCTTTTTGAAAATTTGTGAAAAGTTTAGGTAAAAGGTTCCCATGAGAGCTGGCGAAAACTTTATCATTCACACTGCACCATTGGTTAACTTTATCATTCATCCAGCACAGAAAACATGTTTGGATGTAGCGGGCAAAGCCTGACAAATCTCAGCAATCATTCATACATAGTGCACACCTTTTATAAATCAATAATTCAATCATACAGAGTCAGTCTGCAAAGCTTTGTGAAAATTTGAGGAAAGTCTAGGAAACGGGTTCCCACCAGAGCCGGTAATAACTTTATCAATCGCACTGCACAATTCGTTGACTTTCAAATTTCCCCCAGCGAGCATGAAAAACATGTTTGAATGTAGCTGTTAAATGCTAATTAATTAGCTTTTAACAAATTCTGTCAATCATTCACACCGTGTCGAGCAAATCTTTTATAAATCAATAATTCAATCACACACATTCAGGCTGCACACCTTTGTGGAAAGTTGAGGAAACGGTTTCCCATGAGAACTGGTGAAAACTTTATCAATCACTCTGCACACCTTTTAAGATGGCCGAGCAGTGGACAGGGACTTTTCAACAATAGTTCACATAAATAACAAGGTCATCTTCTTTCTTTCTTCGTGGCACCTAGGAATCTGTTTCCCCAAGACAAAAGCATCCATCACAATAAATAAATTTCAATTTGTGGTGGTGGGTGTACCCCAAACAATTTTTTACATAGTGGATTCTAAATTCTTCCTTCGGATTGCTCTCTTTATTGTTTTCTCTTCTAAAGGTGAAAGAGGAAAACACTAACAGTATGTTCATTTCCTGTTCAGGTGTCAGGATCATAGTAGGAGTAATAACACTGATACGTTTAATCCATGAAAAGCTGTGGTGGGGCAATGCTGCATTTAAATTTTGGGTGTGACTCTTTTTAATTTGTTTCAGTGGAGGAAATGGCCTGTACAGAGACAGGTATAAGCTATTTATTTAAATAAAAGGACCCAGCAAAATGTGACAGCTTTATTGGATGAAAAGCGTGTAGTGGGAGCAATGCTGCATTGTATTTCTGCGAGTTTGACCTTTTTAATCTGTTTCCTGCAAGGGAAATAGCTGGACAGGAACTGATATATGATATTTATTTGGATAAAAAATATGAGCATAATTTTCACAACTGTATATTAATGCAGTTGTGTACATACATAGGATGTATGATTACATGAGTAGGATGTATGGTTGGGCGAATTCAGAGTGACGGTTGAGTAAGATAAAACGTAAAAGCAAAAGAACGAAAGAACTCGCAGAACTTACTGTTCACCAGATTTACTCAAAGAGATTCCCATAAGAACATTTAAGATCTCACCAATTCTAGGATTGTTATCAAGGATTACATAATTTGCGTTGGTCAAGAGGATAACAGTTTAATATATGCTTCACAAGATTCGAATCCCAGAAGCACATGAAATCATGATCTCGCAAGACTTTGAATCGTACCAGTATTTGCAAAATTTTCCAGAAATGGCAATCTCAATCTTCAGAAACCTGGTTCTTCTTTTTTATATATATGTCTATGTAATATACCCACAGGTCATCGTTATATAAGGTATTGCCTTCTTAAACCGTAAAACCTGGGTTTAGTCTGCTTTAGCCTTAGTACAGCCTTTTTTGTCCCACTTGATTGAAGATAAGCATTGAGGATCCAATGACGAGCCTAAAATATGTTATATTATTGTCTTTGAAATCGTTGAATGAAATGACAATCTCAATTTGTTGGGCATGGGTTAAAGACAAAACAGCCGTTTTCATGGGCTAAATTTACGCAATCCAATCATTCAAGTTGCAGACTGAGTGACTGCTAACCACTAAATGCCAACGGTCCGTTGAAATCTGCTCCACCTCCCTACCAAACTCCTTTAAAGATGTCACAAATACCCACGCCATACATATGCCAGGCTTAGACCTACCACTGATTAATTAAGATTTCCAAGGACCGATCCTAATCAAGCTCTGCGATGCAACACAATTAAAGGTATGATTCACCATGTATTCAAAATAGGTAACGTAATAGTTGTCAATAAGAGGGAGCAGGCCAATATTTGAGGAGCAGAATGGCAGAGCAGGAGCTTCTCCTAGTCATATGGTCCTGAAGAATTTTGTGCATCAATTAATTCTAAATGGTCCTGAAGATCGTGAAAGGAAACATAGCTAACCAAACATTGCAAATCCTAGGCATGCAAATGTGCTGAATTTAGTGAACAGTAACTATGCACAGAAAAGAAAGACAAGATTTTGCATCTTAAAGTTAAGGAATGTCATATCTAAGAGAAACTACAGACTTGTAATTGGGTTGTTCTTACACACCAACTGGATGAACTTAACAGCCATGGCCCATACAGTAGTCCCACTGTCACATCTTTACCAATACCCTCCTGCAAAAAGAAACTAAATTAAATAATTATTACAGAGTTATAATTTCACTTGCTTTACTGGACTCTTTTCCTGTTGATTTTTATATTAGATGTGTTCTTTTTCTTGCCTAGTGCCTAGAATTTGCCATGGACATGCAGTTTGCAATTTATACGTCCCAATTAGGAAAAGGGAAAAAGGACTCACGATACCATGGAAACCAAAATAAATAAACAGTTAGTTAAATAAAAGTTCAGAGTTTTACTTTACAGAATCACAATGTTATAAAACCATTATTGGAGTATTTCGAGAAGTCTACACACTACCAACAACAAAGTTTAGCGTTACTGTTGGACGTGCAAAAGCCTACATTGACTAAAGATAAAGAATGCCCTTGACAGAACTGAATCTTCAGCTTTTACCTATTCATTGACTAAAGATAAAGAATGCCCTTGACAGAACTGAATCTTCAGCTTTTACCTATTCATTAATTACAAACGTCGACGATTAATTTATCACCCCTGTGAGTTTTTCCAAATTTTGCAACAACGGAAAAGGAAAATTTATATATGCTTCATCTGAGTCAGGATTCTGGATCACTATTCCTCAAAATATTTTGAAAGTTTATTCTAATACTTAATAAACATGAATTTCTCTACGGATATCTAATTATAATGTTAATGACCATGGTTCTTCGGTGATGCTCAAATAATTTTTACACTATATAACCCACAATAACCCTATATGCTTTTTTTATGATGCTCTTTTTTTATGAAGCCCTTGTAGTGTTGTAAGTTAGGGAGTCATTGCACATTTCTTACATAGTACGCACCTCTAATTATACTACCCCTTGATATTTTAGTTTAGGGAGCCATTGAGCATCTCCTCTATATTACATACTTCTAATTATAATTTTAAACATCATGATTTCTTTGTGAATCCTATTTAATCACCATGATTCCTTTATGATTTTTAAATAAATTTTGCAGGTAGAGGCATGATTCGAAGTCTTGTAAATGGTTCTTATGATTCCACACTTCAACAAATCTAAATCTTGTGAAACATAAGAAGTTATTCTGCGTCTTTCAAATTCTTCAATGGATGCTAAGATTCTTGCATCTTCTATGAATGTGAAAATTTTTGTTGATTCGTATAATGCAAATTTATTTGGTTTTTTTAATGATGTATAGGAGTCACTATTAGCTAATCTAATATCATGATATGTATTTATTCAAATTTTGGGTTACCTACTTTGCAATCGAAGTTTTGATTCATAGGAAACTAATGTGATGCAAAAGCATGACATTCAAACCATTCAAGTTAGATATTCTTCAAGGGTTTTTCTACTTGTTGAGCTAGGCAATGTTTCAATGGTGTCACATGCCCAGATATAGGGTCTTTTATACATAAACATGTATTGCTGATTATTTGTAAGTGGACCTAATTTTGATATTCAATTTGAAGAATATTTTAAAGTTCTATGTTTTATCAAGCTAGTTAGTCTTCCATTAATTTTTTAGAGAGCTAAGAAGGAAATTATTAATCTTCTCAGTTCCATTAAGCATATGAAATTTATTTATATTCCATTTGGCTCTAGTGGATTTTTTTTTCGTTGAAATTGATTTCCTTAATCATAAAAATGAATTGACATTGCAAACAAGGGAAAAGAATTACATTCAACCATTACATATTATAATCTTCTTAATTCTTATAGTTTTTGTCATTGTGAAGGACATTTGTTTAAAAAAAATAATTTAAAGCTGAATAAACGAATAATCAAAATAATGTCAATGATAAGAATGATTAAATGATAATAAAGAAACCAAAGAAGACAAAAGCGTGATAGTAAAGAAAATGGAGAAGACAAAAGCTTCTATGAATAGTTTCACTTTTATTTTTACTACATAAAGTATTGATTAGTCTTATAGGTAGCCCCCAAGGAAAATTTTTCCTCATGCAAGAAGATTATGGTCTACCCAAAGATCAAATTTTTTATTAACAAGCAAGACTTAGAAGATGCCAAAGAGACTTAACCTAACACATTATGTGTTAGCATTTGCTTTTGTACCTTCTTGTCATACAAAAGTTAGTGATTGGCCAAGGGTTTTTCTTGCTACATCAAATCCTTTTGCTATTTTAAGTTTGAGCATAAATATTGAAAGTGATGTAAATATTGTTCACTTAACAATCAAATTTTCTCTCTAGTTTTTCAAAGTATTTAAGATTGTTCACATAAGCAGACACCTTAAATTAAAAAGTTATTCCTTTTCATGTTTTTTTTTGAGTTTTTCATGATTAAATTTATGATATATTTTGAAGATTATTCTAATTATCAGTATTCTTTTAATCCTACACCTATACACTTTTAAACGGAAAAAAATTGAGTAAAAATGATACACGCCGAACTTTGCTTGAAACTTAAGAGTAACCATTCATAAACCATATTCAAACCGCGGATTACTCATTTATTCCAAATTTCCATGAGATTCCATGTGGAATTATTCAGCAATGAAGTGGCATGATTACTCACGTTAAGGAGCTCTGAACTTCTGAGATGCAATGCAACTTGCAAAACCGCGTGGAACGATCCGCTATTCGTTGACGTTTTCTACTTTTATTTAATTTTAAGAATGCATGAGTTTTATATAAAATAAAATAAAATAAAATAAAAACACACCATTTCAAAAGGGCAACCCACGACGACGCGGAATGGAGACACCAAAAATGAACGTCAAAATCCATTCAGTGACTGACTACTGTGATATACTGTAGATAATGAGAACCCACGTATCAAACGTGGCAGTATAAGAGCAGAATCTCGTAGCCCTAGAAAATCCAATTGGCGATTAGCGGTCGCTTATCAACCATTTATATTTTACCAAAAGAAATTGATTTCATACCATTCAAATTTGTTTTTTCTGTCTCCTACATTTCTTTGATCGTAAGCGGAATGCATTTCCATACTGTATTCATTATTCTATCTTGACGCATATGCGTAGCGTCTTAAAACCAGGAACGACCCAGCAGATTTCACAGCTCAGATCGGGCATACTGACAAAACTTGTCCCTTGCTATGTAATTGATCTTCTGTTGATGCTTTAATCCAAGGTTAAGAGGGGAAAAACAGAAGATTCAAGGTCTTGCAGACCAACAAAAAGATTTTGCAACGTATACGTTTTTGGACTGATTCTTTTCTCATTGATACGAAGCTTTCTGATTCATTGTAACCAGTCTGCGACAGTAACTGCCTATGAATAAGATAAGGCAGTGAAAAGGTCGCTCGATTAGATGGTTGATCTTCCCTTTCTATGTAATTGATCTTCTTTTGATGCTTTAATCCAAGGTTACGAGGAAAAAAACAAAAGATTCAAAGTCTTGCAGACCAACAAAAAGATGTTGCAGACATCCGTTTTTGGACTGATGCTTTTCTCAAGGATACGAAGATTCACTGAAATAAGACAAGGCAGCGAAAAGGTCGCTCGATCAGATGGTTGACGTGGCATGAGACATGAAATTAGGGCGAGTGGCAATGTGAGTGATTCATAGAGAATCGAATCTTGGGTTTTCCAGACGAAGCAGCATATATTTGATTATAATTTAATTTAATTTAATCTGCTATGGGAACCATTTTAGCTTGTCCAGTAGCCTTTGTTTTCTTTGTTAACGATAAAATTTAGAAGATGATGCGAAGCACACGTCCAGGAATCTGGGACCTCCACTTTTTTTGAAAAAAATTTCTCAATGGGTACATAATTATAAAAATGGTCATTCAATCAATGCACCCAAAATTTCGCTTTCCTAACTATGGCAAAAGATTATGGGAAACGGATTAAATTTTGACAGTGTTCCGAATTATGGTGCAAGAATACTCTTAACTGGAACACACCCAGAAACAAGCAGGAAAATCCTGACTTTACCTATATACCAATATTGCTTATTCATGATCATAATGAGTATGTAGAACTTTTGCAGAAAAGCCATGTATGAGGCAGAAATTGGACAAATTGTTTAGGATAGACAACGCAATAAATGAATCAAAGGTGTTTTGCCAATTGTGTTTGCAATTCAGACTCTGAATGGTAGGCCAAAGTCTGCACGGTAAGTCCGGACACGAGAGGGCGCATGATGGATCAATGGGTCGCCTTCTGAATGGTACGTTGTGCAAGGTTGCTAATGTTTTTGTGGTATGAAATGGGAAAGAGGGGCAACCATGGGTCACATAAAATGCGGCTAAGTCCTTGGACCGTACATAATAGCTGGGTGCCTTGTCTTTAATTTCTTTGCCTTGAACTGCATATTAGTCTTGAATGCAGCATATGTGTTACTGCTGCATGTGCAAAGATGTTTTAATAACGCTTTACAGTGGCTACCAGAGTTGACGTTGGTGGTGCAGTGCGGCTAGATCCTTTTTTTATGGCACAGGTTTTTTGTTTTGTTTTTCCTTAAACAATTTGTCTTATCGTTTTAGGATAAGTAATGGCATGATCACTAGCATTCAAAAAAACTTGCCACTTGTGCTAGAGAAGATAAAGCTGCCTGCGTGAACGCAAAACAGGAAAGTCTGACAGTCCTTCCTAGCAATCAATCTGCGTGAGTCAAGGAAAGTAGCTTGTCAATCTGGCTGTAATACTGTAATATAATCCCGTGACATCAAAGAAGATCAGCAAGCCCAACAAAAACACATTCACATGCTCGGAGTACGAAATTAGACACACAAACCCAGCAAAACCCAATGCAAAATCCATATCAGAGAAACACCCGCAACCAGAAGTCCCGAAATGATATAATTCTTTCAAGATTATTCTATAATTGATCATTTACCTACTAATGCACTGAATAAAACCATAGGCAGGCAAGCAAACAGAAGAAGAGACGGTGGAAGCCATAAGAAAATGCCACGATGGATTGAAAGAATACCAGGAATTGGAAATAGGAACGACACAGGGAGAATCGTGTCAGCAACGTCAGCGAAGATGCAAGTGGTAGAATTCATGGATACTACTGATCAGCTGAGTAGGAGCCAGGTAAGCTTGCTTGTGTGGACTCGTTTTTCCTCGTTGTCCCTGACGTGTGGCCCATCTCACCAATGTTTACAAATCTACACTCCTGTAATTGTTCGTACTGCTCTGCTTTGCTATTTATATGCCAGTATCTTGCTCCAAGAATGCAGACCATTGTTCAGTTGCATCCATTGGTCATCCTTTGAGTCTTTTTCCTCCCTCTATTGTTCTGCTGCTCCTGTCCAATCTGTATCTCTGTTGTGCTCTTCTCTTTGGGACTGAAATTGCTCTTCTCTGCTCAGCAGAAACTGTTTTGGAAGAGAGAGAGAGGATCTCTGTCTCACACGATCCACAAAACCAGTGCACATAATTCACAAAATTACATTATTTGGCAGCAGTTTCTCTGATCAGAATAATGGTGAACGGTTCAAGCCCAGGACCTCTGAGATTGATGTCATTGAACCACGTCTCCATCCTTGTCAGGTCAATTGAGGATTCCATCGACTTCTACGAGAAGATTTTGGGTTTCATCCAAGTGAAAAGGCCTGGATCATTTGACTTCGCTGGTGCCTGGTAATTAAGCTTGTTCTGTCTGTCTGTCTGTCTGTCTCAGCATCTCAAGCTCTTTCTGCATTTTAATTTGCAACTTTCTCAAAACTTGGAGTAGTCCACTGCAAACTGCAAATTTTGATTGTTTTTGTGATTGATGAGCAGGTTATTCAACTATGGAATCGGAATCCACTTGCTCAAGGCACCCGAACCAAGCAAGCTGCCTCACAAGACTGAAATCAACCCCAAGGATAACCACATCTCCTTCCAGGCAAGTACCTTCCCTTCTAACAAACAATTTTTCAACCAAAAGTCATGGCCAAAACTTGTAGACTGGCAATATTTTTTTGTGGGTTATCCTCATCCTTGATGAAATGCCCATATGCTTAGTGGGTCGAAGCCAACTTTCGTACTTGCAGATTTTGTGGGTTCTAGCTCACATAACAAGCAATTGCAGTTTACACTAACCAGGACATCGCTAGATCTTGTGGGTGATCGTCATATTAACAGGGTTCAGATCTAATGCCGTGAGCTTTACTGATCAGGCCTAGATTTTGTGGGTTCTTGGATAATTTTCTGTGCTGACAATCTCTGACAAAAAATCTGCAATTATGATCTTCTCAAAGCTATTAAAAACTAATGTAACTGTTTTGTCCGTGAAATGCAGTGTGAGGACGTGCAGGAGGTAGAGAGAAGATTGCAGGAAATGGGGATAAAGTATGTGAAGAGGATTGTGGAGGATGGGGGAATTTATGTGGATCAGCTTTTCTTCCATGATCCAGATAGCTTCATGATAGAGATTTGCAACTGTGAGAATCTGCCAGTGGAGCCACTGGGAGGCATGGCCTGTTTGAGGATGCCATCCCAGATGAGTCACCCTCCCATCTCCATGCCCAAAAAGGAAGCAGTGCAGCAGCAGCCTCAGTCCTCAGTGCCAAAGCAGATGATTGTGGTTGGAGCAGGACCTGGCCATTCTGCTGAGATCTCCATGTGACTCTTTACCCAGCTCTGTCTCTTGTGTCCCAGCCTTCAGTTCAATTCTTTTCAACATCTATCTCAGCTCCCATCTGAGAAAGTATAAATTTGCCTGTATCTTCATCATCATCTTTCACGTTTCATCATTATCTGTGTATTCTATATCCAAATTTCCATTTAAAGTAATAAGGCGATCATTTCTTAATTGTTACTTTGGTTAGAATCTCCTTCAGAAAAAGATTAAGGTGCTGCTGCACCTACAGAAAAAGATTAACGTGCCGCTACAAAAGAGATTTCGCAGCCTAAGAGAGAGCAGAAAGCTAATCTGAGAGATATTTTATAATTTGTGCAGGGCATAGTTTGAGACATCTGAGATTAATTATGAGATATGCAATAGCAATGCAACATTGAAGCCCATTCAAAATAAGATCAACATTTAATTTAATGTAATAAGTAATGTTATATTTTTTTTGATTTTTTAATCTTACTATATTGTTTACTTATTCTAATGCCAAAGGAAAACTAAATTTTTTACATTTGATTTTCTGCTTTAACTGAGATAACTTATCTATGTTGCTAATATTTACTACCAATATGGAAGGAGATAACTTACCTATTTTGCTACTATGTTGCCAGAAATGCAAAGGATTCTCGCTTTTTTCGTTGCGGAAACGGGATCCCCCCGTTTCAAAATGCCCTTTCCTATGAATAGTAACCGTCACTTGCTGGGGAAATGTTTCCCAGCAAACTGAAACGTTTCTAACACGTTTCATTTACTTTGATTTTATTTTTTAATTTTATGATTAAGATATTAAAGGATACGATGTTTTATTCTCAACAACTGCATTTATCACAAATTAAATGCACCTCTATAACGAATTGAATGTGTGAAACGGGAACGAAGGAAAAAAATTTAGGGCCACTTCTATGGCGAGGACGGCAATAAGCCACACATTCAGTTAAAGCATTTTGTGAATGTTCCTAATCTTAATCTTAATATTGCTGCTGCCTGTGGTGTGAACGCTGTTAATCATGCTATTGCTGTTGCTTTTGCATTGCTGTCCATGACCATTGCTGTTTCTGCATTGCTCTCCATGACCATAAATGGTTCATCAACTCTATGTGGTAAGTCACTGCTTCTGCAACAAGCACTCCTCCCCCCTCTTCAAAATGGGATAAAGTGTAAAATGAGAGACCATATTTGTACATTATCTCTTCATAGATTCTTTTATTTGAATCAGAGTTTCTTATTACAGTAAAGTTCTCATTGCAATTCATATTCTGTAAAATATCAGGGTCTTATTCTTAAAGTCCATATCTTCAAAGTTAACATAGTAACCTTGTCTTTGGCCTTTCTCTATTCCCATTTCAACGAGGGCAGCAAATCCTTCTATTCGTAGATCTAATCTCCAATCTTGCCTTATTGCTTGTTTATATAAATGAAAGAGCGGCAGCAGAGTTCTTCACTGTTCAGGTCATTTTGAGGATTTTATTTGATTATTAACATGCAGTGGTGAATATGCGTTTAGTATTGGTCTGAGACTCCCTGAAAGATTTAGAATGTTGTTCACTTGTTCTGCCACTACGTTTTTGCCACTGTCAAATCGTAACATGACATATTGATTACCTCTTTCACTGTGGCTTCTATACTAAATTGGCTCTATATTTAAACCTCGTTTCTTTTTTGCAACCTAATTTTTTGCCGTTGGGTTGCCGTTGCTTGCCATCACGTTGCCCCGTTTCCCCTTTTTTGGTAACTATGTTTTGCTAATATTTAGGATTTTAAGATTTTAAGTGACTCTTACAGAGATTTGTTCAAATTTTTCTGATCCTATTTATAAAAAGAGCAGTTCATAAAAAAAGCTGATCCCATCAGATTTTTCAATCTATGGTGCATGCCATGAGCATGGAGCCTCTTGGATGGTAAAAGAGAAGAACGTCAATCCAAAAGATACTTTGAAAAACGTCAATCCAAAAGATGCTTTGAAATTTTCTCCGGATAAGCGAGGGACTCGGTTTAAAGTTGAAAGAAAGTTAACCCATCCAGCATGTTAGTGGGTGCTGTATTTTGTGGATAACCATACGAAACGTTACCATTTTCTGTAACGTCAAAACCACCGATGAAGCCAGGCCGGCAAGAAAGAAAGTAACCATTTCTGTAATGGCACTTGCAAAGAAACCTGCTATTAATGGATGGCCTCTTATATTATGGTGAGGGTGCAGTGCAGATCCCGCAGGCAGTCAGTCAATGGTGTACCACCATGGTTGCTGGCTTTTGTCGTCGTGGCCGCGCTCCCGAATCTCGGCATAGTAGAGGGCCACGTAGTCGCCCACCCACGTCTCCATGGCCGTCCATGGCGTGGGTAGTCCTCGATTAGCAGCCTCAGCCCGTGCGGCTTCGTTTCATCCTCCTCTGCCATTCCCCTGCATATACATGATCCCGTTTGTTTACCTTTTCAATAAAAAAATAGCACAAGAACGAAAATAAAAGGTCTGCAAAAAACGCTTTGGCAAAATCAAACCATTTCTGAAGTCTATAGATTGTGCAACAGATAGCATGGTTAGTGGAAACTTCTATATACATCTCTGACTGAATCCACGTTTTAATTCACTAATTTCAAAACTCCGAGATAGAAACTTCTGATTTGGTTCTTCAATGGTAAATTCATTTTCTTTTTCTTTGTACATAGCAAAATTCTATTATAGTTTGTTTGTTCCTTATGTTAATTACTAATTAACAAAATGGAAATTTCTAATTTTATACTTTGTTTCTTTGTATTTTTATTTCTTACACTAATTTCAAATTTCAAATTATCATAACTAACTCCATTCCTACCTTTTCTCCCTCTATATAACACAATTTCTCTTTATTGATCAAAATCTGTTTGAAGAGCGAAGTTGTAAACTTTTAAGGTTAGATTAAAATTTTGTTGAGATCGGATCAGCAACGAGGTACCCCTACCCTCAACCATACAAATATGAGTGTGTATGCACGATTTGGTTGAACTCCGCGAATGAACTACTTGTAGCACGTAGACAATTATATGTTGATCGTAGTTCACTGTCTTTCCACCTAAACTAGGTGTAGCTTTGTCACGTATGGTTTAGCCCAGAGTGAGGCATATGATGTTATTCTAATTCTACGTTACTCTTGATAACAGAAAAGATAAATTGATTTAACTAATAATGGAAGCAAAACCTAAATTAACCTATCGCAATGGTATCCATCTTTAACCATTTGTACATGTCTTGGACTTCGTAGGATTATTGCTGGGTGTACCAAGTATTTGCACTTAAATACTCGTAATTAAGGCATACACATTTCGCTTAATAACATGAAAAGTAAATAATAATAAATGGAATTGTTAACTAAAGAAGGCATTAAATAATTAAAACAATAATCTAAGTAAATGTTGCAATGATGAAAATAATATCAATCTTTATTGCCAATCATGCATGTGTCCAAGTACATGAAACTTGAACAAGGGTGTTGCGCAATTACAAATGTCACATTGTGGGCATGCACTAGGAATAACTAGCTTGAAAGAAAGAAATTGAAAACTGAAAACTAAACTCCCAAAAGAATTAGAAAGAAAAGACCTTCCCTCCAAACTATCAACTATGTGCCTGAGTGTTGTTTTTATAGGTTAACATAGGAATCACAATATCCCATATACGATATCATACCCAAGCCACAATATCATGTACTCGATATTAGGGCTTAGCAAACCATAATTCATCATACCCCCACGATTGAACAAAAACTTGTCCTTGAGTTAATATAATGAGAAATGAGCCCCTTACAAAACATTATGAAGGTATGGAATTATTGACTACTACTGACTAATCATGCTATAGTATGGGAAACACAAAACACAAAATACAAAATGTTGGAACTCATGTGGTTCTCAGAGGTGGTGGCTCCTCCGTTGGTGCTTTCCCTTTGTCTGGTAGTGTAGGCTTCTAAGATTGCTGACATGTGAGAAGTGCTTGCAATTTTTCTTCTTCTATTTAAGGATCATGCATAGTCCATGCTAATGTCCCAATGTTTGATGGAGCTGGCACCTCCCATGAACACGGTAGTTATGGAAACATCTGGTTTGCTTTGACATACCATGTAGCAAACTACTGTCGTTCCTTCTCATAGGCTTTGCCTTTATTTTGTAATTCATGGTAATCTGTTAGCCATCAAGACAAATTTTCTACTACATCTCTTTGATCATGGTAGCTTGCTTTGACCACTTCTAATTTAGAGTTTGCAACTTCTAATTTTTGCAACGTTTTCTTATGTTCGGAAAACTCTATCTCATACTTAGCAAAAGTGGCGACTACCTATTTCTCAAGCTCATTTCTCGAGTGCCCTGTTGTTAACATTGCTAAGTTGGCATATCATAGATTTGCCAACTCTATGTACTTCATTAAGTCTTGAATTTGTACGTCCCAACTTTTCAGTTTTGCTTGGTGGACAAAGGCATATGTATCCAATATGGCTCACCAATTAGTGTGTTAAGCACTGAAAGAGTTAATGTGAGTTTTAGCCATACGAATCTCCTTTTCAATTATTTCTTTGTACATCCCCACTTGATCATGAAAGTTCTCTTTCAACTTCTCATGCTTTTTGGCCTCATTCTACCACACACTAATCTCTATTACTGTCTTTTGACGAATGGTGTAGACCTCCTCCATAGAAAGGATTCTATTTTCCCTAGCCAAGTGATTCATATCTTGGTTGACCCGTAGTAATTGTTCTCGCATTTGTTGAAAACTTTCTTCAAGAACATTCTTCTGTTTCTCAATTTTCATCAACCAAAGATTTTCAATAGCAAGCTGTTTATTCTTCTCCTGTAGGGCCTTGAGAGCTTTAGCATGTGCATACATTTGAGCTTATGCCTTGAAAGCATCCCAATCACCCTATTCTTTCTCCCTTACCACCTTTTTATTCTCTTCCAACAGTTTATTTAGTTGCTCATTTCTGAAAACATCTAATTGGTCAACTGTGATGAATTGGGAAGGATCCCTTCATTTACCTTATAGGGTGATGAGCTTTTCTTGCAATCTTTGTAGCTCGACCCTAACTTCAGCCATGACCAATTTTTCTTTAGTTGAAATGAGGTTTGATTGTACTATTGTGACATCTTGAGAGATGTCAAACAAGGAAGTCATGACTTTTCCTATTTGTATTAAGCGATCCAAAACATCCTCATGTTCTACAAGAGTTATTGATGAACTAGCCAAAACTTGAGCATCATGTGCTCCCATGAAATCTACCAATGGCACAATAGGGACATTAAAAGATTTTTTGATGTGACCTGTGACCACCTCTATTGCATCTATTGCATCTTGGTGCTGCATAACCATAACTATGGCACCTTCACCAGTTTCTAATCTGACTTGGAAGAATGCAACATTCCCAAAGATCTATTGAGACCACTAGGACTCTTCTCTTGAAATCAACAAAATGTGTCCACCCATGGGGTCAGGTAAAACAATGGGCTACACAACATTGTCAATGATCCTGAATAAATTCTTAACATCACAACTCCCCTAACTGACCATCTCAACAATGGTTCTAAGGTGACGGATGGATGATCGATAGTCCTCCTGTGGTGGTGGAAATTGTTGGACTTGCTGGCTTGTGGATTGTGTGTTGGGCCTTGCTTTCTATTGTTGGCTAGGCCCTATCATTTGAGATGTAGTGGGTCCAACTGTTTGCTCTTTTTCTTGCTTTGATTGCTTGCCAACGTCTTTCCTTGGCATCGATAGTTTGAGTAGTTTAGCATACAAAGCATTTTGGGCTTTTCTAAGAACATCTTTTGTATACCCCAAAATTTCAGCATGTATACACAACTTCCTGATGAGACAAGGGAAAGGAAAGGCAAGCTTCCTTGTCTTTCTTTCTTCAAATCACCTTAGTATTTCTATCAAATATAACTAGGGAAAATTTGCATTAAATTTTTCCATCAAAAGTGCACTACCCCGTGCCACATAAGTGGATAGTCTGTTTAAGCCTTTGATGGGGAAAATGTGATAAGAGCCGATCTTGAAGTAGATCCTCTCTTCCAGGTTCAGTTCTCCATAAGCTTTATTTTCTTTGTTGTAAACTTGTTTCAACCATAGCTTTCTTGCATATGTGTCCAAGCGAGTGGATAGATAAACAACCTTTGGTCCTTCATTTGGAAGATTCAAGACCTTTGCAATGGCCCTCGTAGAGAAATCAATGAGAAGACCACCTACATTGGCAATGGTGCCTTCTTCCTTGCCATGCCAAAATTCGTATGTCTCATCCAAATACCAATTACCACTTTCTAAGAGAATGGGCCACAATGGAGACGCCTTAAGTTGAGTCTTCACTGGTTTAGGGGAAAACTTGGTGAAAGACCTAAAATTGAGCTCCACAATCACAGTTGAAAAGGTAGACTCCTCCTGAATGGCTTAGAGATATTCTGGGGACAATGTGAGACATTGTCCTAGTTCTAGGGCTCTAACTTCTCCACCTTCTACATGGCTAGATTGCACTATTGCAAGGGTTTCTTAATGAATGCTAAATGAGTGTGCTTCTTACTCTGCATGTTCTACGTGAGGTCCTTGGCCTCTGCCTTCTCTTGGGTGTTTAGCTGCTCCTTGTGAAGGTCTTGCTCAATCTCCTCTTTTTGGGGCCATCTATGATCACACAAAGATCAACTATTATGAACGTTGTGTAGAGAAATTTTTATCAACTCATACCTTATTCATTGCCTTAGTTAATAGTCCATAATTACGTAGTGTGATTTTAGAGTTAGAAATATTTCTAAGTGGCTCTAAAAGATGTTATTATTGATCTTACATCATTGGGTTTTGTCAATTTCTTTACATGTGGCACTTACAATCATTTGGGTGGCCTAGATGATTGATGAAAATTAACTTGGCATTTAAACATAAAATTTTTCTTTAGTAAATATTGAATTTCTTACCCCTATGATATCCTTCTGATGATAGCAAATTTTGAAAAAAGTATGTGCACTTCTTATTACAGTACCCCTCCATGACTAAGTGGAACACTCCAGGTTCAAATAAGATTAGTCAGAATTAAAATCAGAATGTTAGGGAGCTAGATATTGCACTTGGAAGATGGAGAGGTAAAGCTCTAAGTTGCAAAGGAAAATTTCAACAACTCCCCTAGTGGCAAATGAAGGAAATGAATGTTGAATTAGGTGAGGTTGTAACTATATATAGGTAGGTAAGACCGGATATTGTGTACCTGATATTAGGCCAGATGTGATATCGCACCCCCATCAACATGCACCGAATGTAGGGATTGAGTGGAAATAATGAACTTTTGACATTTAATGGAGGATTTGAGATTAAATTAGAAGGTTTGGGGTATTATGGACATTCAAACAACAAGATGAGATGAACTGCAGGAGGAATCACAGAAATTAGGGCATGAGGTTTCTAATGATGGTCACAATGGAATCTTGTGTGTAATTAGTCATTAAATAACCATGTGTCTAGCTTTCCAAGTTTTAGATCAAGTCCATACCACATTGTAGTGACACCACATCACTTCATCCCATCAACAAACAACCATAAGTCTACCAGAGTTGCAAGGAGTAACATCACTTGGAATTTTGTTCAAGGGAGGAGAAAAGGAGGAGCATCATGGTGGCACACTTTTATTATTATTTTAATATATTTTTTAATGGCTCTATGAAGTTTCCTACCTTCAGGCATGGATACATGTCTTTCCAGTAGGACCCACAAAAGCTTATTTAGTGCCATTTTGAGTTGCTCTTAGTTCCATTTTTGTTAGATCTACAAGGATATAGTTACAACCTTGGTAGCATGATAGAACATATGGAAGTAGCCAAAGAGAATCTATGAATTCCCTTGATGTCACACCCTTGTCATTCCACCTTGGTCCTTCACTCGTCTCTCTAGACACAATGATTATCAAGTTATTTATAGTTGGATGATGAAAAAGATTACCATTGTGACTAGAGCATGAACCTCTTATTAATGGAATAGATGGATGGATGTCATGGTTTCAATGCCTAAATAATCAGCCCCTTATGACTAGGCAACATAGAGAAAAATCTCACCTTAATGGGCAACATGATCAACTTATTCACGGTCGAGATTACAATGGAAAATTGAAAAAAATAATTAGAAAAAGTAAAATAAATTGAGAAATGATAAAAAATCATTAAAAAAAAGATAAAATAACACTTAAGAATCTTAGAAATTAGAATGGGGGATGATCCCCATGACTAAACATTTGGTCATGGCTAGGATTAATAAGTGGATGAATAGAATCCATGCATGTATGAAACGTTAAGAACTCTTCATGCCCTAGCCACTGGGTGTTTATTGGTGGTATGGTGGTTGGGTAGAGAAATTGTTGGTCACACACTTGATTATAAAAAGCATAGTGGGGTAGGTTAGATGGTGTGTATACATTATGAGAAAAATCTAGCCCATTATGGCACCCTTGACTATATGGCAATATGCATGGATTTGTGTGTCCCTTCACATTGGTGAATTCACTGGATCATGTGGATGTTGGAGTGTGAGGCAGAGGCCTGGGTATAGTGATAGGGGTTTTTGATGGAGCTAAGGAAGGTGTGGCACCAAGTTAACCTTGGGCTAGTTAGAGGGTGGAGTAGGTTCAAAAGCATGATTCTTCTTCCTATGACTATGCCTAAATAAGGGACACTCCAAACATTACATAGGGAATCTACTTTCATTAATAGCAGTAGCACAAGTCACATATGTTGGTTGGCATGATGGTGTGAAACCATTTGATACATTTGATGGTAGTGTAGAAGGAGGTGAAGGATGAGAATATAGAGGGTGAGGAGAAGTGTGAGAAGTATGAGGTGGTGATCCCTTATGAGAAGATATGGGTCGATGGTACTTAGGAGAGTGATAACAGCGATTGGAGGTAGAGGATTCAAAACTAGTTGGAGAAATAGGATGTTGAACATAGTAGGCATTTGGTTTTAGTGGATAGGGAGGATGTGGCTAGCTAGATGGTGGCCTCCCCCATGCTTGTGAGTTTTGCCACTACGATAGAGCAAAGTGTTGAGGCTGGTAATAGCTTCCCACAGGATAGTACAATGGGTTATGGGGTTGTCCATAATTACCTTGTGAAATAGGGATGTGCCTAAATCGATACCTTTGTACAAATTTTGGGTGTAGCTTCCCTACCTAATGCTCATATAGATGTGACAAGACTGGGCAATGGCCCTCTGGATGATCATATAAATAGACATCACATCCATCCTCATTATTCGTAGTTGAGTCTTTGGTCTTATTACCCTTAGCTATTCTCCTCGGTTGTTGAACAATGTTCTTAACTATTTTTAATTTTTATGCCCTCTATTTGTTTTCATTACCAGGTTTATTTTGTATGACCCTCTTCGCAATAGTGTCTTTTAAGTTCACACTTTGTTCATTTGCCCATACAGTCATCTTGTTATGCTTTACCTCAATTTCATCTATTGATTTCTATATTAGCAAAGGCTGGGACTATATCACCCTTTTAGAATTGGTTGCTTTGTCTTCCATGTAGTTCCAGACCTTTGATGTTTCTACAATTGGGTCCTACTCAAATGCTTTGGCATTCTCCTATTTAGATAATTGTCTCTCTTCTTTCACTAGATGCTCTATTAGTTCTTTGACCTGGTGGGCTTGGAGCTTATATAGTTGTCCTTAGGCATACTTTCCAAGGTTCACCCTTATTTCATTACTAAGCCCATCTATAATGTGGAGTATTTTCTCTTTCTTAGAGAACCTATGACTTGGACATTTATTTAGTAAGGCATAGTATCTATCTAAGGCCATGTCCAAGGGTTCCTATTGTTCTTATTTTCATCTTTGGATTTGTCTCCTCAAGGTAGACACTTGCGCATAGGTCTAGTATCTTTTATTGAAAAGTTCTAACATGGTTGACCATCGTCTAATTGAATTTGGTTGCAATGATCTATACCACACATTGGCTTTATTGATTAGTATCCTAGCAAAGAGCTTAAGCTTTTTCCATTTACTATCCACATGGTTGAGCACACAAGCATCATAGAAGGCTTGTAAATGATGTTGTGGATCTAAATCATAGCCTTTTGCAAATTTTGGGATATTATTCAGGTCAAGCTTAGGTAGTCGACTCTTCTTGCGATGCCTGTGAGATATCTTAATGGCCTCTGTGATGTGCATTAGGCTTTTAGAAACTAATAGGGATTTATTAGCATCAGATAAGTTATGATTAAAATCTCTATTTTATCGATGGTGATGATGGGGCTTGTGTTCATGTTGATGACCTTTATTTTGTCTGTGGGTTCAATTTTTGCTTTTATTTTGACCCTTTTGTGGAGCTCTATCTATATACCTACGTTCATCTTTGTCAGAACTAGACATTAAAGTTGAGGGGGAAGATGAAAAGGAGGAACTGGTAGGACAACCATGGCTTCTATAATGTTCCTCAAGGTCCCTTAGTTTATCGTTTCTAAGTATCAAGGAGATCTTAGGCCTTGAGGCCTCCCCTCGTTTAGGATTAACATCATCTTCTTCAAGATTTTTTGCCTTAGGTGAATGTAGTCTTTGAGTGTCATTAGGGTGGCCATGTTCATGAAAAATCCCTTCATAAGGTGGATCACTCAAATTTTCTTCATTGTATATTTCGTTAGTTCTCCAATGAATAGGTGCACTATATGGTTCATACTCATTTTCGTGTGAGTGACATTGTTGTCAATTTGTGGTGTGTGTTTGAATACTTCTCGAAAGATATATTGTTAATACCCTTTTATAATGATCTTGTATAATATAACTAATCTAGATAACTAGCACCATCCCTAGCAATGGTGCCAATGATGAGCAGTAAGGTACCCCTATGTCCAACCATATGAAGATGAGTATGTATGCGTGATTCAGTCAAACTATGCAGATGTACTAGTTGTGGCACCTAGACAATTATACGTTGACCATAGTTCACTGTCTTCCCACCTGGATTAGTAGTAGCTTTGTCATGTATGGTTTAGCCCAAAGTGAGGCATATGATGTTGTCCTAATTCTATGTTACTCTTGATAACAGAAAACATAAATTGATTCAACTAATAATGGAAGAAAAACCTAAATTAGCCTATGGCGATGATATCCATCTTTAATCATCTATACACATCTTGGACTTTGTGGGATTACTACTGGGCATGCCAAGTATTCACACTTAAACGCTTGTGATTAAGGTGTATACATTTTGCTTAATAATAGGAAAAGTAAATAATAATAAATCAAACTATTAACTAAAGAAGGCATTAAATAATTAAAAAAACAAAAATTAATCTAAGTAAATGTTGCAATGATGAAAGTAATCTTGATCTTTATTACTAGTCATGCACGTGTCCAAGTACATCACACTTGAAGAAAGGTGTCGTGCAATTATAAACATCACATTGCAGGCATGCACTGGGAATAACTAGCTTGAAGGAAAGAAATTGAAAACTGAAAACTAAACTACCAAAAGAATTAGAAAGAAAAGAACTTCCCTTCAAACTATCAACTATGTGCCTAAGTGCTATATTTATAGGCTAACACAGGAATCATGATATCACATATACAATATCGTATCCAGGTCACAATATTGGGGCTTGGCAAACTGTGATTCATCAGAATCTCATGCAGCTAAAGAAAAAACAAAAAGAAAAAATAGAGAAAAAATAGAGAAAAAAAGAAATAGAATGACGTTAAGCAAAGCTACAAAATAAAAAAAAGCTCAAATTGACATTAAGCAAAGCTACAAAATAAAATGTTTTTGGGGATTCTCACCCCTCATTAGTATGTTTTGGAGCAAAGCTATGGGATGCCTTAAGTAATAAGTGCTTAAATATATAGTGTCCTAGCTTGACAATTTAAAATTAGAGACAACCAAAATTTTAAATGAGCCCCACTTGTTCTAGCTGAAGTGGGGATGGAACATTGCACTTGAATATATTTTTGATGAAAAGAGAATGTAGCTTTTGAGGATTTATCCAACATGCAACCACATCTAGAATGATGTTATGGAGTGTTAGATCTTTTTGGTGAAGCCAAGTAAGTATAGGGTTTAAGAGGGCCCTCATGTTCAAGGATTTAGTAGAAGGCCTAAATTCCAATTTGAAAATGAGAGGGGTTTATCTCCTAAGGCAAACATCATGACTTTGATAGAGTTTGGCAAGAAGAGATTGTTTGGAGGAAGCAAGAACAAGGCTAAAATACTAGACCAGTAGGCATGAAGGATACCCTTGAGCACGAAGCTACCAAAAAAGCTAAAGTTGAATTTGTTGAAGATCACTAAGATAAGATTCTTGGATGAGGTACCTTTTGAGTTCCGCAATAATAAAGGCTTTCTTCTAATGGAATGGATGCCAAGAGGAGAAAGGAATGTACTGGTATGTATTTAAAGATTTTTGATAACACTTGGTAGATAAAATACTAGTGTTGGCAAAGTTGGAACCCTTGAAAAAAGTAACATCAAGGATATTTGCTGTGGAATCAGACATAGTATGGGTAATGTTAATGGAAGGCTAAACATTACCATACTGTGACAAAAGATGAAAAAGAAAGTCTTGAGAATGACTCTAAATTCCAAAAGCATCATCAATAAATATTTTAAAATACAAAAGATTTTAAGAATTTAGAGTAGAGAAAACTTATTTCTCTAGATGGCACAGAAAAAGGAAGTGTAAATAATGATGAAATTACTTCTCATTGTAGTGCTGTGGATCTGTTTGTAGTGCACTCCGTTGAAATCTAAGAAATGTTCTTGGAGAACTAGAGAAACAAGCTTCAAGATGGCATGTCTATACAAATTCTACAAATAAAAAGGATTAGTATAAAAATATGATTCAACCATATCTTTGAGGGTAGAAAGGCCATGGTTCATGGAAATGCTTGGATAAAGAGATTCTACATCAAACATAAAGAGAAGAACATTATGAAGTAGAACTCAAGAGTGTAAATCATGGATTAGGTCAAAGGAATCTTGAAGATGGTATGGTTGAAAACATAAAATAGGAAACATCAAGTAATGGAGTAGGTGGGAAGCATGTTTAAGAACATAACCCGAGTAAGAGCAGATTGGATAGCCAATTAGAATAGGCTTGTGGATTTTGGAAATTAAATAAAAGTTGTAAGGTTTGAAATCCTTGCAATTGAGGAGAGAGCCCTTAAAATTAGAGAAAACTTGGGAATACTAGTTAACAATGGAAGAAAGCTAATGAAGAAAAGTTTCCCATGGAATGGAATCCACACAAAGGTAGACATTTGAATTAGACAATTATTTGATGGCCTCTTGAAAATAACAAGAGAAGTCAAGTACATAACTACCAAAATTTTTATCAGCAAGAAGAATAATAATGCTCTGATCTTTTTGAAGTTTGCAAAGTGCTCTGAGAAGATGGCACAGAGTCAACTGTGAAAATCTATGAAGGAAAGGATAGCTTAAAAAGAAGAGAGATAACTATGAATAGATGTCTCAAGTTTAGAATTGAAGTTGCACAAGGGTGGATTCCATATACTAGAAAAGTTTCATTTTAGCAACCTATGTTGCAACAATAAATGGAGAAGAAGAAAGGACTTCTTTAGGCTTATTTTGGAAGAAATTCCACAAACGAAGGAGCCTAGCAAAGGTTGTGAATTCTTTAAGGATCGTGAATTTTAAGTCGTAACCAAGAACTTTAATTTTTTCTATAGAGAGGGTATGTGATGAAAAGTTATGTAATGTGAAATTAGAAATGTGGCTTTCAATTTTGCAAATGGTTTTACATGCAAAGATAAAACGTGTGTAAAAATTCTAGTCAATGGCAGGTAACTAGAAAATTAAACACAAGTGGGACAGGTGTTCCTAGGCATGCAACAAAAAAAATTGTGGTGTGATGGTCCTAGTAGTTGCATAGATGATGTAGAGGTGAACTGTAGAGAGTAGTGGTTGGGGGGTGTAACTGATGTAAAGGGCCCTAAGGTTGGAGCCATGGAGGATGCGTTCACAGTGGGAAGGCAGGTCATGGTTGGTAGGTAGGTCATGGGAGCAGAAGAGTAGATCCATTTTTATGGTTGGATGGGGCAAAGGAGTCTCAAGCCTAGCCCATGGGGAAGGATTGTGGGCTAGGCATGTGGAGTTTAAATGGGTGGAGCCCTCATTTTGAGCTTGTTGACCACTATTCTTCTATTGGCTACCACATTTTAATTATCATTGACTACCACGAATGAGTTGCCATTGACGTGTCTAAGCCTAACCATGTGCCAGTTGTTGACAAGGGTTGGACCACTACTAATTGGACTGGTGGTTGTGAAACCGCTGTTGCTACCACATGGCAGAGGATTGTTACCATGATCTACCTTGAGGAGGGGCCATTTTTTGGGAGGGCTACGCCAATTCTAGATGCCATATTTGTTGGTGTTGTGGTGTAGGCCTGTGGTTTTGTTGCTAGAAAGAAGTGCCATTAGGAAATTGCTAAGTATTTTTCATTTGTCACCAATGAAGATTCTACCATTGGTTCCTGTAAAACACAATGTTGGTAGGGATGGCATTGTAGTCTTTTAGCTATTCACCAAATTTTTAGTGCGTGGCATCCCTTTCCTAGTGGACAGTTTCTTTGTAGACTTCTTTAATCATGGGCATGGGATCAAGGTGGTATGCTTTGGTTTCAGTGATGGACATAGCATTCTTTCATTGTTTATTTACTTAACGTCGAGCTTTAGAGTGGATGTTAAATTCAATCCTTTCATTGACAAAAGCTTCTTCCATCTCTTTCATGCAATAGTATAGAAGAATATTAAGGAAGGTGGCTAGCTACAAAATGCTAAAAATGCATTCCACCAGCTTTTGCACTACATGCAAAAAAGACTTTACTTTTTGACAGTGGACTTCAGTAGAAGTAATTTTGGCATGAAGGTGAGTAGCTTAGAGTTTGAGATTATGCTCTTGTTGAAGAGCAACAAATATCAGTTGGAGGAGGGCAGCTCCTTCTGGAGAAGAAGCTTTGAGACCTAGAGCAATGAGATGCATGCTATGAACTAGAAAATTTTTAGAGTACAGTTGCTCAATCCACTTCTTATTTTGACACAAACGTTCAGCATCATAAAAGTGTTTGCAAAAACCTTTCACAATAGTGTTGATCATTTCGAGCAAGATCTCTAGAATTTATGCAGAATCTTCAAAAATAGGAACAAAAGATTTAGCATCATTGAGTTGCTAATGAAGCGAAGCACATTTGAATTGAACTTGATTAAGAAGAGATTGAGTTTCTACAAGTTATTTCTGGTATTTGAAAAAGATTTGTGTGAAGCTCATCTACTTGGCATTTGGTTCTATAGAAAGAATCAAGAAATTCTTCTATAGAACCAAAAGGATCATCATCCACTGGACGGCTAATAAAACATGAACCTAATGAGAGGTTCTTGTCATGCTTTGTTGAAGAATCCAATGGACATGATCATTTTCATGAAGAGCTAATAGTGGGATCTATAGCCAAGTCTTGCTAAGAAGTAGCAAGAGTTAGAAGATCAAAACAAAAGATTGTTAATTTGCTGAGCTCATTTTCTTTAAGAAACGAGATAGATATAAATTTTAAGGTTAGATTAAAATTTTTTTAGGATCTTGTGCAGCTAAAGAAAAAACAAAAATGAAAAACAAAGGAAAAAAATAGAATAAAAAACATATTTAAAAAGCTCAAATGAACATTAAGAAAAGCTACAACATAAAATGGTTTTTTAGGATTCTCATCCCTCATCAGTATGTTTTGGAGCAAAGTTGTGGGATGCCATGAGTAGCAAGTGCTTGAAGATATAGTGCCCTAGCTTGACAATTTAAAATTAGAAGTTAGAGATAACTAAAATTTTAAATGGGCCCCACTTGTTTTGGCCAAAGTGGGGGTGGGACGTTACACTTGAATCTATTTTTAACAAGAAGAGAACATAGCTTTTGAGTATTCCTTCAACATGCAACCACATCTAAAATGATATTATGGAGTGTCAGATCTTTTTAGTGAAGCTAGGTGAGTATAGGATTTAGGAGGGCCCTCACATTTAAGAATTTAGTAGAATGACTAAAATCTAATTTGAAAATAAGAGAGGTCCATCTCCTAAGGAAAATGTCATGAATTTGATAGAGTTTGGTGAGAAGAGATCATTTGGAGGAAGTAGGAACATGGTTGAAACAACGGACTAGTGGCATGAAGGATACCCTTAAGCATGAAGTTGCTAAAAAAGTTGAAGTCGAATCTACTAAAGATCACCAAGATAAGATTTCTTAATGAGGTACATTTCGAGTTCTATAACAATAAAGGCTTTCTTCTAATGGAATGGATGCCAAGAGGAGAAAGGGATGCACTAGCATGTATTCAAGGGTTTTTGATAACACTTGGTAGACAAAATATCAGTGTTGGCAAAATTGGGATCCTTGAAAAAAATGACTTGCTATGTAATCAAATATAGTACAAGTAATGTTAATAGAAGGGTAAACATTACCATACCATGAAAACTGATGGAAAAGGAAGTCTTGAGAAACACTCTAAATGCCGAAAGCATCATCAATGAATTTTTTTAAATACAAAAGATTTTAAGAATTCGGATTAGAAAGAAGTTGTTTCTCTAGATGGCACAGAAAAAGGTAGGTGTAAAAAATGGCGAAGTTACTTCCCATTGCAATGTCATGGATCTATTTGTAGTGCACTACATTGAACTCTAAGAAATGTTCTTGGAGAACTAAACAAGCAAGCTCTAGGATGGTGTGTCTATACAAATTTTGCAAATGAAAAGGATTAGCAATAAAATATGACTCAACCATATTTTTGAGGGTTGAAAGGCCATGGTTCATGGGAATGCCTGGATAAAGAGATTATACATCAAACATAAAAAGAAGAACATAATGAGGTAGAACTCAGGACTGTAAATCATGGATCAAGGCAAAGGAATCTTGAAGATGGTATGGTTGAGAACCTAAAATAGAAAACATTAAGTAATGGAGTAGGTCGGACATAGGTTTAAGAACATAACCCAAGTAGGAGCAAATTGGATGGCCAAAAAGAATAGGATTATGTATTTTAGGAATAAAATAAAAGTTGCAAGGTTTGAAAGCCTTGCAATTGAGAAGGGAGTCCTTAAAATTGAAGAAAACCAAGGAAAACTAGTTGACAATGGAAGAAAGCTGATGATGGAGAGCTTCCCATGGAATGGAATCCACACAGAGGTAGATAGACAAATCAGAAAATTATTTGATGGCCTCTTAAAATACCAAAAGGAGTTAAGGATACAAATACTAAGATTTTTATCAAAAGGCAAAATAATTATGCTTTGATCTTCTTGGAGTTTGCAAAGTGTTTCAACAAGACGATGTGGAATAGAAGGCTAGCTATGAAAATTTGTGGCAGAAAGGGTAGCTTCAAAAGAAGAGAGACAACTATGAATAGATGTCTCAAGTTTAAAATTGAAGCTACACAAGGGTGGATTCCATTTGCTAGGTTAGTGAAGCTTCATTTTAGCAACCTATGTTACAGTAATAAACAGAGAAGAAGAAAGGACTTCTTCAGGCTTATTTTTGAAGAAGTTCTGCAAACAAAGGATCCTAGTAAAGGTAGTAAATTCTTTAAGGATTGAAGCATGATCCATGGGCACGGGACGAGGAATGAATTTTAAGTTGTAACCAAGAACTTTAATTTCTGCTGCATAGATGATGCATGATGAAAAGTTATGTATTGCAAAATTAGAAATGTTTCTTTGAATTTTACAAATGGTTTTGCATGTAAAGAGAAAACATGTGTAGAAATTTTGGTCAATAGCAAATAACCAAAAAATTAAACATGAGTGGGACAGGGGTTTTGGGCATGCAGTGAAAAAACCTACAATGTGACGGTTCTGGTAGTTGCACAAATGGCACAAAGGTGAATTGTAAAGAACGACGGTTGAGGGGCGTAACCAATGCAGAAAACCCAAAGGTAGGAGGCATGGAGGATGCATTCGTAGTGGGCAGGGAGGTCACAGTTGGCAGTGAGGTCATGGGAGTAGAGGGAGGTGGATACATGTTTTTGGCCAAATGGGGTAAAGGAGTTTAGGGTCTAGCCTATGTGGAAGGATTGTGGGCTAGGCTAGATTAAAATTTTAGGGTTAGATTAAAATTTTGTTGGGATTTTGTGTGGCTAAAGAAAAAATGAAAATGAAAAACAAAGGAAAAGTTGAGAAAAAAAAAATAGAATGAAAAACAAATTGAAGAAAGCTCAAATAGACATTAAGCAAAACTACAACATAAAATTTTAAAGTGAGATTAATATTTTAGAAGATGGTTAAAGAGGTTTGCAAAGAAACCATCCACCAAGAATGGAACACCATGTTCCAAAAATTTGGTGAATGGCTAAAAGACTATGGCACCATCCTTGCCAACATTTCGTTTTGCAGGAACCTGTGAAAAAATCTTCATTAGTGGCAAAAGTGAAATTCTTAGCAATCTCCCAATGGTACTATTTCCTAGCAACAAAACCATAGGCTTGTGTTGTAGCACCAACAAACGTTGCATCTAGAATTAGCACATCCCTCCTAAGGAATGACTCCTCCTTAAGGAAAATCATGACAACAATATTCTTCCATGTGGTGGAAATAGTAGTCTCACAACCATCAGTCCAACCACTAGTGAGCTAGCACGTGGTTGGTATTAGATGTGTGAATGAAAACTAATTTGTAGTAGTTAATAGTAGTCAAATCATTGCAGGTAGTAGAAGAATCTTATTCAACATGCTCAAAATGAGGGCTCTGATCATTTATACTTCATGTGCCTAGCCCACAATCCTTTCCCATGGGCTGGGTTGTGCACTCCTCTACCCCATTTGGCCACAAACACATAGCTACCTCCTTCTACTCTTGCAACCTCTCTGCCCATTGCGAATGCATCCTCCATGCCCACCTACCTCTAGGCCCTTTACATTGGTTATACCTCCTAATCACTGCTCTCTGCAATTTAGCTTTGTGCCATCTACGCAACCACTAGGATGGTCACACCATAGGTTTTTTCACCACATACCTAGAAATCACCTCCCTACTGACATTTAATTTTTTGGTTACCTACCATTGACTAGAACTTCTATGCACATTTTCTCTTTGTGTGCAAAACCATTCATGAAGTTGAAAGTCACATTTCTAATTTTGCAATACATAGCTTCTCATTGCGTGCCCTCTCTATGGTAGAAATTAAAGTTCTTGGTTATGGCTTAAAATTCATCCCTTGTCCCCTCCCCATTAATCACACTTTAGTCCTTAAATAATTCACCACCTTTGCTAGGCTTCTTCATTTGTGGAACTTCTTCAAAAATAAGCTTGAAAAAGTCCTTTCTTCTTCTCTATTTATTGCTAAAACACAGGTTTCTAAAATGAAACTCCATTGCTCTAGCAAATGGAATCCACCCTTATGAAGCTTCAATTTTGAACTTGAGACATCTATTTGTAGTTGTCTCTCTTCTTTTGAAGTCACCCTTTCCTCCATAGATTTCTATAGTCGACATCCTCTTCTGTGCTGTCTTCTTAGAGCACTTTGCAAACTCCAAAAAGATTAAAGCATTATTATTCAGCCTATTGATAAAAATATAAAAATTTAAATCTAATCTTAAAACTTTAATCTAACATCAAAATTTTAATCTAACCTTAAAATTTGATTCTCAATATGGATCTTGCAATTATTATTCTTGAAAGCGAAGTTGTACAAGAGTCTGTACAAGTTTATTTTGTAGCAACCATCTATTACAGTAACTAATACATTTCTTGAAGGTCCTTGAAGTGTTCTTGGATGTGGGTGTGGGCATGGTTGAGGCCTTAGAGGTCATTATAGTGTCCCTAGGTGTGGGGGTGGTTGAGGCCAAGGATGACCAAAGATCATAAAGTGTACAAATCTAGAATCTATGAGTAGAGAGGTTAGAAGACAATTTCAAAAATGAGAATCAATGTGGTGCTAGTGAGTGCGACAACAAATTTAACAAGATTTAGGCATACAATAGAAAAATTCATTTATTCAATTTAAATTTTTCTAAATATAAAAGTTATGCATTTTACATATATAACATTAACATCACTATATATTCTACTGTTATTTACTTGCTTATATTAAACATTTTTTATGTTGCTTCAACTTTGAATCTTCTTTCATCACATGGAAATTCATCCTCTGGAATGATCTGCTCACTTGATAATAATAATACAAATATTCAACAAGAAATGTAGGTTATTATTGTCTACCCATACTTAGCTTTGTAATTATTTTTTTGAATAATTTATTCATGTTTCCTAACATTATTAAATCTTGCAAAACATTGGAAATGCATTTGCATCTGCTATTCCACATACATCTGAACAATTATGATAAGATCATCAAGAGGCAAGGTATTGCAAAAGTGAGCGTTGAACAAGGTAACATCAATAGGAGGAAGAATTATATGATCAAATCCATGAAGCTTCAAATATTACTATTGTACTAGCAGTTACCTTCTTCAAAAGTAGTTCAATCTTTTCCAAACTTGCAAAAGACAACTACATAAATTGGTCAAGTGAATCAGAATTTTAATAATGCAATTATGAAATTTGCAAATGCATGATCTTGCAATATATGTAATGAAATGTTTCTTGGCATATCATTGGATTTGATGAGAACTAAAGGACTAACATGCAATAGGTGTATTAATGAAAAAAAATAAAATATTTTTGATAGTTTTGGTTATGAGACCAAATGATTTTCCTTTGAAAATAACGTGGATCTAGGAATCTAGCCATCTATCCTAGCCTGTTTAACTAAGGTTGAAAAAATGTTAATTGCAAAAATCAATCCCATGTAAGTTCCACATGTAGTTGGTGGATAGTTCATAGATAAGGATCACACAATTAGCTTTTCTCAAGATGTCATACAGATTTCTAAGAGACTTATTCTTAGAATTAAAGATATTCCTTTCTTAATATTGAGCATAGCAGATCAAATAGGCACCGAGTATAATCTCATTGTTACCAAGAGACAAGTGTATAAAACCTTAATTTTTAAGAAGGCAAATGATCTATACTATCAAGATGTTGAGATCAATATGCATGCATTAGATGATGTTGCTAACATTGGTGATGTTAATATCTTTCATAACATTCCTTATATTTCATTGTAAGAAAATGATGGAGAAATGAGATTGTAGTTTGAAGGTCTGTTGCTTCAAATAGATGAAGAAAACATTATCAGTCATACATTGTCTATTGCACAATGTCCTGGAACTGGAAGAAAGGAAATTGATTGGATAAGAGTATAGATGAAGAACCCATCATTGCAGGATTCAGATGTTGCTCAATGGCCTTTCATGTTTGATTCTCATATTAATGAGTTTAACATGATGAGGCTATTTACAATGACATTTCCAACTCTTTTTCTTGAAGGAAAATGTGAATTTCTTGAATGAAGAGCAAAAGATGTCAAATTGCATAAATATGCAAAACATCGTATTTGATATAAAGATGGTAGATTTGAATGCCACAGCATTTTAGGTAAATATTATTTATTGATTTTATGTTATTTTCATTTTTCATGTGACTTTTTAAAAAATTGAAGCAACAATGTATCATTTATTTTTAGGTATTTTATTTATAATGTTATTAGAAGGAAACATGCAATGGAATCCATGTCTTTATGTTTTTTTTTTTTAAAATATTGTTGATGCACCCATAACTGTTGAGGAACTACATGAGCAATTACATAATGCTCCATCACATGTCATTGTTGATAATTTGATGTGATATGGTACTTTCATTTATGGTACACCATTTTATTGGAGAAAATGTAAAGCAAAGCTAACTAACATGGTGAATTAATTGGGAACACCTACTATTTTTTTTACTCTAAGTGTAGTAGATCTCTATTGGTCTAAGTTGCATAATCTAATGGAAGGAGATCCACTTGAGAACTCATTGAAACTGAAACAATGGAGGTAAATAAATATCATAGAAAATCCACATGTAGTTGAAGAATTTATGCATCATCATCACATTGTATTTTAAGAAATAGTTGTGATGAATGAATTCCATAATGTTGACTAGTGGACATGATATGAGTTGCAACATCGTGAATCTTCGCATGTGCATGATTTCCTATGGATATAAGGTGCTCCAAAGGTAAATGAACTCAACCATAATGATTTTAACATCATGCATAGGGTAAAGGAAATTTTTCATTCAATTATAAATGCATGGAATCCAAGATTTCCAACTAGTGGACATCCAAATAATGTAGCATTAGAGATTAATATTGAAGAAGAATTCTAGTAAGCTCCAGAAAAAAAAAGAAAATTTGTAGATGTAACTCCCCATGTGTAGGATCATGAAGAATATGATTTTAAAATCCTGAATCATCATTTCTTATCAACAAGTCATTTTCAGAGAATATAATTAGAGATGCTTGGCCTATGAGATGTTGATAGGATGCATGATTGAACGTTACAATATCTGGGAGAGGATGTTGCAAAGTTTGGTACAAGCTTTATTACTAGCAATAAATCATCTTGGTCAATGGTTATCATTGACTATGACTATGGTGCCTATGATTTTGATAAGCTGGGTGCTAAGCAAAAAAAATGCTACAATAAAATTGTAGGGCATATGATGTTTTCACAATCAATGGATGAAGTTGATTCCCCTTTACGAATGATTATCCAAGGAACAACTTGTACATGAAAGTCATTTCTCATAGGTGTACTTTGTAATGGTTTTATGAAATATTGTCATGAAAAACATAATGCTTTACTTGTCATGGCATCCACACGAGTTGCTACATTTAACATTAATGCAACAACTATTCATTCAAGTTTGAGCATTGGAATAGGTGCATACAAAGAGCTCTCTTCCTCTGCAAAGATAAGTATGAAACATCGACTTTTTGAGGTGAGATAAATAATGGTTTATGAAATGCATTTTGTGGAAGGAAGATTATAACAGAGCATTGATAAAAGGCTAAGAGAAAATTTTCCTAAGCATCATAATGAAGTTTTTGAAGGAAGATCAGTTATACTCATAGGTGATTTGGGTTAACTTCCTCCTATGCTTGATGTTGTGCCTTATGCATCTAGGAATCCAAATATTATAAAAGTTTGGTAATCATTTAATACATTTTTTGTTTTAGATGTAGTTTATCATTAGTTTGGAATTGATCCCAACCAAAAACAATTTAGGAAAGTATTGATGCATATCAGAGAAGGAAAATTCCTTGATGAAGACTATAATTTCTTGGCTACTCGAACAATCCATGCATCCACTTCAAGTGAATTAGACAGTTTTGAAAAATCATTGCATTTGTATGATATGAAAGATCAAGTCCAATCACACAATAAGAAGATGTTAAAAAAAATGCAGAGACTCATTACTTTGTGTGTAGTAGATAGAGATCTTTGTCGATTCAGATCTCAAATGGTGATAGCAATGATATTATGTGATCTTTGCTTATATGTGAAGGTGCAAGGGTCACATTCATAGTTAACCTTTGTACACAAGTAGGATTGGTGAATGGTGCACTTGGCATGATTCACAATGTTATGTATCATCCTGTTAAATAACTATCTGCATTACCATCATACATTATTGTTGATTTTGATTCCTACATTAGATGTTCCTTTGATAATGGTAATCCTCATCATGTGCTAACTATACCTATGGTTTGAGAAGCATCACATTAGTTACCGTTGCAATTGGCATTGGCCATGCCTATTCATAAATCTCAAGGAATGACACTAGATAAGGCTATTATTGACATAAGTTCAAGAGAAGTTATGATTCTAACATTTGTTGCATTGTGTAGAGTCAAGACTATTGACTTTTTGAAGATTCATCCTCCTTTCTTTATGTAGAGATACAGAAAGATTTTAAATGCTAAAGATCTCCATAGTAAAATTGTAGAGGAAAATCATTTTGCTCAATTGGACGATAAGACATATTGAGTTCACACTTATCACTATATTTTTCCTTTTCCTAAATCATATTCTACACCTATCTAATGTTTGTTGTAGTGATTTTGTAATGTATTCCTTCATCAATATACGAAATATAAAAGATTTTATTTCTACTAATTTATGTTTACCATTATTTATTAGTTGGTATGAAAATATTGCCATTATTGAAATAGTTCAAATAATATTTTAAACAACTTAAACTTTTATAATAATGTCCCTGATAATGATAATTTCTAACTTTAATTTTTTTAAAAATAATTAAATTCTACTCCTAGCTCGCGAAACTACTCCACTAGCTTAGATATAACATATATATATATATATATGAATGGGCCGAAATAATTTTAAAGAAGATGATGTTAACCAAGCCTAACTACTAGATGAGGAAACAAGATAACTAAAAATGGAATCACTCATCCATCCTCTATTTTTCTACCACTTTCCCAATTTAGTTGTAGTCACTCGATCAAGTTTAGTCTATCTTTGTTTGTTCATGGTGTTTTTGAAACATAAATCTCTTGCATAAATAATAGTTCAAACTTGATATAGATTCTTTCATGTAGATTAAAATTGATCTTTTCATATAGATTCTTAGTTATTAAGCATTTATATGATTTTTTAAAAGTGTTTTTATGTGCTTAAAGATTGTTAAATAATTATTTTTATTCTTCACATGGCCCATGATATGGTTAAGTTAATTATTTCTTATGTATGAATTTTGGAGGTGAAATAGTGCACCATAACTTCCACATGTATTTAATACTATCAAACTTGTTGTTGATGCTTTTTAGGGCTTATTCCAACACCTTCACTAGTATAGACCCTTTTTAAGTTTTCCATGCTTAGAATCTACATTCATCTAATGTTATTTCATTAGAGGTAAATTGTTTAAGATCTTTTACCAAGGATGTTCTTGAAACATATTAATGCATTAAAAAATTATAGACTACTCTAATCAAAATATTTTATGGTACATTGATTTAGCTCTATTAGGTCTTTGGTATTATCTACGATGCTATTAATAAGGAAATTTGGAAAGTAACTAGGCTTGTCAAGTTTAAGAGGCATACTAATAGGAGAAAATAAAAATGATCTATAGTTCTTCATGGTTTAATTGACTACAATTTTTCCCTTACATTGGTAGAAAAATATTCAAATCCTTAGCAAACATGATAATCTTTTCTCACATTATTTTAGTATTTGATTTGAAGATGTAAAAATGACTCTTCTGTGCATTGTTCTTATTGATTGGTTAACATCACCTCTTTCATGTTAGGAAATGGAAGCTAGCTCTTCAAATGTTTTACTTCAGATAATGATGATAGATAGTTTGTTTCTCCCATTATTTAAAAAGTTAAAATTAGTCATATTGTTGAAATAGGATGGTTAGTTTATCAACCAGGTTAGTTAGTCAATGAATAGTTAGTATTGAATTGGCATATTTAAAATAATTATTTTTAATATTTTTAAAAATAAACGTTTATTTTCCTTAATTTATTTCATTATTAATGCATTATATATTATTACAAACTTATTTTAAAAAAAATATCTAAGTAGTGATTAGTCATCTTATTATCACCTTTTTAAATGTTGATTTCTCCATTTTAGACTATTAGTTTATCCTAGAGAAATCAAGTTCAAGGATTCCATGCATTCAACAGAATTAACAAGAATCTATGTAAACAAATGGATCATGCACATTTCATGTATATAAAATTGACTAGTATGTAAAATTCATATGATAAGTTAAAAAGAATGATAGAAGACTAAACCGTATAGGTAAACTCTTCAATAAAATAATACAAAAAACAAAAAATATTAGAGATTACTTAAGAAGAGTCATGTGACTAATGATGTAAAGACGTGATGGTACATGGACATAAAGTAGAGGAAGAACAACAAAGTAAAGCTATGGTAAGTGACGTGAAGTAAACTATAGTAATGAAGAAGCCAAGTGTAGTAAAATACATGAAAATGTTTTAGAAGGAAAAACACCATAGTTGTAAATCAAAAGAAGAATGTAACTAGACCAAGAGAGAGAGGATTTCATGGTAAGGACTAAAAAAATTCTACCATAGATGTATAAGAAGTAAGTCACCTTAATTTACAAACATGTGGATTGAGATGATAAACTTTGTACATAATATTCAAATAATAAAGAAAATTATTTTTGTTAACTTTATCATCTTCTTATGTTTAAAGTTCTTGATAAACAAATGTAAGGTTTGAAGTGGTATGAGGCCAAAATGTGAAGATGAGAAAAGTTAACGTAGTAAAAGAACCTCCAAGAAGACAGTAAACTAAGAAAAATTTATGAAAGTGTTGAATAAAGAATTGTAGAATCTTATCCTTGTAGAAAAGTAAAGAAGTAAAACCTTGGTTAGAAAAATAACTACTCTAGAAAATATACATTTAATGAAAGTTAACTATCACATGTAGGCTAAAATGATGAAGTTATTACTAGGTGCTAATGAACTTTAAGCATAGTAAAATATCCAAAGAGGGATCCTATAGATGAGGATAAGACAATGGATTAGTTAGTAGCCTTTCTCATCAAGATGAATATTATCCATGAAGTACAAAAGTAGGTACAAGAAATGAAGGAATCCCATAAGATTTGGAAAATCCTAGAGAAAATGTATGCATTAGTAAATGATTCTAGGAGGAAGTAGTTTATGAATAAGCTAAAGAAATCTCTAAATAAAGCTAGTCTAATTAATCATTGATCTAACTTCCAAGATCAATGACATAAGATCAAAGTTTAAAAAATTAAGGAATATAATTAAATGAATCAAAATTTAAGTAAACTCTATTGGATGCCTACTAGAAAAATATAAAATTATGGTGAAAGCCTTGGAGGTTGTTGATTTTTTATTGGACTATATAACAACCATTGCCAAATTACAATCACAAAAACAAAAAAACAAGAAAAAATAATAAAAATATTATGATAACTAAGCATAAGAGAATAGAGTTTAAGAATAATAAGAAAAATAACTTTTGGATGACAAAAAAGCTAAATAATTATGATATATATTTCATTTGGTGCAAGAAGGAACATAAGCATAAGAGTTATTGGTTTAATTTACAAAATCCAAGGGCTATCCAAGCTCAACAAAAGCTTATGTAGAGAAGAAGTAGAAAAAGAAGAAGATGATCAGAAAAAATGATTTAAGATCAAACAAAATAAACCAAGTAATCAATAGTCAAATTCCAATTGTAGGCAATATGATCTCTTGAAAAGGATGACTCACATGGAATGGATGATTAATTTCAAATATATAGGATATATTAATATCAATGAGGATATTTTTAAATCAATGAATCTGTTTGTAATTGGAGGAGCCACAACAACATCATGAAACCTATGTAGCTATAAAGAAGTTGGAGAGGTTGATGTAGAAATTCACTTGATACCTATAAAAATCAAAGATTTTTCCTACGCCTTAAAAGTAAAAGAACATAACTTATTGTTTGTTGTTAAGTTGATAAGATGAAGGAAGGGTTTGCTATTTAGGAAACAGAAGGAGGATCAAGTTCATTATAAAATTATAGACTAAAGGAAAAACAAGGTGATTACTAATATAAGAGAAAATAACAAAGTGTTTACCTTGAATTCATGGATAGATTCTTTATACTTTGTTACAAATAACCAATTTCAAATGGCATGCAAGATTTGGGCATCTAATTATAACATATATGGCGTAATTACCAGAAATACTTACCTAGTTACCAAACCTTAACCCAAAAGAAATTCAATTTTAATTTTGTATATATTATGCATTGGAAAGATTCACAAGGATCTCATTTCCATAGAAATCAAAAAGTATCATCAAGGCCATATTAGATCTAATTTGTATAGATATTGGAAGCTATGAAAGTGTGAAAATCAAAGGTGGGAAAAGATATTTTATAATATTTATAGATGATCACTCATGGAAATTATGGGTGTATCTTTTAATAATAAATGGTGAAGCCTTCAATGCCTTTATAAAATTCAAGAATTTAGTGGAGAAATAATGTGGATAGAAATCAAGAAGTTTCTAAATACAAGTCCAACTACCACACTAAAATTTAAATGCCTAAGTGATATATGAAGTTAAAAGAATCCAATGTTGGAATACTTGAAATTGTTCAAGTGCAAAGTAAACTATCATGTATAAAATCAAAGAAAGAATGATGTGATTGTAAGAAGAGAAACCTTTATGACTTATGCTGAACACATCAAAGATTACAAGATTTGGAATGATAAAACTATTGTATTATCAAGAGATGTAGTTTGTTATGAACATAGGCTAATTAAAGAAATGAAATGAAGGCATATTCCATGAATTAATGAAGTTAAAGACCATGATGAGAAGGTATATTAAAAATAAGAATCCATAGAAGTAAACCAGGACAATAAAACTCTTAACTTAGTAAGAGAGTAGAAAGAGGTATAGAAAGATCAAGATACATAAGAAGTTCATTGGGAAAATAGATCTTAATATGATCAAAGGAAAATACTAAAATGGTAATACAAAACCATTAAAAGTGGAGGAGAGATACTACTAAAAGATATAAATCAACTAGTGATGATAAAAACTTAGTAGAGATAATAAGATGAAGAGATTTATCTTTGCATAACATCCTAGATAAGGAAGCTCAAAATAATTTGAAGAAGGTAAAAAAAAACCACATTTAAAAAATGTCATGTAGGTTGAATATGATATGATGATTAAAAGAAAGGTATTGGATTTGGTGCTAAAAATAGCTAATAAAAACATCCTAAGGAATAAATGGGTATTTACTATGAAATTAAAAAATGAGAAATTTTTGATGAGTATAAGACTAGAATTATTACTATCGATTGCCTTTAGGATGATCGAATTAACTATAAAAAGACATCTTCACTAATTTTCCATTGTAATACAATTGTTCCATGTCATTTAGGAATCTAGGTAGATCTTGTATATGGTATAGTCTTGCCTTATAGTACCTATCTCTATATACGTTGTCTTGATTCTCTTTACTACCTATGAATTCTTTAATAATGGCATTTAAGAATACAATTTATGGAGAATTTATTAATTTTCATTTGATTTTTTTTGGAATATGATTCCACTATCTTCTTAAGATACCATGGAAATTATAAGTTGCATTCCATATAGCCATTTGTGATTCTTTTTTCTCTAAGAGAATCTGAATAGAGAGGTAACTTTGTATTGCATCTACTATTTCTAGTCTTTCATATCTTTATCATCCATGGAAAACGTTGGTGTTCTATATCTAGATTTCCTAATTTGGATGGCAAAAAATTCTATAGGATTTTCATATGATCCAGCTGCTGTTTGTTTTACTAAGAATTCTTCTTCAATGTCTAGTGAAGCTTCTTTATTAGATTCCATTGAAGAGTTAGGGTTTCTTGTATTTAGATAGATTACTTTTTCCTTTCCTTTTCTCTCCTTTTCCTTTGCTCTCCATCTAGCCCTGTGGGATTTTCTTGTGGATGGAGGTGATCCTGAAAAGATAAGTGGAAGAGTAGTTATTTTCTTTTGTTGTTGTGTAGAACTAATCCCTGTAGTTTTAGGGACCCATACTTGATGCATTTGTCAAACATCTTTCCTTAGATAGTCTAATGAGGCACTATGTTGTTCACTAGTTTCTACTAGTCTTTTCGTATTATCTAATATCTTGGTTGTATCTTGAAAAGTACTAAATGTAGTATCTACGATTGTACCTATACATTTATTTGCACAATTTTGTAATTGTATTACTTTTGTTGAAGTAGTAATACTTTTCTTATGTGGGATGTCATAGATCATTTCATTTAGAGCTACGTTATCCTTATTATCTTCATCCTGATTCATATTAATTCTTAATAATGTGTCGCATTCCACATAGTGATAATGTTTATCATGTCTTTGAACAGTGGTATGTGGACACAATGTATCTATGGATGAGGATGGGGCTACTAGTTCAAAGGATTCTACAGTTTTATAAAGAGATGCTTTTTGATGTCTTTTTTGTTGTGACTTCTATAGACGTAGAAGAATCTGATTCTTCTTTTATTATGGTAGCTTTATCTTTCCTAAAAAATGGAATAGGTCCAAAAACCTTCTCAACATCCATTATGATGTTTAGTTATTTAAATAAATTTTTCATTTTTCTACTACTTTGACCTTTTCTTGCTCCAATAGTTTAGATGGTTTTGTTACAAGATTCAACTATATCCTAGGTGTCAGATCTAAAGATTTTGGAATAGAGTCGAAGAGTTTTGTAGATCTTTTGGACCTAGATATTTTTATAGCAAATGGATCTTCATCTATAAATGTAGGAGGATTTAGGTGAACTTGATACCTATGTTTAATTATTCTACCCTTCTTTGGCTTTATTAGTCATAAAACTCTTCTTGGAGATCTATTAGATTTGGATACTATGTATGGACTGGTAAGTCTTTAGTATTGATTCTAATGCCATACTTTAGATTTGTAGTACTAACATGAGTTGTGTGTGTACCTAAGGGCAACAACATTTTGATGCTCATGGTGTTAAATAATTTAAATAGTGACCTAGTTCCTATCATAGCGTATATGCTATCTAGTACCATATCTAATGGAATATAAGCTACTAACATTAAACTAGAATATAAGTTTGGATCATATAGAGAAAGAGTAAAATTTGGAAGTGTACAGACTAAAGAATCCTTTTCTAAATGTCCTTTGTCTTGGGTTATGATTGCATCATTGAAGTTCTTGAACTTGCAGTCTATCAATGTAATCTAGTAAGGAGCATTCAATTTGTAGTTAAAGTGTGGGTGAATGTGGATGTTAATTTTAGCAATTTGAACATATTTGTATCCATCATCTAACCACTTATCTACCTCCCCCAGCAAAAAAAATTAAAGCGCTATTGGGTGTAAACGAAATCTAGAGATGTGCAAATAACATTTCGAGATGTGCATATAGCTTAGGCTTTACGAGAATTCAATCGATTTACTAGAATAGATTTTCTTCTATTTGGGAATAGAAGGAAGAGTAGCACCTAGTGGACTTTGACAAAATTGCGATGATCTTTCAACATAAGAGAAAGAGCAAGAGGATCCTGCAAGTGTTTTGGATGAAGATGCCATGGTCGATGCAAAAGTTATTCTTGTTGCCACACTACATGACTTACACGCCTGTTCGTTAGTCCTTACTACGCATTTTACTCTTCGCAATATATGACTAATAGCATATGCACACAATGATAATTGGTGAGCAACTTGGCTTCGATACCACTCCTTGCCGAAATCATGTTTCGCTTACTTGCTCATGTTCCCAAAATATAAAAAACTCCAATTAAGTCACATAAAGCATTCTCTTTATTGTATTCACAAACGGAAATGCATACAACAAAGACCTAATGGATGCTTTGAACTAGAATGCTTTGAGAGAGGAAGGCACTTCACCTTAGATATCTTAGCCTGGAATGCCTCTTAGGGTGCTTTAGATCTTAATTTATAGGAGAAGGAGAACTTCTTGACCACACCATGTGCATGGTGACTCACCAAGAACTAACACACTAATCAAAGAGATAATAATCACATCACATCATGTATAGTAACATACTTTTAGATAGTGGCTACAATAACCTCCACTATTGTGACATTATTACAATCATGATAGACCACTTTAATTATTAAGATGATGGAGTGGACTGTGGTCCTAGAGAGTCACTAGAATCTCCATCATTAAGGTTTGACATTGATCATTCTTGATCATGATCTGCTCATGGCCCAACAATATAGCGAATCTTTTCTTGACTGCCATATTGAAGATAGGTTTGTAGGCATGCATCCAAATCATACAAGTCTATGGATAGAGAAATTGTTTGATCGAGTTGGCAATAGGTTTGGATGTCATGAGCATTTTCTGTGTAAATGTCTTAGTAGAATGTAGATCCCCAAGAATTCATCCAATTAGTTCTTCAGGATATGCAAAATGCTAGATAATATTGAGGTGTAGCATCTTGATATATGAAATGTCATCCATGAGACTAGCATTGCCATAATATAAGAAATCTCCTCACTATTTAGATAACCTGTGAAATAAAAATCTTGGATATCCTAGAGGGATATGGTTAGGAGAGTGGCCAAACTTAGCCCATCATGACTAAAAGGTAGGTGACATGGGGTACATGGTAGGGTTTATGGAGATTTTATAGACATAAAATGCATCTAGTTGGTAATATGGCCATAGGATAGTGGTTCCTTCATATAGGTTTTCAAATTCATAGAGATCAATTTCAACAAAGGCATTCAACTTAATTTTAGGCAATGCTTTAAGGTGATTAGCATGAGGTGTGTTAGTAATAAACATGGTTTGGCTTATATCACAATATGGAGAAATGGTCTGATTCATTGACAAAAAATCATCCCATGATGACTCATGAGACTTTCGACATGCTACCTGTTCTAGTATTGGCAGATATACCTCCAAAAATCAATAGGGTCTAGTCCTCCTGGTTGATCTTATGGTCCAATCTTCTGAGACAAGAAAATATATATAAAAAACATAGGAAAACTTAAATATAGGCTAGTTCTTAGAGAGATGGAATTCTCTGGTAAGAAAATTAGCTAAACTATTAGACTTACCATCTATATACTAAGTTTCAAAATCAAAATTAGTTAAAAATAGAGCCCAATGTATTAGACGTGTATGAGCCACTTTATTTAGATCCTTTGCACTAAGGTACTTGCCTATGTGTTTAAGGTCTCTTCTTATAATGAATTTCTTTTCTTGGAGGAATAGCCTAAACTTCTCTATGCCTTTTACAATGGCCAACAACTCCTTGTGAGTGCTGTGGTAGTTGAGTTGATTAGGTGTAAATTTTCCTGAGGCATAACAATAGATATGAATCATTCTATCCAAGTCTTCTTTAAGCGTTGCATCCAAAAACTCATACGATGCATTAGTTTCTAGTATGAGTATGCCTGATGTTGGTAGGTGTAATTATGGTAGGGCCTTATAGTGCTCTTTTATCTTTCTTACCATGGTAGTGTGTTGAGGAGACTAGGCTTTGGGGTTCTTACCAATTTGCTCATTGAGAATCTTTCTATCTTTGGTAAGATCCTTGTAAAAACCTAATACATAGTTTACATAGCCAAGAAATCATTGAAGTCAGACCTTATCCTTGATCTCATCTAGAAAATTCTTGATAGATTCTAGAATATAATTCTACAGTGTAATTTTGCCATCAATAATTTCTAATCCTAAGAATTTAATACTAGATTGAGCAATAGTCACCTTTTTTGGAGATAGAACTAACCCATTTTCATCCACTAAGTCATAAAATACGTGTAAATATTCTGGGTGCTCCATTGGATTTTTTCTCATTATTAAGATTTGATCTATATATATCATAATAAAACTAAAGCTATGGAAAATGTGATCCATGCATTTTTGAAATATACTTGATGCTATTTTTATACCAAATGCCAGTACTATCCACTCATAAAGTCCTCTTAACATAGTGAATGCTATGTTCCACTTATCTTCTAGGTAAACTTGGATTTGCTAGAAATAAGACTTAAGATCAAACTTAGAGTAGATGTGCATGTGCAAAAGTCTCTGAAATAGGTCATCCTTGTTGGGTATAGGATGTTGGACAAACTTGATGAGATCGTTTAGTGGTTTATAATTACTACTATCCTTTTCTTACCTCTTACCAGCTCTTTTTTATTAACGTAAAAATTAGGACATGGAAACATGTTAGTACTATGTTGAATTAATCCTTTGGCTAATAGTTGTTTGATCTCTTCATTACATTCTTTCTGTAATGTTGGAGACATGACAATGTGATGGGATTTTTCCTTGAGCTTTAATTTATCCTACAATTCTATGTGACACTAGTGTTCTTTTTTATGCCTAAAGCATGTTGGATCGTTAGATGCTAATGAGAAGAATTTTTGTTTCATTTTTTTTAAATTCATCACCTAATTTTTCTACCTGATTTATTACCCATTGTTTATTGTTAATCTTTTTCTTATTTGTAGAAGATGTCTACTACAATATTTTTCATTCAAATCTATCTAACTGAAAAGTAGTATACGTAGGATGTATTGCATATGGTTCTAACTGACTCAAGTTATTTATTCCTATGAGTAAATCATATGAAGGAAGATCAAAACTATAAATAGTGATAGAAAACATCTTACTAGATGATGATAAGATTGGGATTTTAGCTTGTTTATCTATTTATCTTCTTTGTGTGTTGAACATAACATATGTTTCTGGTTTTTCCCTCCAAAAATGATTGGGAATGATACGGGGTCTAGCTAAGGATAAATTTGTGCCACTGTTAATAAGAGCATTTATTGGATATGGCTTATACGAAGGTAATTTTACTCTAAATGTACATATAGGTAGATTTGTACTAACTATTTTGTTTTTTTTATCACTTGTATTGGCATTATGGATTTCGTTTCATCTTCGTATTGATTGCTTTATTCACTATTTTCTTCTCTTTGTAGATCTTCTAATTCTTGAGTAGCCCAGTTCACAAACATTTGTAGTTGTTGGATTCTATGTTGTCACTAGATTGATCTATCTAAATTTGGCATGTGTATCAAATTTTCTATTCTGAGGGCTTCTGCCTCTAGTTCTATTGTAGAATCTATTGAGCATTTTGTCCTTGCTTCTTCTTCATCTCTTAAGATCTATTCAAGATCTTCTTGTTCTTTAGTTGAAGAAGGTAATGGTTGGGCATCTATGTAGACATTTTGTAAGTGAAACTATTTTTTATATAGTTTCACATCTTCTTTTTCGTTGGAAAGCAACATATTGGTGTATATCCTCAAGTGGTAACTTTTTCAAAATTTTCTCTAATTTTCCTAATTGATCTACTACGTCTAAATATGTAGGATTAGTCTCAAGCATTTTTGGTTGCCTACATGATTTATGGCAATGGCAATGATGTGACCTAGATGATGACACATGGTTCATATTTGTGTAAAATATTACATTAGCATTCCCCCCTCAGGAAAAGAAGGGTCATCTGGTGAAGGAATCTTAGATTAAGAGAGAATGTCACTACTTCCATCAGAATAATAGTTAGAGGAATGTAAAAGGATATAACCTTAAGTAAAAGGAGTATCCTCATTAGAAATAAATTCCTAAAACTATTAAGAGAAATTATGATTGATGATAAAATTGATCTTGTTAGGATATTGGTCCTTTTTAAGACATTGATTAGAGAAGTAATTACCCCTGCACAAGAAACATTTTATCTGCTTGCATTGTGCTTTCTTAAACCTGTGTTTAAAATTTCCTTTAATTTTTTTTTCACAGTTGAGGTGCCATTGTGCCATACTTTCTATGCCATTGTTTTTGTAGTTTCCTAAATGTTCTTTTAGGCTTTTGATCTTGGCAACATGTTGACTTGAGATATTTATCCTTTGGACGTAATTCTAAACATAAAGGTTAATCTATTTTACTTGTTAATTCCTTTACTTGGTTGTGTGCTTGTTGATTGTAGCAAATTTCCCTATTTATATCCATGAGGAATTGGTGTATAGCACCAAAACTCATTTCTACTAGTACTAGGTTCTACTATTTTAATTTAGTGAGGTATTTATTGCAAAATGGTTGAGGTAAACAACCAATCAAATGTTCCTTAGCACCTACCTCATGTGTTAATTTTCCATCACTAATATCAAGTCTTTCAATGTAATAATTATGATAATAGCATGAAACTATTAGAAGTTATACCAAATTGATGTAAAATTTTCTTTTCTATCTAGAGAGTTGGAAGAAAAAAATCTATATGGATGAACTTAAAGAATTCATACAAAGTAAAAACTTGGTATGCAAGTAAACAAAATTTAAATAGATTGAAACAACCCTTAAGTACATGATACCAACAAATGGAAGCCTTTTTGAAACTTTACAAATTTTAGAAATCAATAAAGATAATAATTTATTTTATTTGAAGAGTAATAAAATACTACATATACTACTAGCATTTCATTTGGATGATATATAACTAATCAGCAAGGGCTAATAATTATTAAACAACTTTAAGTTAGCCTTGAGATGAAATTTTGAGATTGTTGATTTAGGACTATTGCATTAATGCATAGGAATGAAAATTTAGCAAGATCAAGGATGAATATTAATGACTCAGTAAAGGAAGGGCATTAGTAGCATACCATTGTTGAAGGAAGTGGGCTTGTCGAAGCCCACTCCCATCTCATCTATTTCAATGAATTCTAATGCTTAGGCTGCATACACTAGTCAACCATGGAAGGATCCCAGTCTACAAAAGAAGGGGAAAGAAGAAAAGAAACCTTTAAAGCATGAAGTTCGCATCTTGGGACACATGGAGAAAGTTAAGAATCCTAAAAAAAAGAAGCCTACAACCAACGACAAAGACTTCATTAATGCAATGGAATAAGTAAAATAGTTGCTAAAATAGAAGAACACTTCTTTTAGCCTATATGAGCTTGTGATGACTTCCACTATGCATCATGAAGCGTTAGTCAAGATGTTGACCTCTATTCCTTGTAGTGAGCATATCCCTACTAGTGAAGAAATGAGGTAAACAATGCTAGTGTTTCACAATAGAGAAGTCAAAATCAATCCCCAAGATGGCAATACAACTAAGGCTCCCCTATTCATAACCATTAGGGTAGGATAATACAATGTGCATAAAGTGCACATTGAAAATTGAGTTACAATAAATGTAATACCCTATACCATTGTAGAATGTCTAGGCTTGACGAAACAAATGCAACATACTAAAAAAACCATACTTAAATCCTTCAATGGATCTTGGGTAGTCATAATAGGCCCAATTTCTTTAGATTTTGTGGTAGAGAAACAATTCCCTACAACAACCAATTTCTTGGTGGTAGAGGAAACACCAGTGTTCAACCTTATCTTGGAAAGGCCTTGGTTAGCTCAAATACGAGCGATTTCCTCACTAATCCCCCAAAAAATTCACCTACCTTATGAGGGACATGAAAACATCATCCACAGTGAGAATGTGGTTCCCTTGATAGTCAACAATGTTAACATTGAACAAGGGTCTGAAGTGGAGTTTCAGGAAGAAACTTCTACTATTAGCGATAGAATCAAGAAGCTTGAAAGAGAATAAGTAACCAAGACCAATAATGATGGATCCATGGATGCATCATGGGATGATCTCCCCTTCAACATTGTGAGTGAAGGAAACAAGAAATATATAAAATTATGTAAAGTATATTGTACATGTTTCCTAATCTATCAAAGATTAGAAAAAACTTATGCAATTAATGTAACCCCTTGATTCTCTTACCTTTGCACTTGTAACCATATAGCTTGTGTTGTCTATAACCTTCCATAGCCTAGTTTACATCTCTCTCTTATATGCACCATCTTCTTTACCTTTGTTTTAACCTTTGTTGTGCATGTCACCTAAGGTTTACACTTATTTGCAATTTACTTTTATGCCTTTCTTGTCTTAGAACAGAAATTAGAAAAATATGATAAAATTTTAAAATTTACAAAAACTTTTAAAAATGCTCTTTTTAGGATGTGGGAACCATCATGGCCTAAAATTGGCAACATCACACAACCTACTATGGCCTAAAACTAGCAAAACAAAGCATCCCATATGGCTTGCTATGGCATAAAGCTACCAAAATGTCATGTATGGCCTGCCATGGCCTAAAATTGGCATATTGCATGGCCTGTCATGGCCTAAAACTAGCATATCACATGGCTTGCTATGGTTTAAAATTGGTAAAATATCTTGTGTGGCTAGCTATGACCTAAAACTAGTAAATCAAAACATAACATATGGTTTACCATGGCCAAAAATTGGAAAATCACATGGCCTACCATGGACTAAAAATGGCAAATCGAATGGCCTACCATGGCCTAAAATTGGTAGATCATTTATAGTCTTTACAACCTAGTTTGCATTATGGTCATTTTACATAGTTAACTAATATAGCCTAAGACATGAAACATGAAACTTTTAAAACATATAAACCAAATTAAAAATTAATAATAATAATAATAAGTATCCAATGTCTATAATGTAGTAGCCATAAAAGTTTAAACAATGAAACTATCTCTCAACACATAGATGATTATACTAGAAAATACAACAAAAAACAATATCATCAACAATTATAACCAATGAGATAACCATGGATGGTACTAAGAGGATGTTCGAGAAGGTTGAAAGCACTTCCACCTTCTTTACTAGGGCCAACAAAGTCACATGGTACTTGTAGCACAACAAGATACAAGTTAGCCAATAATCAACAAAATATGAAATTAAACTAAAACTTAAAACAAAATTAAACTAAAATATGGTAAAACCAATGAAATAACCAGACCTAGGAGGGCTTGGGAGCAACATCCTCTTGTGGGAGATTTTAAGACCAAACTTTAAATGATGGAGGATCTATTCCTTGGTTATGTTGGACCAATCCACCTCCCTAAAATTAATCCATGTTAAGGTGTTGCTATAATCAACATCTATCCATATAGGTGGTTCCCACAAAAATGTCCTGCTAGTCACCTCTCTTAAAGTAGTAGTGACCTAAGGAGATGGGGATCCAACCATGGTTAGGGTGCCTTCAAATAACTTCAAGAGATCCTCTGCTTGAATTCCCATCATGAATAGCTCTAACTTGTGTTGTTTGGTGGACTCCTCCTTCAACCACTTAAAGCAAGCTTTACATTTAGCCTTATACTTTTTCTTGTGATACTTCTATTCTTGGCTCCCTTAAGAACCTAGGCACAATAGTCCCTCCACTCCTTGGCCTTGCACACTACCAAGTCCATTTGCCACTTCTATTTAGCAACCATCATGGCAAGAGTAATCTTGCCATGGATGGCACTCTAGTACTATGCTCATTTGATCTCTTTGGTTTGCAAGGAACTCTTATTAGCCACTTAGGGCTCCACAAATTCCTTACGATATTTGAGATCCTTGTTAGTCTCAGCCAGGCTCTTGGTCTCCTTTCCAATGCAACAATGTGTTCCCATATCAACTCATTGGAACATTGAATTTCCCACAAAATTTTGTCACATGAAAATGCATATTTAGTGGTACTTTCATATAACTTATGTGGTATATTCTCTATGTTTGATGGTAGGCTAGGTAAGGCATCGATCTCAATAGGATAGTTGGGATCCCATCTAAGCTTAGACACTGAATAAAGAACAAAATATAAGTAAAAAATAATAAGTATCCAAATAGCAAAAATATAACAAACAACAAGATAACTGAAAAAATATAACCATGAAGCAAATAAAATAATAAAATAAAGTAAGTACATATCCATATTGGCTGTAACTTGGTGAAACTGATCCATCATGTCCTTGGCTATCCCTTACATGAACTCCCTCTTGTTGAGAACATCCACCCACAGTTTCATGCAAAATGTGTAGGTAGATGTTGTGGGCTAAGGGTCAGTAGCTAAGGCAAGCATAACAACCAACAAACAATTAGGACCAAGCTTAAACTTAAACACCAAAATCAAACCACATAAGACCAAGTTCATACATACATGGAGCATCATCTTGGATGATGATATGAGCTTCAACTAACTATGAAGAGGATGGCCACAAGGTCATCCAATGGAACATTGGATAACACTTCATCCTCATGGCATTGAAGGATTTCCTCCTCTAGGAATCTTTGCTCTACCTCTACTACTATTGCCTAGGGTGCTACATCTTATTGTTTGCCTACAACAACAACAAAAGAAAAACATGATATAGCTTGATACATCTTACCTTATAATAACAACATAGCCCTATAACAATAAGTATGACCATGTAAAATAAATAAAATAAACTAAACTATACTAATGACCACATCGCATGTTAGGTGAAGTCTCATAGCGAACCTCTTCTTAAAGGGTTGTTCAATAACTAAGGCTTCCTCCTCAACCATGGGCCTATTTAATTTGGCTCTAGCTAAACCCTTAGCCTCATCCCATAATTTCCTAAGCTAATCAACATCTCCACACTAAACTTATGGCTTAATCACTATGCTATCAAGGGAGATGCAATGTCTACCAAAAGAACCCTTAGTGGTAATTGACAATGACTCCCTAATGTCATATGGCTAGTTCTAAGCCTATATCATGGGATAAACATGTTTAACCTACAACTTGGAGATTTGGGATGGATCTTGAATTACTAATTTTTCATCCATCCTCACCACTTGGAACTTTGCAAACCTCCTCAAATATGTTGTAAATAATGCATAATGCATATGCCATTTTGTGAGGAGACTGTCATGAAGTTTAAGGATCTCATAGAGAAGCCCAAAAACTAGGCGAATAGCCTAGTTGAAATGAGCACCCTCTAAAAGGACCTTCTTCATGGTTCATGCATGTTCCACCTCCATGATCTTGCCTTGTGACAGTAGCTTGGGAAACCCCTAGAAGCAAAATAAGGGATATGCCTTCTTAGCCTCCTCAACCTTGAATTAGATAGGAGACAACCCCTTGTGACCATAATGAGTGCCTATCCACTCCCACCTTCTCCTGGTGCTCCACCTCTTTTCTCATCTTAGTGGTAACCTTTAGACCTTCATGAGGAATGCTAGATAGGTCACTAAAGATGAAGTCATTGATGGTCAAGGTGATAGGCACAACATGCACTTCAGTAATGAACTTCTTAACTCCTTAGTCAAAGGAGTTAATGATGTTCACCATGTTGGAAGTAGGGACAATGGGGCTAGGAGCCATGAATACATTAAGCAAACCTAAATTATAAATGTTTTCTTGAATGTTTTTGGGCACCTCACTATCCAACTATTGCTATGACAAATCCACCTCCCCATACTTCAGGATCAAAGTCTCCTCAAAGCATCCTGAAATAACAATGAAAGATCACATAGAACAAGTATGACCATGTAAAATTGAAGGTATAACAAGTACAATAATATTAAAACCAAATTCATATCCAAACATAGCCTTAAACACTTAAAACCTAAGTAACCTACAACCATATAGTCATGTAAACATTGACATGAAGCCAAAACCAAGACAAAAAATATAACTCTTACCTCTCATGCTGGAAGAGGGTTAAAAGGAACCTTTGATGGGAATGCTAGCAAGATCTAACTTGTTTCACCAACCATGTGCTATCCCATTGGCTAAGCAACATTGGTAGGATTTGACATAATAGGAAGTGTACTTTCATAGGTCATCTCTCAGTTGCTCCACCACTGCAAGCCTAACTATGGGGCTTTTAACAAAAGCCTCCAATGTTGTTTGGGCTAAAGGTAGAATTTGGTCCTCCTTGATGAATCCCTTGTCATCCATCCTTTACCTGCAAGAACACCAAGAAACAAAAACGTTAAGACCAAATAGCCTAGTAAAGACAAAGTAGCTAAAAATAACAACTTAGAATCGTGCTTAACTTTCCACCTGGTAAATAGTACTGGGAGGGTTTTGGAACAACGTGTGGTCTTAATGTCCAACTAGTACGATGTTATTAGCATTGTACAAGTTGAACTCTAGCATGTTCAAAATATTGGATAGCTTACAAGTATCCCTTGTATGAGTTCTATCAAGTACCTCAACCTCTACACATGTTTTGGGATCATCTTTTATAAACTTGACTATTAAGCTTGAAGATCAAGGTAATAAGGTCTCAACAATGACGATAGATATGTGGGATGATAAGTGTGACCATATTATCATACTTAAGTTCTGCAGTAGGAAGGCCAAGAACTCTTATGTCCTAGAATTGAACCATAAGGGGCCATGCTCGAAGGTCATGTCTAGAGGAGGGATGTTAGGCCCCAGGGTGTGGATGCAACACAACAATCCCACCAACTTTATCACCACCAGTATGAGTTTAAGGAAGGCCTTCCATAGAACAATAATATCCATTACAATCATTATTAGTCATAGCCAAATATAACCATACTTTAAATAGCCAAAATTACAACAACTTTGATGTTAACATTACCATTCCAAGACAAACAACCAAAACATAGTTTCAACACTTAGACTCATAAACCACAACTGTGTACAGCTATGTGGCCTACCAACAATTGATGGTAGTTTTCATGAAACGATATGCATAAAAGTTATAAAATTATTTTGTTTATAAACATCAAAGATATGAAAACTAGCTTGTACCAACTACAATGGTCAAACACCAATTTGAATTTTGCAAAACTTTTGCTAAGCATCCTAGTTAATGGTGAAATAGCCATAGTAAAAACTCTAGTAAAGCTAGTTAAAATTTGCTAAAAATTCAAAATGACTATTTAGAACTAAAAAAAAAACATGTGAAAAACCTTGTAAACACTTAAACACAATCATGAGAACACAACTAGCTTTCCTGACCCAAACTACAACTGTACAAAACAATTTACACCAACATGAGAATGATAGATTAGAACTAAAATTTCTTCTAAGGCTAGAAATTGTGTGGGCATAAAAATTCTATAGAAATGGGTACCTATGCTAAGGTTCTAAGCCTAGAACAATTCTCAAACACTAACCAAAGCCATCACAACATTCAACCAACAATTTCACAACAACCAAAGACTATAGAAAATGGTCACAATAGACAACCCATAAAAAAGATCAAAAAATTTTAGCTTGGCTGAAACCACTTTCAAACCCTCCCTAACATCCAAAGGCATCCATAGGACCATGGGATGTTGGCTGGAAAGATTTTCTAAAGTGCCAACACTGCCCATCTTTACAAAGGCAAAACTTAACAATCAAAAAATAACACTTTAACACCAGTTCACAAAAAAAATTCATTAAAAATCAACCACATAACCAAATTTAGTGATTCCACCATCATTGGAATCCTTAAACAATGAACTAAAAACCAAAAACTAGACTCTTAAAATTTCAAACCCTTTTTGTAGAAAACATTAACAAAGTGGCATGAACTTGGCTATAATAGCAAAACCCCATTTCTCACGAGTTGAGAAAAAAATTCATTAAAAATTAACTGCACCTTCAAATTTGATTGTTCCATAGCCATTGGAATCCTTCCAAAAATAATACGAATCCAAACAAGAAAATGAAAAAAATATTAAATTTTCTAAAGCGAAACAACATGAAAGTAACATGTAAAAAATGGCCAAAACTAAAAATCCACTCTCCACTACTTTATGAAAAATTCGCAATGAATTAATCATAAGTAAGAATAAAGGGGTTTAAAAATTCACTTGATCATTAAATGTAGTGCTACAACCACATGGCCTCAAAAAATGAAAAATCTAAATCATTTGAATAGGAGAAAAGTTCAAAAGTGGTATTTCCATTTTGCCCCAAAACCCATGAAAACACCCAAAAACAACAGAAATAAATTTTTCATTTGAAACACACCGATCCTCGAATTAAAGAAATACTAAAAACCCATAGAAATGGCCTAGATCTAATGCAATAGTTTTGCAAAAATAAAAAATACAAAACACAAAAAACCCTACAAAAAAAATGCCTAGGTTCCAAAGGAAAATTCATGCAAAAAAATAAAAAATAAAGGCTAGAATGTGTGTACCTAAGCATCATAGTGTTGGAGATCTTAGCTATCATAGGCCATGGAAGACTAGAGAGGCCATTGGAAATAGTGTCTACCTCCTCTAGGGCTAGGTTATTTGTATATAAGACCTTCTCCTTGACATGGTAATAGTTAATGCAATACTAAGAAAAATCCTTGAGTTCTAAATCCTTCTAAAACAACTACATTGGTCTCTTAGATAGGAAAAGTTCAACTATGCTAGGGATGAAGGTTGTAGCTTCTAGAGTAGGTGTAGAGCTTTGATTAAAGGTACTGGAGCTTAAGAATGGTAAGAAAAGAATGATTGGTGTAAAGTTATTTTTTGAAAATCCATTCTAAACTTATGAGCAACCTTGGAAAACCTTGGTTTCCCAAAAGACTCTTCCAAGTCTCACTAAATTTAATGATCATAATTGGTAACTGTGGCTATGTTGGGAGAGTGGGAAACTAATGCGTTGAAAAAATCAAATTCAAGATGGGTCCCACTAGGTGCCTAGGAAGAAAGTTAATGGAAATCCTAATACACTTGGATTTTTAGTTTCCTAAGGTGACTATGCTGGGTTTAAAGCACCTAGAAGCCTTGAAATAAATTTCAAAAAATAATTATTGCCTAAACCAACCTCCCAACTACCCATCCATGTCATGAAACCTTATGTCCAAAATGGAAAACCATGTGTTGACATTAATGAAAATCGGACAATGATGTAGGCAGAAACCCATTTCAAAACTTGTCAATTGTGGCAACTACACTAACTAGTATGTTGACTACACTATCCAACATAGTTACTAGTAGGAGGGTGCTTCCAAACATCACTCAAGATCCCATTTGAGTCTAAAATGGCAACTCCATACACCAAACCCTAACTAGAATCTTCATCAACTCTAGAATTGCATAAAACCTGTCAAAATCGATCAAAATTCATTCTTATCGAACTACACTAAGGTCGAGCCTCAACTATGTTGGCTAGTGTAGTCACTAGTAGTTGAGTAAGAAATAAATATTAAATATGAAAAATAGCCTTTGAATTGAGAAATTTTGGCATCAACTTCACTCTAGAACCTCTGGTAGCCTAAAAATAGCAAACATTCAATCCAAAACTAGTAAAATCCCATTCCAAACTATAGATTACATTAGAGGTGATCCTTACTACACTTGCCAGTGTAGTGTTAGTGTAGTTGGATCAAGGTGGATCAAGAAAAACAACTAAAAAACTCTAAATTGCCATATTATGACCTCTAAAATCCTCTGGGACCTCTAGTGACCCTACATTAACAAAATATAAAGTAGAAACAAGAAAAATTCCATTTTCATTATTAGACTATGCTAAGGAGGCCTATGATTATGCTAGCCAACATAGTCCTAGCATAGTCACACTCCCAAAAGACCAAAATGAAATTATAACCTATCAAATTGACTTTTGAAAATACCAGACCAACCCCAAAACCCTACCTAAGAACCTAGAGACCTCTAAATCCTACAAACTTAGTTGCAAGTGGTCAAAACACATTATACATCTCACATCCACCCTGTGACTACATTGGTCAATGTAGTCTAGTGGTGTTTGACCACTATAACATCAAATTGACTATCAAAATTGATAATTTCAAGGCTAAAATCCTAGTTTTTGACACCAATGACCTTAGAATAAGAAAATCCAATCGATTGATCATAGAATTGCATCAAAATTCAAATCCCATGTTGTAACTACACTAGAGCAAACCTAGACTATGCTAGCTAGCAAAATGCTAGTGAAGTCATGGTTTGATATTGGTTCAATAAGTGATTTAACACTCAAAATAGTCCAAAACCTAACTTGAAAATCTAGAATCCTTTTTAGCCTTATCCAATTGTAGATTCACCTCATTTGGGCCTTGAAAACACAAGATTCACCCTAACTACCTTGAGGCTTTGCTCAACTATGCTAGCTAGCGTAGTCATAGTAGGCAATGATCATTTCAAAGCCTCAACAACCTCTAGAATTAGCCAACTTGAGTTAGAACCCTAGCCAAAAGCACTAGTAAACCTTGGAACCCAAGAACCATGTAAAATGACCATAGAAACCCGCCAATATCTAGATTTCACACCTAAATATGTTGAGAAAGGCCATGAATACCCTTGCCAACATATTCCCAGTGTAGTCATGGTTGGGAATTCATGAAATTGATGTGTTGACATTGTAAATAACCAGAAATTTAACTTAAGACACCTAAAATGTTGATTGACATTGCCCATTGATGATTCTATCTTGTTTTAATCATAGTAAAATTAGATTTCATGTGACTACACTAAGGCAAGTCTATGGCTAGCACTGGGTAGCATAGTTCCGACGTAGTTCATGTTCCAAGGTGTTTTGACCATTGAAGTAGCATCCAGAGTGGTGAAAAACTTGATGTTGAAAGCCTAGAAGCCTAAAACCCTAAAGTTAGCTATTTTTTAATTTTTTTCAACCATGGAAAAGCCATATTTTGGCTTTTCCATGCTGTGCCAACCCTCAACTATGCTAGTTAACATAGTCATGAGGTGTTAATGTAAAACCACATCTTCTAAAGCCTGTTTTGCTCTTCTAAAGTCTTACATTTTCCTAGGAAGCTAACAAAACACTAGTAGTAACTTTTAAATCTCCTAAACCTAGTTTTCTCATGCAACTATATTGGGGGTGACTTGGACTACACTGGCCAGCATAGTCCCAACGTAGTCATTAGTGTTGACATCATTTCCAGCTTATAGAGGGTCAAAATGAAGTTCAAATTCATGAATCTTTAATCCCAATTTGTAGCGCTAGCCATACTATTCATTTAGAATCCAAAACTAGCCATGATGTACCTAGAAAATCACCTACTGATGCCAATTATGCTAAGGCTTGGTATGACTACGAGGGCCAAAGTAATCACCAGTAGAGTCCAACATAGTCAGATCAAAATCTATTAGTTTTGCTTCCAAACAGCTCTAAAATAGCCTCAGCATGTGCCCAAACTCATTTCTCAACCTTGTAGACCTCTACAATGGCTTGCTAAGGCCTAAAACTAGAAAAATCCAATCTTTTTTGAACAATTTTGATCTTCTTTTACCACATGTATTCCACTCTAGTTGGTTTGACCTTATTTCATAATGTGTTAACATATTTTGGCCTTGTTATGCATTGTTAACCTTTGTTGTCATCAATTGACCTTATTTGACTTTACATAACTTTAGTTTCATCATATATACCTTATTCTCTCTATTATGACCTTTATTGAGCCTTTTTTAGTATTTTATTGGTGTTTGTTGATGGGGTTTGACCATCATTTAACAACATGTAATCATGGTCCATTAAGGCCTAAAACTAAAACCCTTATGATCTACTAAGGCCTAAAATTGAAAAAAGTGTAAGCATTGTTGACCATGTTTGACCTTATGTTTCCTACTTTCATTGTGCTTCAACTTTTTTTCGACCTTGTTTGTCCTTTACTGGACCTTATGTGGCCTTACTTCCATCTTATTTAACTTCATCTACCTCTTATAGCCTTTGTTGACCTTTTTTGCACCTTTTTTTACCATGAAATAACATGTGTTTGCATAGTTTCTAAGATATTTTATGTCATCTTAGCATTATTTAATTATTTTTACCTAGGTGCCACATAATGTGCTTATGGTTGATATGTAGGAGTGAAGTATGGACACTTGGAAGAAAATCAGTTTATTGTTGAACCTAAGTGGGCCTCATCGTGATGTTAAATAATGTATCAACCTTAATTACCTAGATCCTGAGCTTGAGAGTTTTTTTGACCACATAGCCTCAATCGAGAAACCTCTAGAGTGGCCTAAAGCCCTAGTTAAAATCCTTGAGCTAGAGACTGATGACATCACTGAAGATTCTCTAGTTAAGGTTCCTATTACAACACATGATGGTAAGGAGAAAATTGTAAAGTTAAGTTCCTCATTGGAACCTCAAAAGGCTCAAGACATCAGCAAGGTCTTCCAAGACAACATTAAGGGCTTTGCCTAATCATATGAAGATATGCTAGGTTTGACCCATGTTTAGTCCAACATAACATCATACTTGATCCTAGCATTAGACCAGTTAAGTAAAAAGTTTGCAAGCTTGGGCCTAATTTATCCTTGGCATTTCACAATGAAATCAAAAAACTATATCAAGCTAGTTTTATTAGAGCTGTCAACTATGCAAAATGGGTATCCAACATAGTGGTAGTTCCTAAGAAAAATGGGAACATACATATTTGCATAGATTTCCAAGACCTAAATAAGTCACTCATCAAGGATGATTTTCCTTTGCCTAGTATTAACCATCTTATCAATACTATGGTTGGGCATGCCTTATTATCCTTCATGAATGGGTTCTTGGAATGAAACCAAATTAGGATTAATCTAGAACATCAACTTAGTATGACCTTCATGCTCCCTTGGGGTACCTTTTGTTACACCATGATGCCCTTTGGCCTCAAGAATGCAAGAGAAATCTACCAAAGAGTTATGACGTATATCTTTAGCAACAATATGCTAGGGTTGCCTAATGATTATGTAGATGATATAGCCATTAAATCTAAAGTGGTTGATGACCATGCAGATGACCTTGACCTTGTATTTAAATGATGCCTCAAATACGAGCTTAGGTTTAACCCTTAGAGGTATGTTTTTCATGTCAAAATTGGTAAGATGTTTGGCTTTGTAGCATTTGAAGTAGGGATACATGTCGATCCTAATAAGGTTAAGACCATATCCAACTTGGTAGTACTAACCAATCTTAAGAAGCTTCAAGGACTACAAGGTAGATTGCAATTTATCTATAGGTTTATTGCTAGGCTTATGGATAAGTTACAACACATACAACACTTGCTTAAGAAAGGAGTTTACTATAAGTGGATGGCTCAATGCCAAGAATCCTTTGAAAACCTTAAGCAAGAGTTGGTACAACTACCAATGGTCTATTTACTAAAAGAGGATAAGCCTTTCTACATCTACCTTACTATCTCTAACATGTCTATTGCCTCTTTGCTTTGTCAAAAATGAGATGATGGAGAAAAGCTACCTATATACTACTTAACCATGCATTAGTTTCCCATGAGACCCGATACACTAAAGTGTAGAAGTATTGTCTAGCCCTAGTCTTCTCACTAAAGAAGTCATGGCACTACCTCATTAGAAGCCAAGTCAATGTCATTTGTAGAGATAATGTGCTTAGAGCCATAACAACCAACATCTACAAAAGAGTCATATAGTCCATTGCAAAGCCAAAGCCTACATAGTCCTTGAACAAGTTCATGAGTGTATATGTGAAGGACATATAGGACCTAGAGCCATGGCTACTAAGATTAAGATAGCTAGGCTATTACTGGTCCTATATGAAAAATGACTATCTACATGAGGTTAAAACCTATGATACTTGTCAATGGCATAGCAACCTAATCCATGTGCCACCAACTAAGTTACATACCACTTAGATAACTTGTCAATTTCAATGGTGGAGGTTGAATATCATTGGACCTATAATGCCTAAGTCTTAAATAGGGCATAGTTTTAATATCACTACATTTGAATACTTGACAAAGTAAGCTGAAGCTATTCCCCTAAGAGATATGACATCTCAACAAGTCTGTAGCTTTATACTTAATAACATAGTAGCCTGTTTTAGCATACCCATGATCATAGTCATTGATAATAAACCATATTTTAGTAGCTAAGAAAAAAAATTTGTCGTAACCTAGGCATTAAGCATTTCTTTTCATTTCCCAACTACCATCAAGCCAATGGACACACTAAAGCTAGTAACAAGGCCATTGTAAACCTACTTAAAAAGATGCTAAACAAAAATAGGTGAACATGGCATGAGTAGCTTGTCCATGCACTTTGGACCAACTAAACAACCTATCAAACTACAACTAGTGTAACCCCATATAGCCTAGTTTATGGTTTTGAAGTTTTTTTGCCTCTTAAAATGTAGGTTCCATCTCTTTATGTAGCCCTATTAGATTTCATCAATAATGAATAAAATAAGGAGCTGAATACCATGGACCTAGACTCAATAAAGGAGCAGTTGAAACACCACCAAATTTTCATGTTGTAACCTTTGTAATCCCATCCCATAAAACCTGAGATAAAACTTCATTGTAAATGTGAGGATTGTAACCCATGAGGTGTAATCTCACATACTTTATACTTTTGGGGCTGAAAAATGCCTTATAAGTGGTCAAAGACTCATATCCGAAGTAAAAAAAGTCATGTAATGTCTATGTTTGGACTTGGAAGGATTAAAAATGCCTTTTGGGATGCAAAAATTGGCATTTTGATAGGTTTTATGATAGGTATGGCATTTTCTACGCTGAAGACACCTACACTAGGATGCATGGGGGTGCAACTCACCTACCCCTAATGTGGAGGGGTAAAACCTTCTCCCTCAGTGTGGAAACTTCAAAAATGCCGCCCCCCACCCCAACATGAAGACTTCATGCCTAGCATGAAAGATCTTCCTCCATTGTGGAGACTTCATGCCTAGCATGGAAGATCTCCCCCTAGTGTGGAAGATCCTTCCTTAATGTGGAAGATCTACCTCTAGTTGGGAAACTTTCCCCTATCATGGAAACTTCATGCATAGCATGGAAGATCTTCACCCAGTGAGGAAGATCTGCTCCTAGCATAGAAGCCATCCTCTAATGTGGATGCAATTCCCTTGTTACTATTTTTAGTAAAGGGAATGACCATGGGGGTATGATACTTACTATAGATGATAACCTCCCAAATTTTGGCATCCACCTAACTTGCATGTAGCCAATATTTATAACCAGTTTATGGCAAAAAGTAAGGCCAAATCCCTATATAAACCAATCATAAACACCATTTCCAGGTTCCACCTCCTTTGCACTTACACACTTTGGAATTTTTGGCAAGCATTTTTGCATTCAAGAGATTTGAACACACACAGCCTCTTGAATCCCTACCAGAGAACCTCCCTTTTGGGTAATTGTTATCCACCTATAACATTCCCCTTGCAAATTTTTTGCAAGGAGCAAAAATGATCAAAAGCATTGGAAGTTTTGAAGCATCCAGATTGTGGAGAAACGAATTCCAAGCCTCCACCAAAATGAACCCCTTACTACCCTAGGCACATTTTTGTACACATTTCTTAAACCATTCTTTATTTCTTTCAAAATAAATTTTATAGTTCTGTCATGTGTGCAAGTTTAATTTATTTATTTTTTCATTCTTAGCATTTTTTTTCTAAGATTTGCATTGCGTTTTTATTTTTCTACCATTGTTTTACATTTTCCAAGTCCTTGGGTGATCTATCGAAAAGTCTAAGGCACCCTGAATTCCATTTTTTGGAGGCCCTAGGGATTCAGGGTTAAAGCTATTACACTAAGATTTTCAATTTTCTAGTGAGCGAATTTTTCAATCAATATAGTTTTATAACACTAGAAGGAAGGTCTCCATCCAAGTTCTCTCCCTAAATTAATTTTCCATTTTCTACTCTTTTTTCTACCATGAAGCCCCCAGTGTGGGTGTTTGGGCTTTAAGAAAATGTACAATAGTTGTTGGAAATTTTCTAAAGCTAGTGTGGGTATCATACCCCCTAATGTGGGTGTTTGGGCTTTGAGAAAATGTACAATAGTTGTTGGAAATTTTCTAAACCTAGTGTGGGTATCATACCCCCCAATGTGGGTGTTTGGGTTTTGGAAAAATTTCATAGTAGTTGTTGGAAATTTTTAAAGTCAACTAGGAAGGGTGTTATCCCCCTAAGCTAGGAAAGGTGTTACCTACAGATCATCCAAAATTCCCTTGCTATAAAGTTTTTCCAATAGGGTTAACGTTGCTAGTTCTCATAAAAAAAAACCTTACCTTTGTAAAAATAAAAGTTTTGACTTTGGTTTTTCAACTAAAATAATACTTACCAATAATTTTTCCCCATCACTAATGTTGGAATAGGAAGGTACGAGATCTTCCCATCTCACCCCTTTTTTTCCCCTTGCCACACCCAGCGTAGAAGGTAGGTAAGAAGCCAATGTGGATGAAGTTTGTTACAACCTTTTCACCTTTTCATTTTTGGTAAAGGGGCATACTCCCTTACTCCCTACTTACCATTTATAGTGACTTGTTTTGGCCATTTTTATCATTTTTAACCTTTTGTGTATCTAGGAAGCCAAGAGTTAATGGAGTGTAATATCACCTCTTTTCATCTTTAGTAAGGGGGTATACCCCCTTTGGCAACCACTTACTAATTATGGTAAGTAACTCGTTTTTAGCTATTTTTGCCTTTTTCGACCATTTTTAATTTCCACTTGTTGGAATTTACATAATGTTTAACATTTTATAAACTTGTTTAGCTATTTTTAGCACATTTATAATGTCTTTTAGTTCATCAACCATATTGTCCTTTAACCTCACAAACATGGCATCTAGCGAAGATGCAATTCTTGTTTATGATCCAAAAGACCTTGTGGTCATAGAACAAAGGTAATCGCTTAGACAAAGGACAAGATCTTGGATTTTGCAATTATCAATGAGGAATTCTACAACTTCCTCTATGCTAAGATGCAAGATTGTCTATTAATACCATGCTCCAAATCTGATGCTAAGCATCAATTTAAAATTATATGTTGAGATGGAAAAGAATACATCCCATCCCCTATGACCAAATCCCCCTCATCGACTTCTATGCACAAATGCTTACAAAACTCATAGAGGTTGATGAGTTTAGTAAGAAAATTAATTTAGAGAGTTTGAGGCTAAAAAAGAGCTAAACGCATTCATTGGAAATCTTTTCCAAGCTTTCGCTTCCAAAGTAATCACACTCAATTCCATGTCTCTTACCTCATCGACGGGATAAGTTCCTAAACACAAATCCCCTCCTATTTATCCTACCATGCTTGGATCCACATCCATCATTTCCATGCACTAGACACAACCTATGTCTCAATCCACCTTCTTATTCTTATTGGTACCCTTTTCCACAAAACCTAACTTCGTTCACCTAGCCATAATGATGTCTACATCATTATCTTTCTTTGTCATGCCAATAGAAGCCTCATTGAGATTCCAAGAAACACAAGAATCTCATACCCCATTTGTCTACTTTGTGCTTTAAGTTCTAGCACAAACATCTTTCTCCTTGTTTAGCCCACCTATAACCACCATAACCCAGCCTCTCCCTTTGATGTTGTAGCCTATCGCAAGGGCACAAGCCTCTCAACCACAAGTCTCACAACTTCTTCTTCAATCATTAATGTAAACACCATAGCCCACAGGGATTCCCTAAGGCTTGGATCAAACTTTCCAAATGATCCAAGACCTTAATGAAGAGCTACAAAAACTTAAAGCCAATACAACTTAGATGGTCAAGGTTCTATATTTTACTAGGATGAACCTATAAGCCCTACGGTGCCTCAACTAACCTTTCCCATAGGCTTTCCTATTCCAAACTTAACCAAATACAATGGTGAAGGGGATCTCAATGCACATTTAGTAACCTTTTGATCTGAGTACCTATTCTTGCAAGCTTGGCCTCATACAATACTCTAGATTTTCCCCTTTTCCCTTAAGGGTAAAGCTCTAGATTGCAATTGAACCTTGCCTAGAGTCTCCATCTCTTCCCTTGAAGACTTGATTGTCCAATTTATCAATTGCTTTAGATACAACTTGCAGCTAGATACCACATTGGATCAATTGACAAAGGTGAATTAGGGGCCACTTGAACTGGTCAAAAGGTTCATTCAAAGGTGGAACTCAATATTTAACAATTTTCTAGAACCTATTGTTGAAACATACCTCTTGGCCATCTATAAGGGGGTAGTAAATGACTTTATCAAGTTAAAGCTATACTACCTAGAGCCTTGGTCAGTAAGCCAAGCCTTCTCACAAACTAAGAACATTGAGAAGGTAGTTGAGACAAGCAATGACCTTGCCTATGTGGCCTATAAAAAGTAACATGCAAGAAGGGATAGAAGAAAACCAAGTAAGAACATACAATCGTGGCTGCAGTAACAAAAGAGTCAAAGCAAGGGGAGATGGAAGGGATCTCTACCACATAACACATCATCTGACTCATTGCAACCATTCACTTCCTACACCCTAAATCAACCAAAACCAAACTTTAGGTGGAAGGATAGGTCTTAGTACACTAGGTTTCCTATGAAGCCCTTTTAGGGTTCTAGAACATTTGCTTAAAGACAATGGTATACAACATAAGCAACTATCTAAAGAATCTTGTAAGAGGCACAATCATCTTTGTGATATAGCTAGAGAACCAACAATAGCTATTGAAGATGATCCTAAGCTACCAAGGTACTTCCGACTAGATAGGTATTGCCATTATCATCAAATGGCTATTCTTGACACTGATTTTTGCCTATCATTAAAGGATAACTTCTATAATATGATAAATTACAAAGAGTTGGTAGTGAATGAACCAAACTCTTTAAGATCCAACAACAAATCTTACACTGTAGCCTCATTCACACAAGATAAATGGTCTAATCCCCCTAGGGAACTGTTTGTCATCAAAGTACCACCATGATCCTAAGGCACAAAGCCTAGGGAGCCCTTCATTATAAAGGTGCCACCTTCTTCAGCCATTAAGGAGCCTTTCATCATATGTGTCCCCTTTTTAGTGGCTTCAACATCACAAAATAATTGCCAACTTGCTAATCCTCCAAAGCCTAGGAAAGCATTTGTCATGTGGGTCCCTCCACCTTTAACAAGGTAGGTCACAAAAAATCATGACCAAGGCCCAGCTATTATGACCCACAACTTGAAGGTTAGCAAAAAACCATCATCACAACAACCATAAAAATAACTTATCACCAAACCAATAACAAAGCCCACTGAAGGTGGCCAACAATGAAAGGCTTCGAAGAAAGCTACACTAAGACTAGCTAAACCCATGGACAAGGAGCCCAAGGCACATACATTGCAACCCAAGGCACAAACCCTAGGGATAATGAAGGAGGTTAGAACCACCAAGGCTGAAACATCATGAACCAAGGGGAAGAGCTTCCTTGCAACCATGGAGCAAGCAAAATAGTCATTATAGTAAAAGAACATGTCACTAAACTTGTATGTCCTAGTTATGACTTCTTCAATTCATAGGGATGCACTTGCTCAAGTGTTAACCTCTATGCCTGTGAATGGAGACATTCCCATCAAGAGAGAGTCAATTTACTCTATCATTGAGCAAGCTTATCTTAGGGAAAATTGGCATCAATCAATACTTAACTTTTGTGATAGTGAGGTGAAGATTGACTCTAGAAATGAAGAAGTGCTATCTTCTCCTTTTCTTATTACTATATGTGTTGGTAGGTACAAGGTACATTGTGTTCATGTGGATGATGGAACAACCATGAATGTGGTACCATATTCCATTGTTGACAAGTTGAGCCTAACTAAGAACATCCAAGAGACCACTACCTTAGCAATCAAGTCATTTACTGGCTCACAAGTAGCAGTGCAGGGTTCCATCTCCTTGGATTTCATAGATGGAGAATAGTTTCCCACATCTACCAACTTCCTAGTAGTTGAAGAGATACCTGGGTTCAACTTGATCCTATGAAGGCCATGGTTATCAAAGTTTTAAGCAATTTCATCTCCTATACATCAGGAGATTCACTTACCATATGAAGATGGAGAAATTATGATCCATGGGGACAATGTGTTGGTACCCTCAGTTAACTATGCCAACATTAACTAAGGTTTAGAGGTAGAGTTTCAAGAGGAAACTCTTGACACTTAGACTAGAGCCAACCACAATGAGAGCAACAACAATGTGGGTAATGTCAACTCTAAAACATGAGACAATCAACGAAAATGCTTACAACTTGCCATGCTAAACAAGAGAAATGGTGACCATGGAATCATGCCAAAAGGGTTCCTTAATCTCTCAAAGATTAAACAACAAGTTCATGGTAAATGTTTCATCCATTCTTTTGCCAACCGTTTATTTACCTTACAATGTTGTATCATGTTTTAATGTTAGCTTTAGCCTTATGTGCTCTTTCAAGAACATCCCATACTTGCTAAATAATTTATGGACTACAACTTGCTAAGGCCTAAAACTAGTAACTTCATGGCCTACTGGGGTCTAAAACTGATGAGCATAACAAACTCTTACTCTTGTCCCTATACCAACATCGTAGCTAATCTACCTGATGGCATTGTTTGTGAGTTTTACTTATCTGCATGTACTTTACTTTACAATATTCATTACAACATATTTTTATAGTCTTGTTACATCTACCCTTTATGCATGTAAAACATAAAAATCTAGTACTAACACGTAGCCATAGTCACACTATAGCAATAATCAAAGAATAGCAAGATGTCCATATGTCTATAGTAATAGTTGCATTATGCAACATACAACCACATGAACAATAAATGGTGATTATGACCCCTGTAGTCAAATAAAGACAACTATGACAATGACAAAAACGAGTGTAATAGGGTTTAGTTGGTCTCGCAATAGCCAAAGTTAAGCCATATGGGGGAAAAGGAAAAGTCATTGTCTACATCATAGCCAATCACTATCATATCATAACTTGTGACCTACAAATAACAAAAACATGCAACTATTAGCTCCAGGAATAGCCATGAACATAACAATTAAAGTATGAAATACAAAGCATAAAAAAATAACAATTTCAATAAGCTGGCCAAATTATAAGTTATCCAGGATGGATGCTGATGTTATTTAGCATCCAACAATGTGGAATAAGCAATGCTAAGTTTGAATAACTTGACCAATGCCTTAATGGTAAATAACCCCTATAATGTTATCCAAGGACATTGTAACTATTCAAATGGCAAATAAGGACATGCTTCATTGCCATCTTGATGATACATAGTGTTAAAGAAAAACAATAACATGATCATAAAAAGTTTGACTCTAGTTTTTGTTGTTTTGAAAGTAGCTCATAAACATCATTAAACTCATTCATTATTTAGTGTACGTTAAATGATACAAGGCGAGGCATGGCATCATAATGTAAGTGCAACTAATTTAATGCAACAACAAAAAGGCTTGCCTCTCTTCCATGCCATGATTTGTGTTTCCTTTAATGCAAAAATAAAAATAAAAATAAAAATTTTATGAGCTGACGTCATAGCACTATGTACATGATGTTTATCCACACCTCCTCCGCTAGTGGTGGTGCTATGTCTACTTCCTCTATCTTCAACGCTTCCCCTGTTGCCCACGCCACCACCGTTGCTCACACGAAACGCAACGTAACACAACACATTTGGAGTTAGGCCTTCTGGAATTTGCCGCACATTCCACTGTTTAATACAGGGGAGGACCGCCCGTAATCACTAATGCTCAGTCATCAACCACTGTTTAAGCCTATTACTTTCACAAACCCAGTGTTTTAGATTCTTATATCAGTTATATGGGATGCTGGAATAAAGCCATGTACTATCATTTATAAAGAATACAGAACAGTGTACCTTTACAATGCATGACTTTGCCTGCAATTGCAGATATTGATAATGTTATTGCCATTGCTATGGTCAAAAGAATGAAAACTCAAAAAAATAAAAATAAAAATAAAAATACATTCTTCTGAAGACCCTGTGCCCACTGCCGGCCTGCTCCTACTCATGCGTTGTTGCACAGCACTGGCCACTTGGTTTTGTCAACTTCTTAAAAAAAGATTGTTAAGTTTTGTCAACTTGGTTTTTTTTCTTATTGAATAACAGCTTCAATGTAATGAACTTTGTTTGTAAAAGAAAAAAAAAAAATGATTTGTGGCCGCCATGTGGGCTTGCCTCCCCGCAGTGGGAAGCACCTCTTCCCTGTCCCGCTGCTGATACTACCCTGGACTACAAGCGGATGCACCCCTCCTAGTGCCATCCTCTTCCCATACAACCGATGAGAGCCCAACCGATGCGCCACCCATCATGTCTCCTATGTTTGTGTTATTCTGCCATCTTAAATCTAATACCTCCTTTTTTTATCTTATTGTTACCTATCTTCTTTCCATTCATATGCAACGTTGCCTCATCTAGAACTGAAGAATTGAATTCTATGCAAACTTATAATAATAATAATAAAAAATGTTATTATTAAGCTATTATATTAAATATGATATTATGTTGACTTAGTCTGTTTTACCTATATTTACTGTATTTTACCCTATTTTTTAGGTTGATATTATTTTGTTTTACCATACTTTATCAAGTTATACTTCACTTTTTGCCTTGCAATGACCTAGCCAATGAAATAGATCACATAACATGGCCCGTCAAGGCCTTAAACTAGCAACCCCGTGGCCTTAAATTGGCAAAATGTAACCTTATTTAACTACATTCTTCCATCATTTGGCATCATTTGGATCTTGATTCACTTAATTTAACATCATTTGACATCAATAAGGCCTTATTTGACCTTGTTTGACACCATTTTATATGGTTTTGATCATCATTTGGCCTTCAATTGACCCTATTATGCCTCATTTGACTTATGTTTCACCTTGTTTACTTTAATCAACCCCTTATAACCTTTATTGATCACATTGACCTTCATTTAGCCTTTGATTAGTGTTTAATGATGGGGTTTGACCATCATTTGACACCATGTGACCATGGCTTGCTAAGGCCTAAAATTGGCAAAATGTATTCATATTTAACCATGATTGATCATGTATTACCTTATGGCCTTTGTTGACATTACTTGGATACTTGCATGACCTTTGTTTCAACATGTTGTCTCATTTATGCATTATTACCATGGTATTTTGCATTATTGTTGGAATTATTCTATTGATTTTTATCATTTTGTTACATAGGTGCCATTTGATGTGCTTATGTTGTCATGCAGATTAAGCTAGGCAAATGATGAAGCAAATTGGACTAGCCTTAAAGCTTGAGTAAACCCCTCTTATGATGTTGTCAAACTAAGTTGACCTTAAATAAACAAACCTTGAGCCTTGAAACCACTACACTATACAATCATAACACCTTGAGGTAGCCTGACTACTATTAACCTTGAAGCCAAAAACATCATAGAGGGTCCCCTAGGTGAAAATTCCATCTAAACCATAATGGTGAGGAGAAAACACATGAAACCAAGTCTGTCACCAGAACTTAAGCCTATTCATGACATCATCAAGCCCTTACTATGCAACATCAAAGACATCACCTAACTCTAATTATATCTAACGCTTACATGTTTGCGTATAGTATTATTTATCATTATTGATAGGTTGCAACGAATAACTGGTGTTGCCAACTTTGATCTTCTACAACAAGCAAGCCTACATACTCTATCTATCTCTCCTTTGTTGGCACAATAAATGACCTATAAAACTTTGGGAATATGATGTACATAACACAAATTTTCCTATGCTACAAAAATGGTAATCTTGGTGGCTTGGTTTTACTCATCATCTTATGTGTCAACATGTAGTGTAACGTGACACCATGCTTTCTTTGTTTGGTTTTCTTGTCCTCTTCGAGTTGTGTTTGAAGGGTGAAGCTTGAAGTCATCATGAAGGTGCAACTCATCATGGTAGTAAGTCATCACGTGACCTCGATGCACAAGATTCAATGAGTTTGTCTTGCTATGTCAAGATTGCTTATGCCATTCCCATCCCATTACATCTTCTAAGTCCAACCCCATAGCCTAAATATAACTTTCCTTACCCTAAGAAGCAATGTTGACCAATGTTTAACACTCATGCATTATAGCCATGTGACACCTTCTTTTTCATGATCTACCATCAAGATTGTTGAATTCAACACATCTTATTTTATGGAAAAACCAAATTAAATCAGACTTGGTAAACAAACCCAATAAAGGTTTCACTCCACAAAAAATAAAAATAAAAAACCAAATGGGAAAGCAAATTGCCAAGAATTTGGATGACCTAATGAAGATCAAATTGCCAAGACAATGGCTCCAAACATGCAAAGGAAGGGGCCTAAAGGGCCAAAAGTCCTTAGAGGGAAGTGATGGTTCCTTAAATGTATTTGCTGAGTGAACCAAATTTCAAGACATAACATGTTAGTGCCACATCACAGCCATGGTGTCAATACTTGGAATGCATTGTTAGCCTTCATGATCGACTCCCTATAATGCCATTACCATTACCATTCCCTCATCATAGTCTTATCCCATCATCACAATCACTCTTTAGCATGGTTTGACATGACTAGATCAAGCGTGGAGAGGGAATGTTGGTGGTGGATTTGTAGTGGTCTCTTGTATTCTTTGTTGATGCCTCTCAAGTCAATCCTCTAGATACCAACAAAGAGGGGTCAATGAAACACCACAAAATTTGCATGTTATAACCTTAGTAACCTCATCCCATGAAACCTGAGGAAAAGCTTCATTGTAAATATGAGGATTGTAACCCATGAGATGCAATCTCACATACTTTATACTTTTGGGGCTGAAGAATGCCTCAAAAGTGGGCAAAGCCTCATTCCCCAAGTTAGAAAATATGAGGGGTATGGCATTTTCTACACTAAAGACACCTACTCTAGGATACATTGGGGTGAAACTCACCTACCCCCAACCTAGAGGGGTACAACTTTCTTCCTCAGTGTAGAAACATCACCCCTAGCATGGAGACTTCATGCCCAACATGGAAGATCTTCCCCTAGTGTGGAAGATCTTTCCCCAGTGTGAAAGATTCCCCCCTAGCATGGAGACATCATGCCCAATGTGGAAGATATCCCCCCTAGTGTGGAAGATCCCCCCCTCAATGTGGAAGATTTTCCTGCAACATGGAAACTTTCCCCCTATGTGGAAACTTCATGCACAGTGTGGAAAATATCCCCCTAACTTGGAAGATATCCCCCTAGTCTAGAAGATCTTTCCCTAGCGAGAAAGATTTGCTCCTAGTGTAGAAGCCATCCCCCCAACATGGATGCCATCCCTCCATTACTATTTTTACTAAATGGATTGTTCATGGGGGTTATGACACTTACTATAGATGGTAACCCCCAAAAGTTGGGTGCCCAACTAACCCACATGTAGCCAAAATTTGTAGCCAATCTGTGGCCAAATTATATCCAATTGGCAGAAAAGCTTAAGGCCAAAATCCTATATAAACCAAACCCAAACACCATTTTTAGGTTCCATCCCTTTGCACTCATACACTTTGTCATTTTTGGTGAGCATTTTTGCATTCAAAAGCTTTGAACACATAAAAAACCTCTTGAATCCCTAGTGTGGAATCCTCTTTTTGGACAATTGTTACCTTCTTGTAACACTCCCCTTGTAGATCTAGTGCTAGGAGCAACAACATTTCGAAAGCATTGGGAGTTGTGGAGCATCCGAATTTTGGAGCAATGGATTCCAAGTCCCCATCGAAGTGAACCCCCTTGCTACTTCAGGTACATTTGTTGTACACATTTCTTGAACCATTCTTTATTTATTTTAAAATAAAGTTTGCAATTCTATTTTGTGTGCAAGTTTAATTTATTTATTTTTCATTCTTAGAATTTGTTTTCTCAGATTTGCATTGCATTTTTATTTTTTCTATCCCCTTTTTAAATTTTCTAAGTCCTTGGGTGATCTGCTGGATGGTCTAGGGCACCTTGAATCCCATTTTTTGAAGACCCTAGAGACTCGAGATTAAAGCTATTGTGTTGGTTTTCTGGCAACCAAAGTTTTAGTTGCTACAACAATGAGTGCAAATGCTTGCTCACATTGAGTGATACCGGGAGAAGCAAAAGCAACAATAGAGCCACAACTTGAATAGGTAAAAGATCAAGAAGGAAGACCTAGTTATCAAGATTATTTGTAAGCATGTAATTAAATTCTCAACCAACTAGAAAGGACCTTTTTGATCACTAGGCCTATAGAAATGGAGCCTTTTGGACAGTAGATATGAATGGGAATGAATTGGCCAATTTGGTCAATCATTCCTACCTAAAGAATTATTATATTTAACACATCTTCTTTATAGTGATTGGAGAATTTAGTGACTAGAAAGCTGAAGATCCCTACTAGAATATCTTTAACCTTGGACCTTGAGTGCCTTCAAAAAATAAGATTTGAGGTGCCCTAGATGGTCTTCCTAATTACCCAAGGACTTACAAATTATCAAAAGGGGATAATAGAGTAAAAATGAAATGTAGATATAAAAATAATAAATGCATAGAATGAGAAATAAATCTTTTACAAAAAATGGAACTGCAAACTTTATTTTGATAAAACAAAGAGAGTTCAAAAATATGTACAAGGGTGCTTGAGGAAGTAGGGGATTCACTTGAATAGGGTTTTGGAATCTATTGAAGCTTGTAGCATTGTACATCACAATTACCTCCATGATCTAGATGCTCCACAACTCCTAAAATTATGTAACCTTGCTATACTCCTCACTAGATTTGCAACATTTGTGTTTCAGGGGGGTAAGATGTGTGGGGGCTTAGGGCCACAAAGGAGAGCCATGATGGGAGTCATGATGCCTAGGTTGCTCAATGTTGCTACCAAAGTTTACATAATCTCAGGGGGTCAAACAATGGTTATAATGGATGTAGGTTTCATGCTGGCTCCAAAAGCCTTGTTTCTATGCCAAGTTTTCAAAGCTCTTGAATGCCAAAAAGTGGAATCTTTCCATGGTGTTGGAACTTGGGTTTTATAGGTTTCATGATCATAAATTTTGTTGCAAATTTCTACCTAATTTTTGACAAATTGATGCCATTTATAGGTGTTGTAGGTGTCCAAATCTAGCATGGTTTCCATGTATGGTAATTTTTTATACTTCCAAGGTACAAAATCCCCTGGTTACCAAATATAGTAAATGGGAATTTTACCCACATTAGCTTCTTCCACCCATGTTGGCCTTCTAGGAGTAATGCCAGGCTTGTAGGATCCATGCTAATGTTGAAGCCATGAGAGCCATGCTGAGGTTGAAGTAATGTTAAGCTGCTGGTGCCACATTGGAGCTGTAAGAGCCATGCTANTATACTTCCTATAGGTGTTTCGAGTGTAGCAAAAGTTATACCCACCACACAACCCATGAAAATGCCAATTTTGGTAGTCCAAAAGGCATTTTTAACTCCCCTAGCCCCAAGCCCAAATATAGACATGATATGACTTTTTTTACTTGGGGATTGAGTCTTTGACCACTTATGAGTTATTTTTTAGCTCAAAAAGCTTAAAGTATGTTAGATTGCATCTCATAGATTACAATCTTCACATTTTATAATGAATGTTTTGGCCTCGGGTTTTATGGGTTAAGAGTTACAATGCAAAAAGGCTACAACATGCATTTTCCTGGTGGTGTTTCATTCTTGCTAGGTACCAACATCAACATCCATGACCATAATGACCAGCAACAAGGAAGCCAACCTTCTTTTCTCTACTTCATTTTACATGACAATTGAACTAAAAAAATTTGTAACATCTGTAATGAAAGATGTAGATCCCTTTTGAGTGTAACCAATAGTAGCATTTGGTGATGACCTTGTAGTGGTGTTCTATGTTCTTTGTTAATGTCTCTTAGGTTAATCCTCCAAACATTGACAAAGAGGGTCCAATGAAACACCATCAAGAAAACACATGGTAGCCTATAACCTTCACCATCTAACTTGAGGCAAGATTTCATTGTAAATATGAGATTAGTAGCCCATTAGCTATAATATTGCATCTTTTAACTTGTTGGGACTAAAAAATGCCCCATAAGTTACTACTACCTCACTTCTTAAGTGAAAAAAAGTGCTATTATGTTTATATGTGGGCATGGAAAGGTCAAATTTGGCATTTTCATGGGTTTTTGTAGAGTTACAACCTCAAATACATTAAAACCATCTACCCTAGCATAGATGGTATTGGGTTTTCACTTTCTAGCAAAAACACTCAGTGTAGTCACCACAAAACCCAGTGTAGCTGCAAGACCAACATTAGTGTTGTTGGATTTTCACTTTTCCTAGCAATGGCCAATATAGTTATAACAATTCTTCAATGATGACACCATGGCTAGTGTAGTTAACATGGATCTCTAGTAGATGCAGATTGGCAAGCATAGTCATCATGGTTTTAAGTAGTTTTCAATAACATCCAGTGTAGTCTCCAAGGCTAGCATAGTTAAGGTCAAGGCCAACATAGTCACAAAAGTTATTTTTTACTACTTTTAGTATGTGAATGGGTTTTTGTGGCTTGGGTGCATCAAAACTTACTAGAAATTTCTAACTATGTTGGGCATTATAGTCATTATTCTTGCAATCAATCTATCAGTAATCTTGGAAGTAATTTTCAACATCAAATCAGCAACCTAAAGCCTATTAAATCCAAGCTTGAACACCATATTTAGGTTTCCAAATTTTGATTTAAAAAAGGAAGAAATTTATTCCAACAATTTTTTTGAGGAGTTCCCAATACTTTTCAGCAATACTAAACTTTTGCAATTCATAGACTTTGATAGCCTTGAAAGCTTGAATTCCATTTGACATCTACACTAAGCATTGAAGATTATTAGTGTACTGCCATTGGAACAAAAGCTTGTACTATTGTTACCACAACCCATAGTCAAAGTTGCTAACTTGAACAAAAACTAGCATGAAGTTATATGAAATTGGAACTAGGAAGTACCTAGATTATGGAAATTAACTATAGAACACATCCTACCATCTTGAATAGGATTTAAGCTCTAGTCAAGCCAACTTCTTATGTGTTGGGCATCCATTTGTACTCCTTGAAATTTTTAACTTTCATTTTATAAAGATTTTAGTTCATATGTAGTGCATATTTTACTTAAAGTTAAATTCAATGATATTTTTTTTTATTTGAATCTACAATTTTATTTTTGTTTTCATTTTTATTTTTACCTTTGTTTGTACTTCATAAGTTCCTAGGTGATCAACAAGACCACCCAAGTCACCTTGGATCCCATTTTTTGAAGGCCCTTGGGATCCAAGATTAAAACTGTAGTAGCCTAGGGCTTTCTCATTTTGCAACAAATAAATTTTCCAAATGCTACAAGTCCAAGATGTCTCCTAGCTTAGGGAGACATCTCTCCCAAGATGTCTTCTTCCCAAAGAAGACATCTTTCCAAGGACTTCTACAATTTCAATAAGACCTCTTCTCTAACTTCCATACATCTTCTATCACTCCCAAGTCTCAACCAAGATATTTCCTAATCTTCCAAGATGTCTTCTTTAAGTACAAAGCTTGAAAAATACAAATGTAGGAAAGATCAAGGGAATCAGAAAACATGTTCCTACACCAAAGACATTACATAAGATAACAAGACATAATTGTAAATAGAAGAAGAATGAGTCTAGGCCATGAAAGAGAGGATTCCATGCTAGGGACAAAAATACTTCTATCATAGAAACATGAAAATCAAGTCATATTGATTCACAAATATGTAATTTGAAACACCACCAAAAATACATGTTGCAACCTTTGGAGCCTTTACCCCATAAAACTTGAGGCTAAACTTCATGGTAAACGTGAAGATTGCTATCCAAGAGATGAAATTTTGCATACTTGAGCTTTTGGAGCTATAAAATGCCTCATAAGTGGTCGAAGCCTCAACCCTTGAGAAAATAAAAGAGCCATATCATGTCTATGTTTGGATTGAGGGGGGAGGGTGGGGGAGTTAAAAATGCCTTTTGGGATGCCAAAATTGGCATTTTAGTGGGTTTTATGGGGGGTGTAACATTTTCCATGTTGGAGATACCTGTTGAGGGGTATAACCCACCTACACCCAGCATTAGGGGATGTGGCATCACCCATGCCTAGCATGGGGGGTATACCTCTTCTTCCCCAACATTGCTACTTCATCCTTCAGTGTTGAACCTTCCCCCTAGCATTACTCTAACGAGGGTCTAGCATGGCTCTAGTGATGATCCAACATGGCTCTAGAAAGGGTCCAACCTTACTCTAGTAAGGGTCCAATGTTGCTTTAGCATGGGTTCCATACCACTAGCATCACACCTTTCCATAGCATTGTTTCGACATGAATCTAGCATGGGTGCCATATCCCTAGCAAGGATAAAGTTTACAAGGATATGGCACCCATGCTAGATCCATGTCGAAACAATGCTATGGATCACCCACTTTGTTTCATTTTGACATGATTTATCCTCCATGTATTTATTTTTCATTTTCATTTTTGTTAGCTTTTTTTGTCCTCATTTAAGTTGCTGGGTAATTTATCAGACCATCTAGGGCACCTTGGATCCTATTTTTCATGAAGGTCTTTGAGATCTAGGGTTAAAGCTATTTCAATGGAATTCTCAATTTACCTAGCAACCAAGATTTTTCAGTCATTATCATTTCTAGCACTAGAAGGAGGGCCTCTGCCCAAGTTCTCCACTTGATTTAATCTATCTTTTTTGCCCTTTTTCTACCATAAAGCCCTAAGAGTGGGTGTTTGGGCTTTGAGAAAATTCATAATAGTTGTTGGATTTTCACTTTAATTTTTAGAAAAAACATTAAAAGCTACCAAAGGGTAACCCCCCAGCAATGTGTAGGATGGTGTAAGATTTTTAATCTTACCTCCTTTATTTCCCCCTCTCCACCTTCTATGCAGGTGTTACATGCCCAGCATTGGTGTTTTGGGTTTTGGAAAATAATTCATAGCAGTTGCTAGATTTTCTAAAGCTAGTGAGGGTGTCATACCCCATGTTTTGGTTTTGCCAAAAAATTCATAGTTGCTAAATTTTGTAAAGCCAGTGAAGGTGTCATACCCATGGACCTTCCAAACCCCTTACTATGAATAGGGTCAACATTTCTAATTTTCTAAAAACCTCAACTTTGGAAAAATCAAAGTTTCCACTTTGGTTTTTTTAGCTAAAGTAAAATGTGCCAGAAGTAAACACCCCCCACATCAACATTATAAAGAAAAGTTAAGATTTTAGATCTTACCCCCTTTCTTTCCCCTTTTCTTCTTCTAGCTTTGGTGTGACTAGCTAGTCAAGCATGGTTGGGGTTTAATACCAACCTTTTGCAATTTTTGGTAAAGGGGTATAGCTCCCTTAGCCTCTCACTTACTATTTATATCCAACAAACCTTTTTAAGCTATTTTTTACTCCTTTTAGCATTTTAAGAATTTCACTTGATAGAATTTCTTTTTCCTCTACTAATTTATCATCATCAAGCTATTTTTTCAACACCTTCTCATAATTTCTTTTAGCTAATTAATTGTTATGTTTATGACCCAAAAGATCCTGCAATCATAAAAAGAAGGAAATTTTTTAGGCAAAGGGAATAAAAAATTTGGTTCTTGTAGTTATCAATGAGGATATCTACAACTTCCTCTATGTCAAGATACAATCCAATCTATCGATACCATGCTCCAAATCTAATGCTAAGCATCAATTCAAAATCATACCCTGGGATGGGAAAGAATACATCTCATCCCCTTATGACCAAATCTCCCTCACAAAATTTTATGTACAAATGCTCATATAACTCATAGAGGTTGATGAATTTAGTGAGGGAATTAGCTCAAAGGATTGACAAGAGGAAGAAGATGAATTTGAGGCTAAATAGAAGCCAGACACCTTCATTGGAAATCTTTCTGAATCTCTGGCTCCCCAAACAACCACATCCAACTCCATGTCTCTTATATCATCGATGAGACAAGTTCCTCAACCCAACTCTTCTCCTATCCATCCTATCATATTTGGGTCCACACCCATCATTACCATGCACCAGACATAACCCATGTCTCAATCAAGCTTCTTATTCTCATCAATATCCTTTGAGACACAACCTCACTCTATTTACCCAACCATGGTGATGTCTACCTTAGCATCTTCCTTTGACATACTAGTGGGACCCTCATTATGACCTTAAGCAACATAAGTATTTCATACCCCATTTTTCCTCTTTGTGCATCAAGTTCAACCATAAACATCTTTCTCCTTGTTTAGTCCACCTATGACCACCATAACCTAGCCTCTCCCTTTGATACTACAACCTATCATGAGGCTACAAGTCTCTCAACTTCCTCATCAACTATCAACACAAGCACTGCAACCCACAGGGATGCCCCAAGGCTTGGATCAAGCTTTTCAAATGATCGAAGACCTTACCAAAGTGCTACAAAAACTTAAGGCTAACATAACTCAGATGGTCAAGATTCTAGATTTCTACAAGATGATCCTATAAGTGCTATGGTGCCTCAAATAACCTTTTCTATAGGCTTTCCTATTCCAAATGTTACCAAATACAATGGTAAAGGAGATCCCAATACACATCTAGTAACCTTTTGATCTGAGTACCTCTTTTTGCAAGCTTGGCCTCATACAATACTAAAAATATTCTCCATGTTTCTCAAGGGTAAGTCTTTAGATTGGTACTGAACCTTGCTTGGAGGTTTTGTCTTCTTCCTTGAGGACTTGAGTGACCAATTTGTCAACCTCTTTAGATACAACTTGAAGCTAGATGCCACATTAGATCAATTATTGAATGTGAGGTAGGGGCCACTTAAACCGATCAAAAGGTTCATTCAAAGTTGGAACTCAATACTTAATGAAATTCCATAGTCTATTATTGAAAATCACCTCTTGGCCATCTATAAGAAAGTAGTAAATGACTTTATCAAGTTAAAGCTATACTACCTAGAGCCCTGATCACTAAGCCAAGCCTTCTCACAAACTAAGAACATTGAGTATGCACCTGAGATAAGCATCGATCTAACCTATATGACATATAAAAATCAACATGCAAGAAGGGATAGGGATAAAACAAAATAAGAACACCCAACTATGGTTGTAGTAATAAGAGAGTCAAAGCAAGAGGAAAGGTGAGGATCACCATGATGTAACACATTGCAAGACTCATCACAACAATCCATTTCCTCTACTCCAAATCAACCAAGACCAAACTTTGAGTGGAAGGATAATTCTAAGTATGTGAGATTGCATTTAAAGCCCTTTAAGCTCTTAGAAAAGTTGCTTAGAAACAATTGTATACAACATAAGAAATTTTCTAAGGAGGTTTGTAGAAGGTATGATTGTCTTTGTGACATAGTTAGAGACACAACGATAGCTACCAAAGATGATCCCAAGCTATTAAAGTACTTTAGACTAGATAGGTATTGTCATTATCATCAAATGGCTGGTCATAATACTTGTTTTTTCCTAGCATTAAAGGATGACCTCTAGAAGATGATAGACTATGGAGAGTTGGTATTGAATGAGTCCAACACTTTAAGAGCCAACAACAAATCCTACACCATAACCTCATTCACAGAAACCAAATGGTCTAATTGTCCTAGGAATCTATTTGTCATTAGAGTACCACTACAACACAAAGCCTAGAGAGCCATTTTTCATACAAGTACCACCTCCTCTAGTCCTTAATGAGCTTTTTATCATATGTGTCCTCCCCTTAGTGGCTTCAGCATCATAACATAATCAATGAGTTGTTAATCCTTCAAAGCCTAGGAAACCATTTGTTATCTAGGTCCCTCAATGTTTAACAACAAATACCATAATAACTCATGATCAAAGCCCACCTATAGCACCCAAAAAATCATAGAATAGCAAGAAATCATCATCACAATGGTGATAAAAACAACCTATTATCAAACTAACAACAAAGCCCACTGAAGATGGTCGATAACAAAAGGCTTCGAAAAAAGCTACATTAAGATCAACCACACTAATGGACAAGGGGCCCAAGGCACATGGACCAAAACCTAAGCCACAAAATCTAGGAAGGGTGAAGGAGGTTAGAACCACTAAGGCTGAAACATCATGAGCTAAGGGAAAGAGTTTTCTCATAACAATGGACTAAGCCAAACAATACCTTATGCAGAAGAACACATCATTGAGCTTGTATGACTTAGTCATGATATCTCCTACTCATAGGGATGCAATAGCTCAAGTTTGAACTTCTATCCCTATAGGTAGAGACATGCCTACCAATAGAGAGTCAATTCACTCTACCATTGAGCAAGCTTTACTTAGGGAAAATGAGCATCAACCCACACTCAACTTCCATGATAGTGAGGTGAAGATTGACTCTTAAAATGAAGAGGTGTTATTAGCTCCTCTCCTCATCACTATACATGTTGGTAGATACAAGGTTCACTATGTTCATGTGGATGATGGGGTAGCCCAGAATATGATACGATATTTCATTGTTGACAAAATAGGCTTAACCAAAAATATCCAAGTGACCACTACCTCAGCACTTAAGTCATTTAATCAATCATGAGTAGCAGTGTGAGGTTTCATCTCCTTGGATTTTGTAGCAAGTGAGCAATTTCCCACATTTGTTGGCTTCCTAGGTGTTAAAGCAATATCTCACTTTAACTTGATCCTAGGAAGACAATGGTTGGCTGAGCTTCATACAATTTCATTCCCTATACATCAAAAGATTCACTTTCCCTACAAGGAAGAGAAAATTGTGATCTATGGGGACAATGTATTGGTACCTTTAGTTAATTATGTTAACATAGACTAAGGTTTGGAGTTAGAGTTTTAGGAGGAAATGCTCAAAACTCAACCTAGGTCCAAAACCAAAAAGAGCAATAATAACAATAATGAGGCTAAAATCACTAAACCTATGACATTATGCAACCAACAAAAATGTCTATCAATTGCCACTACAAATAAGCAACATGATGATAGTGCAATCGTGTAAAGCAAACCCTTTGGTTTATCAAAGGTCAAGCAACAAATGCATTATAGATATGTTATTACTTCTTTTGCTAATGGAAGCTTGTTTACCTTCATAACCTTATACCATGTTTTATGGTTTTTGCTATCTTTATAGATTCTTTCAACACTAGCCCATACTTTCTAGGTAGGTATGATCTCATAGCCTGCCAAGGCCTAAAACTAGTAACTTATGGCCTACTAAGGTCTAAAATTGGCAAACATCCTTTTTCTTTATTCCCATTTTATACTATGACCATATCATCTATCCATTTTGATATTTCATGACATTATAGCTAAGATAGACAATGTAGCCACTCATAATGTTGATAACATTAAAACCTTAAAATCATAAAGCCATGATAAAACCTCACCACTAAAATGATATAGCCAAAACTGAAACTGAAACTGAAACTTGAAATTTAAAATGTTTACAACATACATAGCCATAGCCACAATGTGTGGCAAAGTTTCCAAATAATAACAAGTGATAACCATGAAACCATCCACAATAAAATCTTAGGTAGCACTAGTCATAAATATAAAAAACAAAGTAAAACATCAATGCTTATCATCAACCAAGTGTGAAATATGAGAAGAAACCTACTAGAGAAGTTTTGACACTTTAGAAAAGGATGTTATGAGTTTTGAATGAAGCTAGTTGCAAAGAATCAATTGAAGCTTTAATAGTTGAAAAAATAGCCAAGTGTTGCCATGCTGAGGATCAAATTGAAATGATCTATAAAATCATTAACCATATGGTAGCAAATGACAAAGCCTTGGTTGTAGAAGTAGACTGTGGTTCTCCATGCAATATAAAGGTTTTTATTGAAGAGTGTAATGTTAATGAAATGTATGTATAGAGACCATCTTTGCTAGTACCGTTCAATAGTAGAAGCCCATAAATTTCTTTGTACATAGCATTTTTGTGCTAGAAAATAAGGCATTTTTCCTACAAATGGCTCATGGCATTTTTCCCAAAGTTATTCCTCACTAACAATATTATCATCCCTTGCAAGCATATGTTTGGATGTTCTTTTGGTAATTTGACCAATTCTTGATTATTTCTTATCACTTTGGTATTGTTCCTAAATACTATGGGTGAGAGTAGACAATTGTTTAATAGCTCTATTTGGGTTTGTTATTTTGGAATACATTTTTTTTAGTTTGGAAATTACATTTGAACATGAGTGAAAGTTGCATTCCATAAAAAATAAATAATAATAATAATAATAATAATAATAATAAAGTTTCAAAATTTTCATAAAGGGCCATAGCCCTTTGGGCGGTGCAGCTCCACAAGGACCATGCTAACCTTTGGAGGTGCATTGGTAGCAAAGGTCACACTAGCCCATGTGGGTTGCATAGTCCTAAAACCCTTGCCCTATAGTCCTACATCACCTTGCAAGGTGGTAGCATAGGCCATAGTGCCATGTAGCTATCCAACACAGATCTACATAACTATAGCCCTTCATAGACCCCAGCATGCATCATCTATGACTATAACCACCACTGTTGTTGGTGTTGCCTTTCCACTATCAAATGCCTATTGCGTGTATGCTACCCTAATCATCATCCTTGTCTGTCTTAGTGTTGTCTATGATAATCATTTGTGGGGATCATAAGATTCTAGATTCCAGTAGCATGAAGCTTTTGGTCAAGGGTAGAAACCATGAAGAATAAGCATGCATGAGAGTTGATGATCTACATGAGGAACTTGCATGGTATGTTGGAGTGGACTTGTACTATTCAAGACCTTGTGTGCTACTACTACTTAGATTCATAGGATCACTATCCTTGGAATTACCAATTCCATCACTATTTGTTGGTATGTGCTACCCTATGCTCATCCCCCAATTGCTAGTGATCACACCTCCCTCTGCCTCGCACACACACCATGCCCTTTACCTTATTTCAACCCTTCTCTCCTACTAAATGTCCTCAATGGCTAGTTGGTCACTAGGAATGGTAGCCATGCTAGAGCCATGCTGGTTAGCGTGGTTGCTAGAAATGGTAACCACACTAAATCCACGTTGGTAAGCATGGCTCCAACATGGGCAAATCACAAAAACCCATCATACTTCCTTAGTTACGCATAGGCAATGTTATCTAGCATGGCTAGGGGAGTATGCCTATGCTATTGCCTTATTGCCTACACCTTGGCTACCACTAAAACGCTCACCTATCATTGCACTACCACTCCATGCTACTACCACAAAGCTATAGTAACTCCCGCACTGCTGCACACTACCCTATGCCTGTAGTAACTATCACCCTTGCCCATCACCTCATAGCTACACCTACCTCTACATATGTGTCATTTTTTAAGTCGACAACTAGATTGGGCTTGCCATGTCCACACACATACTCTAGAGTAGCACCCATGTACCTTCTATTCTTGCACCTCTACTACCAATATCTATGTGGTAGAAAACCTGGTCACCCTGTCATTGCATAGTCATGGTCAAAACCCCCACTTTCCCCCTTACCCTAACTCTACTACAAAGTAACATAAAAAATAAAATAAAAAGAATGTTTCAAAGGCTCATGAGGCTCTACAAGGCTATGCAACATGGCCTATTTAGTACCATTAAAGCCATGGCATGCTACAACACCATGGTAATGATTACTACTATGTGTCATCTCTTGCTAGTGGTGGCATGGAAACCCTTTGTTCATGATGCTCCTATGATCCTCCCTCATGCATGACTCTCGATTATAGCCATGCTTCTTGTTTTGGCCTGTGTTTCCAGACTTTCTTCCCTCATTGATGTGCATACCTACCACATCTCAACTGACTATTGTAGTGCAACCTTGCAACCAATCTCCACTCCTGCCATTGGCAACTATTGTCATGAATCTCTCTCTCCTACATTGACAAAACACTCTTTTTCACATCACAGAAAGCCCTCTACAAATTCCTCACTCACCACTCACTACTTCTTGTTATTTTACCTAATGTTGCCTCTTCCACATTGGAGCAAAATTTTCCAATGTGGGTAGGAAGGGGTATAATCTTACCCCTCCTTATCCATGTTGGTTAACGTGGACACCTCTAGTGCCATGTCTCAGGGCTCTCCATCATCCATAACCCTTAGCTACTACTCTGCCATGAAATTTGGCTACTATCACATAGCCCTATCCATCTTTCTCTTTACACTTCATCACTCTATTACTTATGCCTTGGGTAGGGTTGCTCTGACCTATTAAGGACCATGCTTGAAACACCACAAAATTTTGCATATTATAACCAATGTTCATCAAGTAGCTTTCACCCCATGAAACCTAAGGTAAAATTTCATTGTAAATGTGAAAATTGTAACCCATAATGGGCAATTTCACATACTTTATACTTTTGGGGCTAAAAAATGCCTTATAATATGTGGTTAAAGCCTCATTCCCTAAGTGAAAAAAGTCACCTAGTATCTATATTTGGGCTTGGGAAAAAGGGGGGGGGGAGGTGGGTTGTGTAAACAAATGCCTTTTGGAATGCCAAAAAGGGAAATTTGATGGGTTTTATGGGGGGTATGCATTTTTCTACACTATAAACACCTACATGGGATAGATCTCACCTAACCCCAACATGGAAGGATGGGGGGTTTGGAAACTTTCACCCTAGCCTGGCAAGTTTCCCCCTAGCTTGGAAACTTTCCCATTGGCTTGGAAACTCCACCTGTCAACACCCCCCTCCCCCGCCCCCNATTGGCCAACCACTTCAATAAGCATGGTGGAGAGCTCAACATGGAAGATTCATCTCTAGCATGGAATGTATGCCCTGGTTACTATTTATAGTAAATGGAATGGCCATGGGGGAAGCACTTACTATGTATAGTAACCCCTAAAATTTGGGCACCCATATCACCTAAATTTGTAGCCACGTTTTAGCCAATTTTTTAGTCAATTCAAAGCCAATTCATAGAAAAATCATAGGCAATTTGTAGCTTCATTCATGGCCCAGAGACCCTATAAAAGCTAGCCTCTAACACCATTTACAAGTTTAGCAATTTTAGTTTCAAAATTTTTAAGCAAGTTAAGCATTTTTTGTTTAAGAAATTTGCATACACACAATTCCACACTTGGGGCATTTTCAAGCACTCAAGAGTTCTTGTAGGTTCTCATACTAGCATTCTCCTGAATCCCAACATGGAAGGAGTTAAGCCTTGAGATTTAGTGGATTTTTGATGTTAATACTACACTTTTGGGATTCCAAATCTAGTGTGGAGTGACTTGGCATCCAGATATTCCACCTTTCTCACCCCCAGCAGTGACCTAATTGGTAGATTCAAGGTTGTAGTAGCAAAGGAAGGTTTAATAACATTAAGAGTGACTTAGCACCTAGATCATGGAGCAGATCACCTCGGCTTCAACAGGCTTTAAACTCTTGCACAAGTGAACCCCCTTTTTGCTTATCTAGGGACCATTTGTACACATTTCTCTAACTTATTCTTTATTCTTTTCTCAATAAATTTTTAAGTTTTGAGTTTTGTATTAAAAAATAAATTTATTATTTGTGCATTATCTGGATCTGTTCATATTTTCACATCTTGCATCTCCTAAGTCCTTATTTGATATGTTGGACTGGCCAAGATGCCTTGAATCCCATTTTTATTGTAGAGTCCATGGGGATTTAGCATTAGGGAACTACTAGCACTGAGGATCCTTGGTTTTGATTTTAGCAATCAAGGATTTTGGCCACAAAACTTTTTCTTGGTGCTAGAATGAGGGCTTCACCTAAATTCTATAATCAAATCTATTCTTTTCATTGCCATTTACAAGCCTTTCCTTCATTTTTTATAGTGAAAACCCTTGAAGAATCAATGTTGGTCTCTTCCCTCCCCCTCCCCCTCCTCCCCCCTTTGATAATATTGTAGCATGGAAGTTACAGGTGGTTTGGTTTTGGCTTTTCATAGCACTTGTTGTGAATTTATCAAATCTATTCTTTTCATTGCCATTTGCAAGCCTTTCCTTCATTTTTTATAGTGAAAACCCTTGAAGAATCAATGTTGGTCTCTCCCCTCCCCCTCCCCCTCCTCCCCCCTTTGATAATATTGTAGCATGGAAGTTACAGGTGGTTTGGTTTTGGCTTTTCATAGCACTTGTTGTGAATTTATCAAATCTATTCTTTTCATTGCCATTTGCAAGCCTTTCCTTCATTTTTTATAGTGAAAACCCTTGAAGAATCAATGTTGGTCTCTCCCCTCCCCCTCCCCCTCCTCCCCCCTTTGATAATATTGTAGCATGGAAGTTACAGGTGGTTTGGTTTTGGCTTTTCATAGCACTTGTTGTGAATTTATCAAATCTATTCTTTTCATTGCCATTTGCAAGCCTTTCCTTCATTTTTTATAGTGAAAACCCTTGAAGAATCAATGTTGGTCTCTCCCCTCCCCCTCCCCCTCCTCCCCCCTTTGATAATATTGTAGCATGGAAGTTACAGGTGGTTTGGTTTTGGCTTTTCATAGCACTTGTTGTGAATTTTAAAGTTCAAAGCTAGCATTGATATCTCTTTCCCCCATTGTTGTTATTACCAAAATTTTATTTTCAAGCTTCTAAAAGTGGGTGGTTCAACTCATCTGTGAGTTGGCTTTCTCCTCCATTTTTCCAAGCTAAAAGAATTAGCAGCTACCTAAAACAAATTTTAGTGGAAAAACACTAACTTTCCACTTTGGTTTTCAACCTTACCCCCCGCCCACCCTCCCCTCTTCTCTCCCTCCTCTATCATACCTAGCATGGAAGTAGTTGGGAGGCCTGCATTGGTGAAGTTTGAAACTAATTTTATGACTAGATTTTCTTTTTTTGCAAGTTAAAAGCCATTTTCTAGCCAAAAGTGCTAAGGAATCCAACATTGCCTTTACTCCCCCCTATGACCAAAACCTTAGCATGGAAGTTGTAAGTGGTTTGGGTGATAGAATTTCACAACATCTGTTGTGAATTCCTAGAACAAAGCTAGCATGGAAGCCTTGATAGACATTTACTTTTTTTTGCCATAATCTTTATCACTAAACCAACATTGGTTTCCATACCATCCAAGCCTACTTTTCCTTCCTTTTTGGTGAAAGTTGGTAACTTGCCAAAACCATTTTTGAAAACTACCAAGTTTTATTTTGATCTTCAAAATTTTCTCCCCCTCTCCAACATTGGAATAAGAAGGTGTGAGATTTCCATTGTCTCATCCCCCTTCTTTCCCCCTGCCATACCTAGTTTAGAGGCTCTTGGGAAGCCAACTTGGGTAAGGTTTGAAGCTAACATTGCCAATATTCTATTTCTAGTAAAGGGGTAAACTCCACTTATCCCCCACTTACTAATTATAGTCAATATATCATTTTTTTTCATTTTCATTTTCTCTAAGAGTTTTTGAATTCCATTCACTAGAATTTATTCTTGTTTTAACATTTATAGCCTATTTTGTTTAAGCAATTTTCAACATTATAGCCATGTCTTTCTAAAAATCCACAAAATTGACCTTCACCTTCACTAACAAAGATCATGACCAACAAGTTATGAGGGTGTATGATCCCAAAGACCTTGTAGCCATTGAGTGTAGGTGATATTTGAGAGTTAGAGGGGAGAGTCCTAATTTTGCAACCATAAATGAGGATCGTTATAACTTCACTTGTGCCAAAATATAGGTAGGCATGTTAATTCCATGAATTGAAGTTGAGGCCAAGAGAGAATTTGAACTCATACATGGGGGTGGAAAAGAGTACATCCCTTCCCCATATGAAGAAATTCCTCTTAACAACATCTATTCTAACATCCTAGCTCAATTGATTGCCATAGAAGAGGAAGATGACTAGCCTACATTTGGGGAACAACAGGAAGAGGAGGATGAATTTAGGATAGAATATAAGCCTAAAAATATTTTTGGAGGATTATTCCAAAAAACATTCCCCAATGTCTAGAACCTTCCCCTAATGTGTTTATTTTCTTCATGGACATGGTGCCACCATCTTCCACTCTTTTTCACCTTACTATGATAGATCCCATGTTGGTTGTAGCTACATATCACACTCAATCAATACCACAAACAAAAAACTATAACACATCAATGCCATTTGAAACATAGCCATGATATACAAAATCATCAATGGTGGATTTTACCACTATAGATCCTTTAACTAGTCGCATGGGGTCCACCATGAAACCCTTAGCAACATAAGGGTAACACACCACGTTTGTCTTGTTAGTGTCTCAAGTACCAACATAAACATTTTTTTCTTTATTTGGCCTATAAGCCACAACCATAGTGCAACATTTTCCTTTTGTCATGCAACCCATAATGAGGCCACAAGCCTCACAAAAAATTCCACAACCTTATGTATAGACCTCAAAAATTATGGGGCCATCGCAAGGCTTGGATCAAGCCTTCCAAATGATCTAAGACCTAATGGAGAAATTGAAGAGGCTTAAACCCTTTACCACATAAATTGTCAAGATTATGGACTTCTACAAGGATGATCCCATAAGTCCTAGAGTCCCACCCTTAAGACTTCGTCTTGGTGTCCCCACTCACTAATTTACAAGATATAATGAAGAAGGTGACCCTAATGCTCATCTTATTACCTTTCAATTTGAATGTTTTTTCTTACAGCCATGGCCTAATACCATCATGAGAATTTTCCCTATGTCTTTGACTGGAAAAGCACTCAATTGGTATCATGCATTGTTTAGGGAGTCTATATCATCTTTAGAAGAATTAATAGCATATTTTCTTAACCACTTTAATTATAACTTGAAGCTTGAAAAAAATCTTGGCCAACTCATGAAGGTCAAGTAAGGGCCCTTAAAACCTATAAAAAAATTCATTTAGTAGTGGAATGGATAGCTGAATGAAATACCATAGCTCATAGCTGAAGCCCCCTTGTTAGCCATATTTAAGGGAGTAGTTAATGACTTCAACAAGTCTAAACTCTACTACCTTGATCCATGGTCTCTGAGCTAAGCATTCTCATAAACCAAAAATATAGAGGATGTCATACAGGCTAGGCATGATCTGGTCTATATATCATATAAAAACAAACACACTCAAAGAGACAAAGAAAAGAGCAAATAAAAAAACATTACTATAGTAACTATAACCAAAGAAGCCAGGACCATGAACCAAGGGTTGAAGGTCAACCCACCCAAGGCCCCCACCAATGACCATAGTAACCAACTATCAACTTCTGGGACCATTGCATTGACAACAATTAGACCTAACTTCAAAAGGAAGTATAAGTCTAAATATACTACATTGTCACTAAAACCATTCGAGTTGCTAGATCAACTATTAAGAAGCAGACATATGCAACATAAACAAATGACCAAAGCCACTTGAAAGAAACATGAGCGACTATGCAAAATAGCCAAAGGTCATACTCAGGCAATGAAGGATGATCCATAGTTTCCTAAATAGTTTAAGCTAGATCACTTCTATCATTATCATAAACTACTTGGTCATGATACAAACTTCTACCTTGTGCTAAAGGATGACTTGCAAAGGATGATAGACAAGAAGAAATGGGTCTTATATGCTTCTAACCTAGTTTAGCCATAAAATTAGTAAATGAAAGTCTATAAAGAAAATTTGAATGCTAATGATAGCTCTTATGTTATCTCAACATTCAACATCGATGACAACTAGAGACCTACAAGAGAACCATTCATGATCCAAGTATCCCTCTACAATGAAAGAGTTTCTTTGACTTTCCATAGCTCAAGATCTCCCTTCGTTGTAAGAGTACCATCATGAATGCCTCCAAGAGAACTTTTTATCATCAAGGTCTCCCAACCCAACAAAACCCAAATAATTGTAGCCTAAACAATTGCATAATGCCCCCCTATGGTAGCCAATGCTATTGCTTCTTCCTTAATAGCCAATGGTTGGCAACCAAAAAATTTCAGCCAACCAAAATAAGAAGCATAAACAAAAGCTCAACAAAAAGGGAGAAAAATAGATGGAGGCATGAAAGGAAGTGGGTCCACTGAAGCCTACTTCCATTTCAGCCATACCTATGGCCTCCTTTACTCCATATCCTTTGAACAACAAGCCATAGGAGGACACCAAAGCTCAGAAATAAGACAACAAGGAAGAGTCACATTAGACATAACCTAAAGCTAAAGTTTGCATTTTGGGATGCATGGAGAAAGTAAAGCATAATTGGGATGAAAAGCACATGACCAATGACAAAAAATTCCTTAATGCAATGGACCAAGTTAGGTAATCACTCAAGTAAAAAAACATAACCTTAAGCTTATATGACCTAATCATGACTTCCTCGACACATTGTGAGGTGCTATGTTGAACTCCATAATCATTAGTGAGTATATTTATGCTAACGAGGAAGCCATCCATGCAGTGATGATTCCTCCCTCACTAGGGAGGGAGAAGTCAACACCATTAACATTTCATAATAGTGAAATTAAGGTTTATCCCCAGAATGATAAAGTAACTATGGCTCCTTTATTCATAACCACATGCATAGCAAAATTTAAAATACATCAGGTGCATGTTGATGATGGAGCTACAATGAATGTCATCCCATCCACCATCATTGAACTCTTGGGCTTACTTGAGTAGGTATAACCTATGAAAACCATAGCTCTTAAGTTCTTTCTTGGATTAAGAGTTTCCATCAAGGGGTCTATCTCATTAGATTTTGTAGATACAGAATAATTTCCTAAAATTGCAAACTTCTTAATGATGGAAGAGACACTAGGGTTTAACCTGATCTTGGGAAGACCTTGGTTGGCTCAATTACAAGCTATCTCCTTACCCATGTATCAAGAAATTCACCTTCCTTATGAGGGAGGTGAAATCATTATTCATGGTGATAATGTGGTTCCCTTGCCTATCAACAATGTGAACATAGAGCAAGGGTCTGATGTGGAGTTTCAAGAAGAAGCTCCTAGCCATGAAGAGCAAAATCCCAAGATAACCAATGATGCCAATGAGAAGCAATGTGATACATTATGGGATGAACTTCCTTTTAACATTGTAAGAAAAGGGAATGACAAATACAAGCTTGTGCAGAGTAGGCCTTAGTTACTCCCTAATATTGCAAAGATTAGGAAGAGTATGTACAAGTGAGGTTTACCTCTCCATGTCTCTATGACAAGATAAAACAATAGCCAAATAGCCTTATTTTTTCTCTTGCAACTTAATATATCTTTGTTATTTTATGAACATAGACTATGCATGTAGCATAAATTTATTTGCATTGTTACTTATTTTCTATAATCTTTCTTTTAAACATTGAAAAAACCATCTCTTTCAGACATGACCCACTAAGACCTAAAACTAGCAGTATGGTCCGCTAAGGCCTAAAACTAACACTATAGCTTACTAAGGCCTAAAACCAGCACTATGGCTAGCTAAGGCCTAAAAATAGCACTATGGCCCACTAAGGCCTAAAACTGGCACTATGGTTTACTATGACCTTAAACTAACATTATCATCTGTTAAGATGTTAAATTGACACTATAGTTTGCTAAGATTCTAAACTAGTGATATGTCCTACCATGGCCTTAAACTAGTGAAACTATATAACTTGTGCTTGCAATGGCCTAAAACTAGCAAGCATCTCTTTCATTACTCATTGCTTAGCCTATTATCACATTGATTAGCTGTTTGATTTTATAATAAAAAAACATCAACATAGTCATTTTCAAAGTTTACAACATTTACAATATTCACTACTACTATAGATGCATATACGCAAGAAATAGAATCGAATATTCAAATTTAAAATTAAAATGTCCATAACATATAGCCAAACTGCAATATGTAGCAATGATGCCAAAGAATAACCATCCATAACATAGTTTTGGCTAACAATAGGCATCAACATAAAATTGAAAACAAGCTAAATTGAAGGAGGTTGCTAAGTGGCATCTAGAGGAGGAAGTGGTGGGTCATTCCCACCCTCATTGCTAGGGCTACCAATGTCTCATAAGGCCTAAAATGCAATAAGATATATCTAGTTAGTAACCCATAGCCAAAATTATGAATTAAAACAAAGACTAAAGTACAAAATATATCAAACCTATAGAGATTCTGGCTCCATTACTTTTAGGGATAGGTGGGGAAGGCCTTTCTCCAAACAATGGAGGATCTAGTCCTTCATCATGTTGACCCACTTAACATTCCCAAGATCCATGATAAAAGGAATGCAAGATCTATTTATAAAAGTCCAAGTAGGAGGCTCATTAAGTAATAGCAGCTATAGCAGTCTCACCCACAATGGTAGTGATCTGAAGAGTAGGGGATTACTCCACCTCGAAAGTACTTTCAAAAAGTTGATAAGCACTATATACTTAGATCCCCTAAATGAATAGCTCTCTATTATTCCATTCAACCAACTCTTCCTTAAGCCACTTTAGGTAGGCCTCATAATCGGCCTTATACTAATGCTTGTGGGTTTTTTGTGTCTTGTCCCACTCTAGGATCCAAGTGTAGTGATCCTTCTAGTCCTGAACCTTTTTGGAAATGAGGTTTATCTACATATGTTGCTCTACCATCTCCTGTAGAATCGCTACATTATCTTGAATGACATACTAGTAGTGGGCCCAAGTGATCTCCTTAGTCTGTAACTCCCCTAAGTTAGCCACTTAGGCTTGCACAAAGGATTTATGATCTTGAAGATCCGTAATCAAATCCTCCTACCTTTGAACCTTTTTTCTCAAGGCCACAACTTCCTTCCATAGGGATTTGTTGGAACTCTCTAGCTCCCATGAAGTTTTTGCACATGACATTGCTAAATTGGTGGTAGTGTCATATAGCTTCATAGGTACACTAAAAACATTAGAGGGAAGTCTAGGCATGGAGTCTACCTCCATGTCTTTGTTGGAGTCTAACTCCATGGAAAATACTACATAAAGCATAAAATACAACCATAAGACAAAACCTTAAATAGCCATGATACAAAGAAAGCCTATGACTGAAGCACATAAAAAAAAATCCTTACCTATCTCAGGTGTAACTTGATGCAATTGATTGATGATGTCCTTAACCATCCCACATAGGAACTCGACTTTATCTAGGGTCTCTACCCATGGTTTCACACAAAACTTAGGGATGGAAGCTTACACCAGTGGATCAAGAACTACTATAAGCATAGCAAAACATTGAAAGGTTATGATGATGGCCAAGGATAACGAATGAAATATAATGAAAATAGTGAGGCATAAGCATACCTGACTCCTCCTCCTCCTCCTCCTTTGTGATGATGATGGGAGAGGTACCTAGTACCACCTCATGAAACAAGACATCTAGATCATCTACACCAGCATTAGCAAGTCCTTCTACCATAGGTAGCTTTAGGAGTGCCTCTTCTACATGCCTTTGTTTTGCCTCTGCAATAGCTTAGGCTACTATAACCTGATGCTTATCTACAAGCATAGCACATAGAATACGAGTTAGAACATAAAACCATAAAGTAGCAACAAAATTTTAAAACATGAAATAGCCAAAGTTAAATAAAGCATACCTATAATTGCCTACTATGATGGCTTAAGCTTAAACTTAAGCCTATAATTTCCTACTATAACCTGATTCTTATCTATAAGCATAGCACATAGAATACCAATCAACACATAAAACCATAAAGTAGCAACAAAATTTTAAAACATGAAATAGCCAAAGTTAAATAAAGAATACCTATAATTGCCTACTATGATGGCTTAAGCTTAAACTTCAGCTTCTTCAGCATAGGTTGATCTGATGTTGGGGGTGCCTCCTTCATAGGCCTCTTGAGTTTCTCTCTAGTTTTTGCTTTGACATCCATGCACCATCATTTAGCATCCTAGACACTAGTAGCAAATGAGAGGGGGTCATCATCATCATTACTGTCAGGAGACTCATACTACCTAACATCAAGATTGTTAGTGGTGATGGATAATGTTTCATCCATCTCCTCTAGTGGATTGTAGGGCTACATTGTTGGATAAATCTACTTTATCCAAGGCCTAGAAAGTTGACTTGGATATTGGGAAACCCATCGTCTATTCCCATACACCACCAGAAAATTTGCAAACCTCTTTAGATAACCTACGAAAAATGCAAAGTGCATATGGATTATCATAGAGGTGTCAACACGGAGTCTAAGAATATCCTCTCAAAGCCCAATAGCTAAAGCAATAAACCAATCAAATTTGATGTCCTCCATAAAGACTTATTAAAGGCCAATTCCTGTGCTAGGAAAATTACCTTCTTTTGTGATAGTAGTTTGGGGAACGCATGAGACCTAAACAAAGGATATGATTCCTTTGCCTCAATGTTTGTGAAGTTATCCATTGAAATTTTAGAGTGGTCCATGTTAGCACCAAACCACTCTAAAACTTTCTCACAATGGCCCAATTTCCTCATAATCTTGGTGGGAACCTTGCCCCCATCAATAGGAATACCAAACAAGTTAGGAAAGAGGCTAGCACCTACATCAATGTTCACCTGAACACCTTGGATGATGGTGCTAAAGTGAGAAACCTCCTCATCAAAGGAGTCAATAACATGTAACAACTCTGTAGCAGAGATGGGAGGAATAGGTGCTATAAATACATCAAGAAAACCTACATGCTATATGTTTTCTTAAATGTATCTAGGCACCTACCCCTTTAGCCACTCTTACGTTGATGCCACATGACCAAACTTCAGGATGAGGGTGTCCTCATGACATGAATGTAAAAGTGTTATAGTGACATTAGTTGAGGTGGAAGGTCCTATCAAGCAATAATCAAAGGTTAGCATCCATATGAGAAATTTAAACAACCAGGAAAATTAATAAAGCACTTAATACCATGAAACACTAAAAGCCATATGTTTACCTTTACTTTTCTTCTATGATGTGAAGGTTCCAACTACAAGGGTCTGATCCATGCTATTGGCATCTACCCACTAGCTATGCATCATCTTATCATCCTTGTACTTCTTGTATATAAGATTAGACCGAGTGGCATATTCATCAAATTCTCCTCTTAACTATTGATACACAGTAGCTATGATATGGGAACTCTTGGTAAATTCGTCGAAAGTAGTTTGAGCCACTGCTAGGATTTTGTTACTAATGATCAATCCCTAATCATTGACCTTGTACCTACAAAAAGTTAAAAAAATAAAGTTAGGTAAGGTAATCAAGACAAAGCCATAAAAAAATTACAATAATAATGTTTACACTTGTAGATGATACACAGTGATAGGTGAGTTTTGGAATAATGTGTGGGCTCTATGCACCACCATTAGAGTATTGTTAGTATTATACTAACTATACTCTAGCATTGTCTAGATTTCTAAAAGGTAACATGAACTAAGGGCATTTGTGGACTCCCTTGTGGTCTTAGAAACTAGCTTGTCAGTAATATACCTAGTAATTAGTTTAGATGCCCAAGGCAACAAGGTCTTCACAACAACCCTAGCTACATCTGCAGACAAGAGTGACCATAGCATCACACTGAAGTTCTTAAGGAGGTAGGTAAGGAAGTCCCTTGCCCTAGGCCAAAACCACAACAAAGCTTCCCAAGAGGCTTGCCATGCAGAGGAGTATTGGTCTTAGGATGACCAATGTAACACAAAATGCCAACCAACTCCACTATGATGAGAATATGCCTCAAAAGAACCATGCATGAAACACAACAAAAACATTATGACCAATTGGAGTTAGCAAATTTAGACAAAACATCTAGTCGAAGGTGAAATTAGCCTTTGTAAAAATCTCTAAGGTGTTTATATAATAAGCTAAAGGAATTCCACAAAAAGGCACTATTACAACCTTTCAAAGAAAAAACATTATGACCTTTTAGAGTTACTTAGCAAATTTAAACAAAACATATAGTCAGAGGTGAAATTAGCCTCTGTAAAAAGCTCTAGTAGGTTTATCTAAATTAGTCTAAGTAATTTCACAAGAAAACATTATTAAAAATTTACATATCCTTACATCATGACCAATTGGAATTTCTCAACAAATTGAGAAAAAACTTCTTAAGTCAAAGGTGAAATTAGTCTATGTAAAAAGCTCTTAGATGTTTATCTAAATTAGCTTGGTAAATTTCATAAAAGCATTATTATCATATTTTATAGCGTTTATAGCCAAAACATTATAACCAAAACTATATATTAGTCTAAATTATGCATACATTTGCAAAAGACCATGCATAAATTTAGAAAAAGCATCTAAATTATGCATAAATTTGGAAAAAAGCAAGCATAAGTTTAGAAAAAATATCTAAACTATGCACAAATTTAGAAAAAGCATAATAAACTTAGAAAAAGCCATGAAGCCATGATAAAAATTTATTTTAAATAGGAAAAGCTTTTAGTTTTCTAGAAAAATCAAAATTAAGCATATCAACCACTTCTATTTTGGGTAATGTACTACAACCTTTAGTTTTGCCTTGATTCACAAAGCCATAGCAAAAAATTCATAAAAATTTCATTTTAAGTCCAATTGGAGTGATTCCATCTACATTGGAAAATTGAAGACAATGCCTATGTAGGCATGACTAGAAAATAGAAAAAAAATTGCCATTTTCTTATAAAAATTTCATAAATCTACATACAATTACAAAAGTGGCACAAACAACCTAACTACCAATGTTAGGAAAATAGCCATAACTTCCTCATTTCAAAGTCAAATTAAATGAGACAAAAATCATTGAAAAGGTTAAAAAAAAGGCTATAACTTCATAACCTTTAAGTCTACAAATGTGTAGCCTCTTCACCAAGAAAAAATACACAACGTTGCTTGCTTTTTTATGGCAAAGCTTCAAAAATCTCAAAGCCTAAATTTCATATAGTGATTAAAATGGTCGAAATTGCCAAAACTATTAAAAAAAATTTAAATTAACATCAAAATAATGCAGTAGGATTTTGTTAAAATTTAATTTTAAGAAATATTAAGGCCTACATCTAAGAAAAAAGGGCCATACCCCAAGATTTTGAGAAAAAAGCACAAAACAACAAGCCCTATTTTCAAAATCAAATCTACAAAAGCTAAAGTGATAAAAAAACTATAGATCTACATGGGAGTAGCCAAAATAGGAGATGGTATTTCATAAAAATTCCATTTTAATTCCTCTACTAGAGTAGATTTGAGAAAACAACCTTGACTACTAGGAAGCAAAAAACTAAAGAAATCACAAAAAAATAAAGGCAAAAATAGGTAGAATTGTCTACCTTGGAGTAGTGAAAAATGGGGCACAGATAGGGATAGGCCTAGAAACCTTTGATAGCTCCCTTGAATGCTCATCCATCCTTTGGATTTTTGGATTCTTGCTCTTCCCTCCTCTCTATTTTGGTGCCATGATAGGCTCAATGTTGAGGAAGATGGAAATTGGGAGAAGATAGAAGTTCTACATTGGTTGTAGGGAAGATGGGAGGCTTCTATGCTGAAGATTAGTTGTGGCTACCACAAGAATCTCTCCTAGATCTCTCCTCCAATGCACTGTCACTAAAGAATGACAATTATGATCAAAATTTGTAAAATTTAACTTATAAAACCCAACTGCTACTATTTCAGTGCACCATGACTATAAGTGCACTGAAGCAAAAGCAGGGAAATTTTAGTTCATGTTGGTTTTAGGGGGAAACAACTTCAATTTTCAAAATTTAAAATTTTGGATTGTGGGCCCCACCTTGAGCCTTTCCATTTGGCCAAAATTTGCATCAAAGTTGAGATTTTTTGCCAATTTTAACACTTCAAACATTATGGCAACCTTGATTTTATACATCCACACTCAAAATACCATGGCCTACATGGAAACACGCCCATTATCCTAAAAATTCATTAACATTACAATATCTTTCTATTTTTAGTAACCTAGACTTGCCTTTTCTAACCCTGGGTTTCCAAAATTGGGCAAAACATGAGCATGGCTAAGTATCATGGATTTCCATGCTAGGGAAATAGTGCCCAACATGGAAGAAGGGGGGTAACACTCACTCTTGTCTCCCAACACTCATCTAGCATGATTTTGATCCCAAAGTGGGCCCCACATGACCTAGAATCCCTTTGAGCATGTTTGACAACCTTGAAACCTCACCAAACCTAGTCAAACTAGTCAAAATTGGTTGAAATTTAGGATTTGATGTGTTCCAAACTAGGGGAGGCTTCTTCCACATTGAGCCTTTCACCCTCAGCATGGATAGATGAGGGGAAGCCAAAACTAACCCAAATTAATAACCTAATGACCATTTCCTAATGCCCAATGACCCCTAGACCCTGTTGAAAGCCTCTAGAGTTTTTAAAAGCCTTAAGATGGATAAAAAATGGTCCAAATCTATCATCCCCTCTCATCCATGCTAGTTCCACCATTCCTAGCATGGAAGAAAGTGGGGAAATTACATGGGATACTTAGAAGCCTTCAAATTATCAAATCTTGACACCCAACATTAACCATCGACACTGGCAACCCTAGAGGTTGACATGCATGGTTAATCAACTATCTATTTGGCCTAGATCTAAATTTTTCCAATAAGAAGGGCCTCTTCCATGTTGAGCCTTCCATCTATAGTGTGGAAAAAAGGGGAAACATAAAAACCCCCTCACAGCCCTCAAAACGACCAGCTCTTAACCTTAAGCACTGATGGCCAATGCCAACAACCCTATGAGCACTCATGCATGGCCAAATCGATCAAAAATAATTTTCCCCTAGTTTTTCATGATATCCATTGAAGACCTAGCATGGATAAAAAGGGGAAAACCCAAAAAATACCTTGTAATCCTTGAAACAATCATATTTCAATGTTAGATGGTAGTAGGAAACATTAGCAACCTAGGAAGCCTTCATGCATGCCTAAAAATGATTATAGAAGATCAAAAAGATTCTCCTCTAATTTTGCATGTTGAGCATGGGAGCCCCAACTTGGAAAAAGGTTGGGGGTTGGGGAGTCCAAAAAATGCCTTATCAACCTTGAAATAACCAAAATTTGACATCGAATGTTAAAAGTCGACAACAGGAACCTAGGAAGCCTGCATGCATGTTTGAAAGTGGACAAAGTGACCAAAAATATTTCTCCCTAGATTTCCATGTAGATCATGGAATCTCTAACATGGAAAAAATGGGAAAAGTCCAAAAAATGCCTTATGACCCTTGAAATAACCAAATTTTGACATCAAGTAGCAGTAGTCAACATTGGTGACCTTAGAAACCTACATGCATGACTGAAAGTGGCCAACAATGATCAAAAAGCTTTCTCCCCATTTTTCCACACTAAGCATGGAAGCCCTAGCATGGAAAGAAAGTGGGTGGAATATAAAAACCACTTATTAACCTTCAGAAAATCATAATTTTAATAGTAGGCATTAACCATCATCGCTAGCAACCTTGTGAACACACATGCATGGTTGAAAGTGGCCAAAAATCATCAAAAAGATTTTCCCCCATTTTCCCACACTAAGCATGGAATCCCTAGTATGGAAAAATAGGGAGAAGTCTAGAAACCACTTAAAAACCCTTTTAAATGACTAGTTTGACTCCAAACCCTAGTCCACAACCTTGGTAACCCTGAAGGCTAACATACATGGTTGATTGAAGTTAAAATTGAACTAGATCTGAGTTTTATGATGTCTCCACACTAGGCACTCCCCCCTTCATGCTGATCAGTGCTGAAATTAAAGGAAAAACCCATTTGGACTCCAAAAATACTTTGGAACAACATTAACAAAACTTGTATGCACTCTAGGACCCTGCCAACATCACTTGGAGCTTTCAAACTTTAAGAAAATTATGTTAGAAGGCCAAAAATCCATTCCCCTTTATTTTCCACATTGATCTCTCAATCACTAGCATGGAAAGAAGGGGGAAGTTCAAAAAACACTTAGAGATACTTAAAGTTGCCAAAACTTGACATCAAACCCTAGTAGCCCTAAAGGTTGACATGGAAAGTTAATTGAGGTTAAAATTGGCCTAGATTTGAGATGCATGATTCTTCCATTATAGGGATACATTTTTCCATGTTGAGGGTAGCTTCCCCAGTGTGGAAAATCAAGGGGAAAATTATTTCATATTCCTAAACATTTCAGAATGACATTAAATGACCTTTCATGCATTCTAGAACCCTATTGACATCATTTGGAACTTCAAAATTTAAGAAATTGATGTTAGAAGGTTAAAAATTCATTTCCCCTTATTTTCCATGTTGAGATTTCTATCCCTAGCATGGAAGAAAGGGGAAAAGCCAAAATACCAGTTAGGAATGCCCAAAATTGCTAAATTTTGACTTGGATCCATAGCCCTTAACCTTGGCAACTTCATAAGGTAACATGCATGGCCAAGTGTGACCTAAGTTAGTATAGATATTATATTCTGACTTCTTCCATGTTGGAGTAACTTCCCTAGTGTGGAAATAAAGGGGAAAAGTTACTTTTCCTCTTTTGAAGATAAGATGACACTCCTAGAAGTTAAAGATCTTTGTCACAGAAGCCTAGGGCCTCATAGCCTTGAGATTTTTCTTGTTTGATCTTATTTCAACCTTCTAAATATTTCCCCCATTCTTCCATGCTAGAGTAACTCTCCCATCATGAAAATAGGGAGGAAGACCTTAAGTACCCTTAAACAACCTTGAAATGTGTCCAAAATTAGCTAGAAACTTGTAGAATCAAAGTCTATAGCTCTGGGGGCCTAAAAACCTAGTCAAAGTGCCCAAAAATCACTCTAAATGTATCAAATATGTATCCCCCTATTTTTCCATGTTGAGGATATTATGCCCAGTGTGGAAGAAGGGGGGGAAGCCATTTCAACATCTATTAACCCCCAAAATGATCTCAAATTGCCTCAAAACAAAGCCAAGAGATGCACAAGTTCCAGATCTAGAATCTAGCCATGTATTTAACCATTTTAATCTTATTTTTACTTTTATTTTGGCTTTCCATGCTAAATCCCCTCTTTTCCATAATGGTTGACATGGAAACAAGGGGCGAAGGCTTTAGAGCCTATTTTTGGCTTGTATAGACCTCTAGGGAGCCCAATTTTGATGGATTTGACCTTGCATTGCCTTGGGAAGGTCCTGGGACCTCAATTTTGGACCTCTAAGCATTCCAAAACCTATTTTCTTTAGTATCCATACTAAAGGTCACTATTTCCACGCTGAGCCCAGCATGGAAGCCTCAAAACACTTGATTTTTAGGTCTAGATAGCCTAAAAACAACATTGATTGATGCCTAAACTCACCTAATAGCCTTTTAGCCTCAAAACATGTCTTTATAAGTCCTAAAATTGGCAAAACCTAGCCATTTTTCAACCTATATTAGCCAAATTTTATCATATATAGCCTATTTTACTTGATTTTTGCATTATTACTTAATGTTTTGGCTTGTTTTTGGACTTATGTTACCTTGTTAACCTTCTATGGCCATTATATAGCTTTATATGTCATTATTTATCTTATTATAACTCTATTTACCTTTTTTTATCCTTTAAATGGTATTGAATAGTGGGGTTTAACCTTTTGTGACCATTGGTTGACACCATATGACCATGGCCCGCTACAGCCTTAAACTGACATCATAGTCCACGAAGACTATAAACTAGCACCATGGCTTGCTAAGGCTTAAAAATAGCAAAATTTTGGCCTTTATTAACCATTTTTAGCCTTATACTTCCCCTTTTTTAACCTTTATGTGATCTTTTCTTCCCTCTATTGCACTTTTCTGAATTGACCTTATGTCATTGATGACCTTGGATGGCCTTGATTGCATTAGATTTACATATGTTTTGTGGCATTTTAACATAATTTATTTATGTTTACGTAGGTGCCACTTAGTATTCTTTCGGTTGATATGTAGGATCAAAGTATGAGTACCTGGGAGCAAAGCAGTTTGCCTTTGGTTCTACATGGATCTCATGGTGATATTAAAGAGTGTATCAACCCTGATTTCCTAGATCTTGAGCTTGAAAGTCTTGTAGACAACATAGCGTCAATAGAGAAACCTCTAGAATGGCTTGAAAACCTAGTCAAAACCCTTGACATAGAAATAGGAGACATAACCGAAGATCCTCTAGTTGAGGTTCATGTCACAACACATAGTGGTAAGGAGAAAACCCTTAAACTAAGTTCCTCACTAGAGCCTCATTATATCCAAGATATTGCCAAGACCTTACAAAACAACATTAAGGCATTTGCCTAGTCATATGACAATATGCTAGGATTAGACCCACATCTAGTCCAACACAACATCATATTGAACCCTAGCATTAGACTAAGTAAGCAAAAAGTGCACAAGATTAAACCTAATGTGGCCTTGGTAGTTCACAATGAAATCTCAAAGCTCTACTAAGCAGGTTTCATTAAGGCTATTGATTACATAGAATGAATGTCCAACATAGTGGTAGTCCCTATGAAAAATGGGAGTATCCTTATTTGCATTGATTTTTGAGACCTAAATAAAACAACCATCAAGGATGACTTCCCTTTGCCTAGTATTAATCAACTTATTGATACTACATCCATACATGTCTCATTGTCCTTTATGGATGGATTCTTGGAATATAACCAAATTAGGATCAACCCAGAGCACCAACTTAGCATGACCTTTATGACCCCATGGGGTACATTTGGTTATGCCATGATGCCCTTTGGCCTTCAGAACACTAGAGCGACATACGAGAGAGTCATGACCTATATCTTTAGTGATTACATGTTAGGTTTACTTAATGATTATGTAGATGAAATAGCCATGAATTCTAAGATAGCCAATGACCATGCCAATGACCTAGATCTTGTGCTTAAATAATGCCTCAAATATGAGCTTATGCTTAATCCTAAGAAGTGTGTCTTCAGTGTCAAGATTGATAAGATGCTTGGCTTTGTAGTCTTTGAGGTAGGGATATGCATATATCCTGATAAGGTTAAGGTCATATCCAAATTGGTAGCACTTATCAATCTTAAAGAGCTTTGGTAATTACAAGGTAGATTATAGTTTATCCATAGTTTTATCATTAGGCTTATGGATAAGTTACATCCTATGCAACACTTGCTTAAGAAAGGAGTTTACTATAAGTGGATGGCTCAATGCAAAGATGCCTTTGAAAACCTTAAGTAAGAATTAACACAACTACCAAAAGTCTATTCTCCACAAGAAGGTAAACCATTTTACATTTATCTCACCATCTTTGGTACATCCATTACCTCTCTACTTTGTTAGAAACGTGATGACAAGGCAGAAATGCTTGTATACTACCTTAGCCATGTGTTAGTTGCCCATGAGATCGGATACACTAAGTTGGAGAAGTATTGTCTAGCACTAGTCTTCTCCTTGAGGAAATGAAGACATTACCTCTTCATAAGCCAAGTCAACGTAATTTGCAAGGACAACATGGTCAAAGCCATAATGACCAACATCTACAAAAGTAGCTATATACCCTAATGGAAAGCCATAACTGCAAAATTTAACCTCCATTACACATCTCAATCCTCAACATAAGGTCAGGCTATAGTTGCACAACTCAAGATTTACTTGTTGATGACCAAGTAGCCATAGACCCTAAGTTCCCTGATGAACACATTAACACACTTAGCCAAATGCCCAAGGGTTATGGGGTAGTCATGAACTTCAACAGAGCTTCAACCACACATGGGGCTAGTGCTACTACTATCATAACAATCCCATATAGTGAAATCCAATCCTTTTCTTATTATTTTGAATTCCCATGTACTAACAACATCACAGAATATGAGGATTTGATTAGAGGAATAATGGTAGCTCACAGCCTAGGAATTAGACTTCTAGCCATCAAAGGCGATTTAAAACTCATGGTCAACTAAGTAACCAAAGTCTATGCATGTAAAGCTAAGTATTTACAACCTTACTATGACCTAAGGAAGTAATTTTTACAACAATTCATAGATGTTGATATCCAACACATACCTTGAAATGAAAACACCATAGTTGAAGCAATTGCAACATTAGCCCTTAGTGTCATGTTAGATGTGTTTAGTAAGTTTTCCACCTTAACTATGGATTGTGCTACTCCCATCACACAGAACTCTAAGTATACCTTTGTGGCCTTTGTTCATACTTCTCCTTCCCAAGGAGTGGTATGACAATTTCAAATTTTACTTTATGCATGGTGAATCCTCACAAGGCTTGACTACTTCTCTGAAGGACACCATACACAATCAATCAAAGTAGTATGTCATTGTAGGTGATAACACATTATGTAGATGATCCTATGATGGCATACTCCTAAAGTGCTTAGGTAAAATTGAAGCTAGAATAGTCCTAGCGGAGGTCCATAAGGGTGCTTGTGGAGGACATATAGGACCTAGAGCCATGGTTGCAAAGATTAGATGGTTAGGCTACTATTAGCCCCATATGGAAAATTATTGCTTGCAAAAGGTTAAGCAATGTGACATATGCCAACAAAATAACAACCTAATACATGTATCACCAACTAAGTTACATACAACTTAAATAACATTGCCATGACATGTGAGGCAAAATTTCATTGTAAATGTGAAAATTGTAACCACAATGGGAAATTTCACATACTTTATATTTTTAGGGTGAAAAATGCCTCATAAGTGGTTAAAGCCCCATTCTATAAGTGAAAAATGTCACTTAGTGTTTATGTTTGGGTGGGGGGTGTTAAAAATGCCTTTTGGAATGCCAAGGAAATTTAATGGGTTTTATGGGGGGTATGCATTTTTCTATGGTGTAAACACATGTAGGGGATAGATCTCACCTACCCCCAACGAGGAAGGGTGGGGGGTTTGGAAACTTTTCCCCCTTCAACATGAAGACCAAAAGCACAACTTGGAAACTTTTCCCCCTAGCTTGGAAGTTTTTTCCCACTAACCTAGAAAATTTTCTTCTATCTTGGAAAGTTTTCCCCTAGCTTGGAAAGTCCCCCCCTAGCATGGAAAATTTAGTCCCCTAGTGTAGAAGCCACAAGAAGTAAAATTCATCAATTCATGCACTTCAATAAGCATGATGGAGAGCTCAACATGGAAGATTCATCTCTAGCATGAAAGGTGTGCCTTGGTTACTATTTATAGTAAAAAAATGGCCATAGGGGAAAGCACTTACTATGTATAGTAACCCTCCAAGTTTGGGCATCCATCTCACCTAAATTTATAACAAATTTGTAGCCTAATTTTAGCAAAATTTGCAACTGATTCAAAGCCAATTTGTATCCAAATGATAGCCAATTTGCAGCTCCATTCATGGCACAAAGATCCTATAAAAGCCAGCCTCCAACACCATTTATAGGTTTAGCAATTTTGGGGACAAAGTTCAGTAATTTTGGGATAAAGTTAAACAATTTTGGTTTTGGAATTTTTGAGCAAGTCAAGAATTTTTTGTTCAAGCAATTTACATACACATAATTTGACACTTAGGGCATTTTCAAGCATTCAAGACCTGTTTCAAGTTCCCATACTTACATTCTCTTGAACCCAACGTGGAAGGATTGAAGCCTTAAGATTTAGTGGATTTTTGGTGTTAATACTCAAACCCAACATGGAGAAACTTGGCATCCAAATATTCCACCTTTCTCATCCCTATTAGTTATCCAATTGGTAGATCCAAGGTTGTAGTTGTAAAGGAAGGTTTGATAACATCAAGAGTGGCTTAGCACTTGGATCATGGAGCAGATCCCCTTGGATTTAATAGCCTTTGAACTCTTGCTCAAGTGGACCCCCTTTTTGCTTATCCAGAGACCATTTGTACACATTTCTCTAACTTATTCTTTATTCTTTTCTCAATAAATTTTTGAGTTTTTTATTCAAAAATAAATTTATTATTTGTGCATTATTTGTATCTATTCATATTTCCACATTTTGCATCTCATAAGTCCCTAGTTGATCTACCAGATCAGCCATGGTACCTTGAATCCCATTTTTATCATGGAAGCCCTAGGTATTCAGGGTTGGGGAACTGCTTGCACCAAGGATCCTTAGTTTTCATTCCAGTAATCAAGGGTTTTGGTCGCAACAACACTAGGCTTAGAGTGGCCTTCAATTGCCCTTTCATTGTTGCATGTGCTACTGCCTAGTATGTGCTCCCTAACGTATGCACCCTTTGCCACCCCAATATGCACTCCCTAGCTCATCAGTAGTCACCAACTACACATGTTGGGGCTATCATCCATGTTGGCCAATAAAATTCCTAGTCTAGTGTAGGACCACTCATGCCAATGGTTCATAGACATGTTTTATAGCCTGCTTGCTGACGTGTGTGGATTCATCTTCAACATGTGTGTTGCCATGGTAGAGGAGTCATTAGAGGTACTATAGTAGTATAGGTTGACAACAAAGCCAAGGAGTATAATGTCATGGGACCTCTCATCTAATCGTCACTATTTGAATTTGTTGATGTGACCAACTCTGAGTGTGTGACATGACTGGAGTGGTAACCACTAGATGGTTTTAAGAAGCAAAGTAGGGAAAGAGGCATGGGCATGATGGTGACGTTGTGGGCTTTGTAGGTGTAGATTCTATGACATGTAATGACATTTGTTCCTAATCCCCATGCATAGCTTTGAGCTCACCACTCATCATGATGCTACTATTACATGCCATGTCTACCCCTTTGCTTGCCTACACTACCATAGCTCATCCATATTCCATTGAGCCATAGTTGTTCACTCTCCCCCTGTCCACCCATGTTGGGGCCATGCTGGCCAACATGACCTAGGAGGATGACCATTAAGAAAAAACCTCCTCAACCACATTAGAGCAACACTACCCAACATGGCTTTGGGGGNGATGGGGGTGGGGGGTGGTGGCAGGGGGTGCGGTGGCAGGGGGGGTTATAACCTTACCCCCCTCATCCATGCTGGTTAGCGTGGATCCAACATGGATGAGATTGATCCTAAACAACACCACACTACTTCACCTTGATGCTACCCCCCACATGCACACCACTATACCGTCATCCTCCTTACCATGTTTGCCTACCTCACCCTCAACCTATCACACTTATGTCATGCTAGTTAGTCTCGTGTCACATGCATGCTTGCCTAGGCTATGCAAGCCTTGGGAAGGCTACATAGGCCTATCAGATATCACCTAGGCCACACATGCACCATGCACATCCTTTGAAAAACCACAATTACACTATAAAGGATATGTCCTTTACTACATTTACAACAATGCCTTGCGACTTTCTTGCTGAAAATTTCTATTTAAAATAATAATGAATAGAAAATTTCCTACTTAGCACTTCACTTGAATTGTCCTAAAAAATGTGCATTGTCATATTCCTTAGATCATTAATGAAAAATTATTATTTTCCTTGTAATCAAGTGTCCCACATACAAGTGCTCTATTCCATCCTACATGCAAAAGCTTCTTTAGACTTAAGCAAAAAATACCAACTACTTTTCCCCTAAATCCTTTAAAAAAAATTATAGGTAAGAGATACAACATCTCTATTATGAGAACAAGAAGGAAATGTGAATTCCATTATTGAAAAAGTTATTTAAACTCCAGTTAATGTTTCATAGATAATCAGGAAGTTAACACAGTGCCCTACAGGGATATGCTATTGGTATTGTCCCTCATATCATGAATTCATTGACATTTTTTATTATTCATTATGTGACCCAATATCCTACCTATGATATCAAATTTTTTGTTTATTTTAAAATAAGTATTAAATTGAACACTATTTTACCTTGTTCCACCTAGGTCAGCATAGTTTATTCTATTTTTAACTTTGTTTCAGCCTAATACAACCTCATTTTACTTTCTTCTACCAAATTATACTTCACCTTTATTTTTCTATAACCAAATTTACTTTGTTTAACAAGTCTCACCTTGCTTTTTCTTTGTGGTAACCTTTCCCAACTGAATAGGCTTCCCTAACATGATCCTCCAAGGCCTTAAATTGGCAACATGGCCTGCTAAGGCCATAAACTAGCAAAATGTGACTTTGATTGACTATGTTGAATAAGATGTAGCCTACTTTCCCTTGTTTGGCCCTATTCTCCACTATGAAATAACCTTACTTGATCTTATTTTACATTATTATCTATCATTGTCATGTCATTCAATGATATTTCACCTCATTTTCATCATTTTTGCATCATTTGACCTTGTTTGACCACATTTTTTCAACATTCAACATTAGCATAGCCTTATTTGGTCTTATTTAACATCATTTTATGTGGTTTTGATCACAATTTGACCTTCATTGGGCTTTGTTTCACATCATTCCACATCATTTAGCCTTTTCTTTAGAACATTTACTCTAATTTATCTCCTAAAATATTTGTTAACCACATCTCACCTTTTTTGATCTAGTATGTTTTGACTCATATAAGCTTCATTATTAATGTATTTTTTACATTATTTAACAATTTTATTACATAGGTGCCACTTGATATGCTTATGTTTTCATGTAGGAATGGGCTAGAAAGATGAGAAAGCAAACTTAACTAGTTTTAAAGCCTTAGTAAATCCCTCTCATGATGTTGTTAGATCAAATTGACCTTATGTACCCAATATTTAAGCCTAAAATCATTCTAATATATAGTCATAAACATCCTAAAATAGACTAATGACCATTCACCTTGAAGCCAGAAACATCATGGAGGGTCCCTTAGTCAAAATTCCCATCTAGACCATTATGGTGAGGAGAAAATACATGAAACCAAGTTCCTCACTAATGCTTAAGCCTACTCAAGATCACATAAAATGCTAGCAATGCAACATTAAAGCCATCACATAGCCTTGATTATTTCTAACACTCACATGTTTGCTTGTAGTGTTGTTTATCATTATTGATAGGTTGCAACAATTGACTGATGTTGATGACTTTAATGATCTCCAACAAGTAAGCTTGCATACTCTATCTCTCTTTCTTTGCTTGGTACAATGAAAAAATTGTAGAATGATGTAAATTTGATGCACTTTGCACATATTTCCCTATGCTATAAAAATTGTGACCTATGATGGCCTGGTTTGCTGGTTGTCTCATGTAGCCTTATGCATCATATTGTAACAACATGATTTATTTGGTTGGTTTTCTTGTTTTCTTGGGGTTGTAATTGTTGGATGATGTCTAAAGTCATCACAAAGATGTAAATCATTACATCAGAAAGTTACGATGTGACCTCAATTCACATGATTCAATGTGTTTGCCCTATTGTATGAAGGGTGTTTGTTCACTTCATTCCCATTACCACTTCTTGAGCCCAGTCCCGTAGCCTAAACATAACCTTCCTTACCCTAAACAATAATGATGACCAATTTTTGACACTCATGAATTGTGGCCATATGACATCCCTTCATCATGCTCAACCCACAAGTACATTGAATGCAATACATCTCATTCAATGGGAAAGCCATTAAGTCCATTGGGTATAACACCCCACAAAAAAATGGTTGTAGGGGGGTGGGGGGGGGGGGGGGGGGGGTTGTGTGTGGGCATGGAGACAAACTACCAAGAAGCTAAATGGTCTATGAAGACTAAAAGCCCAAATAGATGGCTCTAAACATGCAAAGGGAGGAGCTTAGTGGCTAAGGAAACCTTGGAGCAAGGTGATGGTTCCTCAAATGCATCTACTAAGTGAACCACACTTTAAAACATGAAGTAAATCACTATTTGACCAAAATGTTCATGTCACACTGTACGCATGATGTCAGCCTATGGAACCCATTATTAACCCATGTGACCACTCCCTCATGATCAAATATAGTTTTAATCTGTATCATCTTATCATAACACTTCATCCAATCATCACAAGCACTCTTTAGCATGGTTCAACATGACTGAATCAACAATAGAGAGGGGACGTTGGTGATAGACTTGCAGTGGTGTTTTGTATCCTTTGTCAATGCCTCTTAGGTTAATCCTTAAGAAATCAACAAAGAGGGGTCAATGAAACACCACCAAAAATGCATGTTTCAACCTTTGGAGCCTTCAGCCCATGAAACCCAAAGCAAAACTTTATTGTAAATGTAAAGATTACAATCCAAGAGATGAAATTTCACATACTTTAGCTTATGGAGCTAAAAATTTCCTCATTAGTGGTCAAAGCCTCAATCTGAAAGTGAAAAAAGCCACATCATGCCTATATTTGGGCTTTGGGGAGGGTTAACAATGTCTTTTGGGATGCCAAAGTTGGCATTTTGATGCGTTTTATAAGGGGTATAACATTATCCACACTAGAGATACTTGTTGAGGGGTATAACCCACCTACACCTAATGTTGGGGGATGTGACATCACCCATGCCTAGCATGGGGGATATAACTTTGCATCTCCCTCCCTGCCCCCATGCCCCCCACCTGCCCCCCTCCCCAAGCTTTGCTACTTCATCCTCTAGTGCTGTAGCTTCCCCTTAGTGTTGCTTCAATGAGGGTCCAACCGAGCTCTAGTGAGGATCTAGCCATACTCTAGCTAGCGTCCAACATTGCTCTAGCATGGGTGTTGTATCCCTAGTATGGGTGCCATACCCCCAGCATTGCACCTCTTTCCAGCATTGTTCTAGCATGGGTCTAGTGTGGGCATCATATCCCTAGTGAGGGTAAAATTCTCATTTACTATTTTTAGTAAATAGAATATCCATGGGGGCTAACACTTATCATACATAGTGACCCCTTTAGATTTGAATGCCCACCATAGTTTCTTGTAGCCAAAATTTTATCATCAATCAAGCAGAATTTGCAACAACTATCAAGTATAATTTGCAGCAACAATCAAGCAGAATTTGGAGTAGCAATTAAGCAAAATTTGTAGTAAAATTCCTAGCCAAAATACCTATAAAATCCAAGCACCAAGACCATGATAGAATTCCAAAATTTTGCATTTTTCATGTATTTTTGCATTCAAGAGCTTTGAGCACACATAGAGCTTCTTGAATCCCCCATCATGGAACCCATTGTTACCCCTATTATTCCCCCTTGATATTTGTGAGATTTTGGCATCACTGATGAGCACTTGGGTAGGAAAAATCTTAGCATTTCTCAATTTTATAATCCAAATCCCTCACACCTCTCATCCCCCTACATCAACTATGTTGTAGTTTTGGTGTAAGAGCAGTAAAGGTTCGAAAGCATTGGGAGTGATAGAACCTCCAGATCATGGAGTTGATTGTAGTGGTTTCAACAAAATTTAAACCTTTGCTGAAGTGAACCCCTCTTCTACCATAAGCCATCTTGTATATATTCCTATACCTTTATTTTTGCTAAAATAAAGTTTATAGTTCCATTTGTATGCAATTTTTATTCATTTGTTTCATTTTGGCATACTTTATCCTCCAGATCTTTATTTTGCATTTTCATTTTTGTTATCTTATTTTTTCCTCCTTTAAGTCCCTAGGTAATCTATCAGATTGTCTAGGGTACCTTGGATCCTATTTTTAATAGAGGCCCTTGGGATTTGGGATCAAAGTTATTTCACTAGAATTTTTAGTTTCTCCAATAATCGAGATTTTTCAGTCATTACATAGATAAAGATTAATAATTGTATTGTTCAATTCATATAATTTTTCTATAGACTATTTAATATTAATAAATAAAAATTATTATTATTAATTTTACCATCTTATTTTATTTAAATATCTTAGTAAATGAGCATAAGTTTCAACATTTCATTACATCTTCTATCTTCTAGTCATTTTAGGATGCTCTTAGGAATAAATAGGAAAGATCTAGCTTGAAGAACACTTAGGAGATGATCTATAAGGACCATATTTCTCTCCTTCCAATTATTGAAGATTCCACATGATGCTAATTTGGATGTCATTATACAATAGTCCCCTAACTCAAGATCAAAGCTCACCTAGATAAAAGGGATAAGAAAAAGTTTTTTGTTTTAATTTAAAATGCTTGAGAATAAAACTAGTTGTCATAACTACTTTTTCTTCATGATAAGGGCTCTTCCAGTAGTACCTTCCAAATTGGTTAAGACACTCTTTCTAGGATAAAGATTATGAAGATATTATGTAATCTATTTCTTCTTCTTTTATTCGCCTATTTTATTTGATTTTCTTGTTCATCTTTTGCATGAAGGACTTTGTTTGTTACTATCCTACTTAGAACTCTTTTCTTAGCCTAATCACACATGGAATAAATTTTCATCCTACATGAGCTTGTTATTTTTAATTTATTCCTTTCCATTATGATTCTTTTTGTATTGGGTTGAGGCATTATCTCCATTCCTAAAGTGCTATTTCCAATAGCACCTCCTTTTTGTAATTCTTGCTTACATTTTCAAGATCTAATATCAACTAAAAATTTCTTAAAAAATGACACTTTATATAAGTAAATGTTTTAGCATGCTTATGTATCATGTTTGTTAAACAAACATTTAGTTCATTAAGTACACTTTTTAGGGTTTCTTAGGTTAATTATGATAGAAAAACTAGTAATTTGATAAAAGCCATCTTGGTGTTAATTAAGAAAAAATCATTTCAATTATCCATTATGAGATCTTTAAATTTTTTTCTTTCTTTCTTTTAGTAATTTTCACTTTATGTATAAGAAATAAAGTTTTTCTATGTGTTAAAAATTTTTAATTAGAATTAATGAAACACATTTAATGCAGATTATCAGTTTTGTATTTACCCCACCTTTGTTTGTACCTTAGTTAATACATAGAATAATGAGAGTTCATATACATTCCTTCATTTTTAGTGTTTATTTTGAAACATTAATGAAGCTATCATTCTTTTACTTCTTAACTTTTAGATTTGTGAATACTATTTTTTTAATTTTTTAGTTTAAAATGGATGAAATTAAAATGTGTTTTATTTATTTTTAAAATTGGTGCATTTTCTCAATCTTTTACTTGATCTTTAAATCTAATGCAATAATGACAATGACAACATTCAATTGTAAGTTGTAACTCTTGACTCAGGATTATGAGAAAATGCATTAGCCAAAAGTTTGAAAAGCTTTATAAATTATTTTTTTGTGGGTATTAATTTCTAGAACCTTTTAATGTCCCAAAAATGCAAAGCTTACATGAGGTAAGTTTTGTAATGTCTATGTACTAGATGAATTTTTATGTAGTGGTCATGTCAAACTCTAGTTGAGCTATCCCAAGTTCCATGATTGAAAATGTAGCACATTGGAGCTCAATGTAGAAACCTTAAAATAACATCTTTTCAGGCTATTTAGGTATAATTTTTTCCCAACCTTTTAAATTAAAGTTAAGTATGAATTTTTAATTTTGATTAACAACCATGAAGCATCATAATTTTTAAATGTAAAACTACATTGTTTTTGAACTCAAAAAACGTTCCATAAATCATGCATCCAAGAAACACAATGAATAGACATGATATTAATCTTGCATCCAAAAACATCATGAGAAACCTAACACTTTTGATCTTCTTTTTTATCATTTTTCTTCATATTCATATTTAGATTCCATTGGACACTTGGAAAGAACTAACAGATATAGGAGTTTCTTGGCTAATATAATTATTTAACAAAATTTTGAAGAATGGATAAGTGCCCAATAGTTGAAGAAAAGCATTTTTGTTCTTATTTATAAAAATAAAGAGAAGTATATAATTATTCAAATTATAGAGGAATTAAGCTAATGAGCTATATTATGAAGCTTTGGAAGAGAGTCATAAAGTAGTATCTTAGATTCAAATCAATAGTATTAGAAAATCAATTTGGATTTATGCCAAGGAGGTCTACTATAGAGCCTATTTTCTTGATATGATAATTGATAGAGAAATTCAAAAAAAATCTACATATGATCTTCATTAACTTGGAGAAAGCATATAATGGAGTATTTATAGATATTATTTGGTGGGCCTTGTAGAAGAAAAGCATCCTAGATAAATATATTGAAGTGATTCAACAATTTGTATGAAGGAGCTACTATTAAAATTAAAATAGCTTGTGGAACAACATCTAATTTTCTAGTCACAATAGATCTACATCAAATATTTGCATTTGACCCATACTTATTTGCCATTATTATTAATAAATTAACAAATGAAATATGAAATTCTTTGGTGTATGCTATTTGTAGATGATTTGAGATGACAAGGGGTTTGACAATGAGAGTTTTAGTAAGGAGGATTTCTACCCTAAGGGTTTTGACATTGATTTAATCTTAGATAATAACAAGAAAGATAGTTTGACATAGTCTAAATTGACTGATATTTTATGAGATAAGATTTATTATTGAAGATATTAAGTTATTTACCAAAGGAATTAAAAAATCTTATCATGGAATTATTGTGTAGGGACACTTCTTTCAAACCCTTTTTCATCCCTACAAGTGGTTGATGGATGACATTAGAAAGCTAGAATGACATCTTGGTGATTTGGGAGACATCTAGACTGAGAGCTAGAATGTCACAAGAGATGTCTTGTCTATAGTGGAGACATTTTGTTTTGGCCAAAGACATCTATGGAGAGATGTCTATCTATAGGAGGAGATTTCTCATACTCAGAGGGGACATCTCACATAGATAATAGATGTCTTTTCTGAGAGTTAGAGTTAATGGAAAGATGACTTGCCAAGCTTGCAGACATCTTGTACAACTAAGAAAAGTTTTAGGTTGCCAATTCCAAGTTGGAAAATAGCTAGGAATGATGAGAACAAGTTGGAAATAGTTAAGAATCTTAAAGTTGGTTATGGTAAAGATTTCCCTATGGTTGTTATCTTGTAACTAATAAATATTATTTTGTGTTTCATGTTTTTGTGACATGAAGTTTGGCTTGAGAGTTGGAAGAGAAATTCCATGATAGTTTGTGCATTTTTGTGATTAATTATATATGGTTTAATCATTATGACCCTAGTGTATGTGTTGAATGTTAGTCTTGTGTATGTAGGAGAGATCTGGTTTGATTGCGCCTTGCATTAAGGTTAATTATTATGTGATTGTAGAGCCTCATGCTCTATAGTATCATTGTGTGTGTGTTATTATTTGTGGATTGTGGAACCATTGTAATTGTAATATTCTTTTGAATTAATTGAAGATAGCTAGTTTTCTTATTTTCTAGTAATTAAATTATCTTAATAAATTTTGGATTCAATTTAATTTTAAAGGATTATAGAAAAATGGAGTGATCTTGCTTTAGTGTTATTGATATTGAAGTGTTAGATTGATTGTTGTTCAGAAATTAGTTGTGATTTTTTGTATCTATTTTAGATTACTCACAAGAAGAAATAGGTTAAAGCCCTAAACAGAGACATGGAGAGCATTAAATCTTTCTTTTAGTTGATGGTTAAATGAGTGGACAAGATCATTTCCTAGGTAGATAAAAATGTAGGTCCCAACCATATTTAGACTCATGGTGATAATGAGCATTCTCATTTGAATGATGATGAAAAAGTTTGCTAGGCCATTGTAGGGGAAGTAGATGAGGAGTAAGAACATTGTAGCTATGGGAGCCTAGGAACCCATTAGCCTAGGATTGTAGTGAAGGAAATCTAAATCCTCGTGTTGAAACTTCAAGAACATAATCTCATATATCTACTTCTTTTCATGGCAAGCCTAATGATGAAAATGAAGCAAATTTTCTAGAGCATTCAAAAATGTTGCAAAAATTTTGTATGTAGAGGTAAATTATTTTAACAATGTAGATGGCACCAATGCTTTTGTAAGTTAATTGAAGGTAGTTAATAATCATTTTGAATTAGAAGAGGTACCAAATCAATTAAGGGTACCATTTGTTAAATCTAGATTAGAAGGTATCACTTAAACTTGATGGGAAAAATAATTCTAAAATCATTTAAGGTAAAATGGATGATCTATTAGGATTTGAAACTTAATGAAATATAGGTTGAGATAAAAATTTGAAAAGTATTTGTAGAGACAAGAGATAATTATGAAGCTAAAATTTCTTAGGCAAGGTGACAAAGATGTTAAAGACTTCTACATCAAAATTTGTGAAATATTCCATAAAGCTAAGGTAAATTGGGAGGAATATGAATAATATTTAATCTCTTTTTAAGATCTCAAAATGACATATCAGTAGTGGTTGTCATTCTATGAGCCACAAAATCTTGATGAGGCTTATGATTTGACACTTAAGACTGAAAAGAAACTCAATGGATTTGGGAGTAGAGGAAAACAAACCTCAAAGGTGAAGGACAAGGAATCCAAATTAGACAAGGGATCTAAGTCAAAATTTGTAGACAAGGATGGTAGCCATGACAAGAAGCAAGAGAAAGATGATGAGAAGGATAAAGCCGATAATAATCAAGGAAAGAATGGTAAATATCAAGGTAGCAACTCATCCAAGATTCAATGCTTCAAATATAAAAAATGGGGATACAAGCAATGAAAATGTTCACTTCACAAGGCAACCAAAGGTAAGGATGTACAAACAATGGAAGCAAAGGAGATAACAAACTACTTTCTACAGAGAGGTAATTCTAATTCTTTAAAAATTAAGAAAGTTTCTGGATTAAATTCTTGTGTGTTTATGGGAAATGTGAATAGAGGAGAACATCTATCAAGAAAATTATTATTTCAAATTGGGGCTATATGTTTTCTTAGTAGGATATGGATTTATAGTTTAATTGATGGTGGAGCCCAAGAAAATGTTATTTATTATAGGGTAGTTGCTAGATGAGGATTAGTGACAAATACTCATCCTAGATCCTTCAAGGCACATTGGTTATCAGAATTCTCTCAAGAGATAAGAGAGTACTATGTCTTGCATTTTAAAATTGGAAGTTATCATGATGTTGTAAAATATGTTGTACTATCAATTCATTGTGCTAGTGTAACTCTTGGAAGACCTTGGAATTTTGATAATTATGCTTAATTTGATGGACCAAGAAATGTATTGAGTGTAGAAGACCTAATAACATCCGTGAATTTATTCCTATGAAAGCTGAATAAATAACATCCCTAAACTTAATGATTCGTTAATTCTTCTAAGAGAGAGTAAATATATCAATGAACATGATGAAGTTGATTTTGATCTTGTGGTTGTATTAAATGTTGCTTCTAACCATGATGTTGTGTAGGAAGAAATTTTAATATGTGTGCTAGGCCTAAAGGATCAATTTTCCAAGATGCTCAAGGAAAAATTGGATGGATTGCCACTAATGATGAATGTTTAGTATAAAATTGATTTCATTCCTAGTGCTACCATTTCAAATAAGAGGGAATATTGAATGACACCAAATGACTAGGCTAAATTACAAAGGCAAGTAGTGGAGTTACTTTAAAATATCTTTATAAGAGAATTTATTTCATCGTATGCAATTCTAGTTGTGCTTGTGTCAAAGAAGAATAGTGATGAATGGGAATGTGCATTGATTTAAGGGAAGTAAATAGGATCACAATGAGGTATAGGTTTCCTATTCCAAGGATGGATGATATTCTTAATGTCCTTATCAATGTAGATTTTTTTAGCAAAATTGATTTGAAGAGTGGATACCATCAAATTTAGATGAATGAAAGAAAACTTTAAAAATACCAAATGGATTATTTGAGTGGTTGGTGATGCAATTTTGGCTCACAAAAATACTTGCTACATTTATGAGGTTGATGCATGATGTACTAAAGGATTGGATTAGTAAGTGTTATATTGTCTTCTTTGATGGTAGTTTGGTATATAGCTCTAATGATAAGGAGCACTTGGACCACTTGAGAAGAGTGTGTCTTAAGTTGGAGGAGGTACATTTGGTGATCACTGTGAGGAAAAGTCATTTCTTCAAGAGGAAAACCACATATTTAGGAGATGTGATTTTTAAAAATCAAATTTAAATGAAAGTTACCAAGGTAAGGACTATTAGAGATTGGCCAATGCCTAAAAATGTTAAGAAGGTAAGATCATTTCTTGGGTTAGCAATTTTTTCCAAAAGGTTTTAGTGGTATTTCTTGGTATATATTTGCTTTGCTAAAGAAGAATCAAGATTTCAAGTGAGATGCTGAAACCTAAAGAAGCTTAAACTTGTTGAAGAAAAAAAAAATCGCTAGTGAATTGCTACTTGTAATACTAAATTTCCATAAGCTTTTTAAGGTAAAGATGGATGTAAGTGAACTTGGGATTGAAGGGGTGCTTTCATAAGAAGGTTGAACTTTGCTTTATTTTTAAAAAATTTAAATGAGTTAAGGAAGAAATATAACATGTAGGAAAAGGAATTATATGTTTGATTTAAGCAATTAAGCATTGAAGGAATTATTTGTTTCCCAAGAAGTTCACTTTAATGAATGATTACAGATCACTTAAATTTTTCAAATCCTAAAAGAATTTGAATGCTAGATACAGTAAATGGATGACATAATTATAGGATTTTAACTTTTTTTCTCAAGCACAAGCGTGGAAAAGCCAATGTGGTGGTTAATTCATTGTTTAGGATGCATGTGCTGAATTTCAAAAAGGCTCAGGTGGAAGGTATGAGTGATTTAGTTGATTTGTATGAACATGATTTAGATTTTAGGTAGGTTTAGAGAATCCTCAAGGAATCATTATTGAGAAGGATTGACCAATGGAGGAGCTATCATATTCAAGATGAAGTGATGTTCAAGAATGGGAAAGTATGTATTCCCAATTATGATTTTTAGAAAAATATTTTAGTTGAAAAGCATTATGATAGCATCATAGGACACGTGAAAAGAGATAATACATTGGAAATTGCACTATTTTTAGCCTGGAATGACCTCTAAAGTCTCCAAATTTATAAAGGAGTGTTTGCCATGTTAAAAATTCAAAGGTAAAGAAGTGGATGGAGATTAAATACCTTCACTAAGTCCCAAGGGTTCATGGGAAACTATGTTAATGGAAGTTTTGATTAATATTCCAAAGATTAAAAGAAAAAACAATTCTATCTTTGTGGTAATGGATAGATTCTCCAAAATGACAGATTTCGTTCCATGCAAAAAGGTGACTAATGCATCTCATCTTATAAATTTTTTTTTCTAGCATGTTATGAAGTTACATGGAATTCATTTGAATATTATTAGTGATAAACACTTCACATTTACTAGTCATGTTTAGGAATCCCTTTGGAAACTTTTAGGGACAAAGTTGAATTTTTACAGTGCATATCATACATCATCATGATCAAATAGAAGTGGTTAATAAATCTTTTCTAAATATTTTAAGGTGTTTGTGTGAAGGATAACCTAATAGGTGTGAAAATTTGTTGTCTCATGCTGAATTTTCTTTAAAAATGATTTTCATGTTGTTATTCAAAAAAGCTCATATGAAGTTAATTACAATTTTTATTGAAATATGGTAGATAATATTAAGATTTTTGATGGAGAATATCAATTAAGTGTTGATTTTGTACAAGAGATAAAGGATCTTTATGATTAAATGAAGAAAATATTTAAGAAGAAGGACAAAGAAATAGTCCTTAAGAGGAATGAAAATAAGAGGAAGATCATGTTTTATGTTGGTAATGTTATTTGGGTGCACTTGAAAAAGAAGAGATTGAGAGAAATCAACTTTTAAAAGTTGAAGGCTAAGAATATGAGTTATTTTATGATAATGGCTAGAATTATTAATAATGCTTTTGAAGTTTACTTACCATATAATGTGGATATGTATTTTTTTTAATGTTGTAGATCTTATACATTACCATGGACTAGTAGATGGTGAGATCTTACAAGGCATCATCACTAAGTTGAAGGGAACTATTGACAAGTCCAAAGCTTCAATGGAGAGTAAGGGATTTGTACTCAAAAAGAGAGAAGCTTCCAGTACTCATGGAGTGAGGAGACATGTGCACTTAATCTATTGGGAGGATCACACTACAGATGATTCTATATGGATCCATGAGTTCAAAGTTATTGAGTGGCAGATCCTTTCTACACTTCCTTATTTACTTGAGTTCACTTTTTGAAGGGTGGGAAAGCTAGTATGGGGATATCTTTTCAATTTCCTTTTTCATTATTATAGGTGGTCAATGAAAGTCTTTGATAATTTAAAAAGATGTCTTGATAACTTAAAAAAATTTTATAAAGAGCTGGGATGTCATAGGAGATGTTCCAAGTCTCTAGAAGACATCTTGTCAAAAGTGAATACATATTAATCTAGCCAAAGATGTCTATCCCAGATAGGAGATGTCTATTAATAGAAGGAGCTGTCTCATGCCCAAAGGAGATTTATAGCATGGATAAAAGGAATCTTATATGAGAGCCAGGGTTAATAGGGAGACATCTTACCAAGCTAGTAGTTGTTTCATACAATGAAGGAAAGTTTTGATTTAGAAGTTCCAAGTTAAGAAATAGTTAGGAAAGATGAGAACAAGATTACAAATACTTGAGAATCTCCAATTTAGTCATGGGAAAGATTTTTCTAAGCTTCTTATCATGTAATTAATAAATATTATTTTGTGTTTCATGTTTTTTTGACATGGAAACTAGCATGAAAGTTGGTAGAGATATTGCATGAGTGTATGCATCTCTATGGTATGTGTTTTGGTCGTTATGATTCTTGTGTGTGTGTGTGTGTGTGTGTGTTAGATCTTGGTCCTATTTGTGTAGGAGATATCTACTTTAGTTGTGTCTTATATTAGGATCAATCATTATGTGGTTGTAAATCCTCATACTTTGCAATATCATTGATTATGTGAGTGTTATTGTTTCTGGGTTGTGGAACTATTGTAATTGTAATGGTTTTTTGAATTAATTAAAGATAGATAGTTTTATTATTTTTTAGGAATTAAATTATGTTCATATTTCTAGATTCAATGTGATTTTGAAGCATTAAAGATAAATAGAGTGATCTTATTTCACATCATCATAGAGAAAAGAAAAAACAATCTCTAACTGCAATTACTTTCAAAGAAATTCCAATTATACAATGGGAGAATATGGTTAATAAAATGAAATTGATAGATAAAATCCATAAACAAAATAAATAAATTATTTAACAATTATTAGTCTTTGAAGAGAAGAATAAAGGAAAAAAGGAGAATAATATTACTAAAAACTATAATCAATAGATCTTGTTGAAATTAGTGTAACTTGAAGCCAAGGTGGAGGAAAATAAAATGAATCTAATTTTGAACAAATAGAGATAAATATGGTATTTGAAATCACAAAATTTTTAAATGAGTAAGATGAAAAAGGAACAAAGAAAAAAAAAGTGTAATTTCTAGGTATCCCAAAGACAAGATGAAATGAATAAAATTTTTTTTAAGAAAGTTGAAAAAATTATGGTTGATAAGCATATAACTTCTCCAAACATTGATAATGTTTTTAGGGTGATAAGTGAATGACATGAAAGGTTGTGATATGTAATTGTTAAGTTTTTTAATGTAAAAGATAGAGTACATATTTGGAGATACTGAATTCACTTGAAGTGAGGATGGGAAAAGCATTTAGATAAATGAGGATCTTACTCAAATGAAACTTGCAAAAATAGTTAAAGAATGGAAAAAGTTAAGGTAGCTCATGAATAGGAATTTGTAGCATACCTAAATGCTAGTAATATGGTAGTAGTTATAAATAAGAAGTATTCAAAAAATATTTAGGCCCTTTAATGTATGGATTTCTTAATACAAATGATGGGATTGCAGATAAATTTTTTTCATTCAATAGTATTAGCTTCTTTAATAGCTTTAATGTTTTTTGTTTTGTTGAAACTTGGGAATATGTAATTCTATAGACTTTTTAGTTCCTAGATTTATAGAATTTGTTGTAAGAAATACAAAAGTAGGGCAAAGAAAAAGACCTTCTAGTGGCATTGTAGAATTATCAAGGAAATATCTTTAAAATTGTGTGATTTTAGAAAAAAATTAATGATCATAAATAATATATTTAACTAAAAATATTATGTCAACATCATTATGCTTTCCTTTCCACATGCTATTTTTCCCTTAGAGATGTTACATTGTATGATTTTATAAAGTTTTCTTATGATCATCCTTGTTAGTTCTTAGGTAGAGATATTGTGAAGTTTTAGCAAATGACTAAATATTTATTTATAGAGATTTTAATGGAATCATAGGTTGAAAAAAAAATTATTTAGTGATAACATAACATTTGCAATTTAGAAATTGTAGAAAATTATAGCTGGATACAACATTATATAGATGGGGCTATTAATAAAATGGATCAACAACTATTAGAATAGACAATGTTTTATATTTTCTGATTTGTAATGATCTTGCTAGATTTTATTTATCTCCATTATTTACTTTCATAGGACCTTAAGGTACCTCTTACATTCATTTGCTTTTATGTTCTTATGAAGATATTGATTTTATTGAGTTAAAAGTTAATGGATATTTAGTGAAGTCTTACCATCATCATGTAGGGTTTTTGTTGTATATTCAAATTGTTTCTTAGAAAATAAAAATTAAGAATAGAAAATATTTTTAGTATAGGTTCACCATAGAAGTCAATGAAAAATATATGAATGAAACACAATAAATTAACTCTTAAAAGATAGCATACAGATCTCGAACAAATATTTTTTACAACAATTAAGCAAGTAAAGCATTCATAATAACAAGATTCTCAAAAGACTTGTTTTGATGAGGACTACATGAAAGCTAGGCACAATATTAAGCATACAAATAAGAGTCATAACAAAGTTTAGTTAAGACATGAAAATGTTTGATTAGAACCAAGAAAAGGAAATTTATCAAGGATCAAAAGGAATATTTTTCTTATACCATTAAAAAGGAACATAGATAGTTTTGACAATGCTTTCATTATAAAGCCTTAATAAGGATTTCACTAGTTTTTGCCAATGGGAATTATCATACAAAACATAGTGCACTATAAGCTTTGAAGATGTTGTTGAATGTATTTTCAAGAACACTCATTGTGTTCAATAATATAAAAGAGTTTATAATACATATGATACTAAGAAAAGCTCATGTTGCCATGATGAAAAATAAAGAGAATATTTATAATTTCTATGTATTTTATAATTATAAGAAGCAAAATGATAATAAACATAAATGCATCACAATCCCTCTTGGGGATAGGTGAAATACCACACATGGAATGTAATAAATGACTCTTAGTTACAATCTCAATGGCTTAACACCATGATGTATAGTTGTGACATCCTTAGATAAGGATGAGTCCTCAAAAACTCAATTAAAGAGAAATTAATTAAACATGTTTCTTTTTTTAAGGTATTAATGGTGAAATAAAGTAAAATCATAAGCTTTATTTATTGCAAAAACACCAAACTTCACATTGATCAAATGCGTTTGGACTACACAAGCAAGGTACCACTCAAAATGCATAAAAATAGAAAGAAAATGAACTTATCAAGGGAGGAAGAGCTCTTTAAATAAACTAGGTGCCGAAAGATTAATTTAATTAAAGTTAAGACTAGATAAGTATAAGATTTTATTATGGGTATTTATAGTTTTTGCATCATAACAATAGAGGTTCAATTGTGCCAAGGTGTCAATAGAGGTTCATCAACATAACCTAGGTAACCTAGAAGTGCACTATAGAAAAGGGGCCATACTAGGCTTGCTAGGTAGATGCATCAATACCTTGAAGTTGATCTAAGATGTGTGCTAATGGAAGGTAGTCAGTGCATCTCCTCCCTAATGCACTTTATCTTTTGACTCCAAATGAAGGTTGTAATACTAAGAAACATGTTGAAAGGTTTATATGATGCTTGAACAAAGCTAGAAAGGTTTTATGAAGCCCAAAACATGCTCAAAACTTGGAAGTATAATATGGGAGACTACAATGAAAATTGAAAAGTTAGAAACCTCAACCATGCATGTTAAAATTACAAACATAGATTATGAAATACTTCTTAAATCTAAGGCTTACAATCAACTTAAAAAATTCCACTAGATGACTCATCATTCTCCTATAATTGAGTAAAGCTAGTTCCATATCTTTGATGTCGAAGACATAAAACTAGGACTAGACACATAACATGATTAATGCAAAGGAATAAAATGACAAAAATTTATAAACCATGATTATGATACAACATGGACCAGCTCACTAAGAAGTACCAAAGGATGATGTTTGAGAGAAGAAACTCCCTAACATGGCTTCCTAATAAGGAAAGAAGCCTACAGAGCTAGATGTTGTCATATGGAATCTCTAAAGTTATCTTTTAAGATTCATCACTCTTTCTTAGAGCTACTAATTTTGTTCATGCATGAGTTCCTACTCTCATAGATATACTTATCGCTACTTCTCAACATTAGCTTGGAACTACTCATGGTTCTACCTTGCTTGTGAAAGCTCATGTAGGCCATGTCTAACTCAATCATTACTCAATGAAGTTTCTTCTCCAACTCCATGCATGATTGAACTATCAAAGTCTAAACCACATATAGGTACCTTCTCCACTTTTCTTGCACATTCTCTTTTATATTCTCGAGTCTCCTCTCAAGGCCTATAATAACTACTTAATGATGGAGGTTGTACATATTTTCTAGTAAGTTCATCTTCTCCTGAAGGTTTTCTTCACTTGCAGTCATTTTTTGGAGTTTGACATGAAAGGTGTCAAATTTATCCTTTATCTCATACCTATCTCTCATTACTTATTCATTCAATCAAGTAATGATTTTATGTAGTCTATGTACATTGAAATTATAGGTCACTTTTTTGATCAAATGGATCCTAACCTCATCAATTTTCCTCATAGTCTTATCTACTAGCTCCTCCCATATTTTCTAGTGTTCCTTTTCTATACAAAGGTATTTGTCCTCAAATTAGATCATGATTTGACTTTCATCTTCCAACAATTGTACTTGTTGAGAAACAGAGAGTACATATTTTTCCTTTTCCTAACTCATTTTCTCCCATTCCTGGGACTAGTATTTCAACATTTGGATTTTTCACTTTAAGACATATTTTATGAATAAGGATTCTTCATCCACTTAGTACACCTTGAATAGCTCTAATTGCAGTCACCTAAATTATACCTTTGGAGTAATTGTGGAGGGTACTAGTATTAATGGTATGATGATTTTTAGTTGTTCTTACAATTATCGTACCTCTGCTTGACTTCTCTACAACTCCCTTAAATAAAAGATTCTATCAACATTGATGAGTGGCGAGGTACCCCTACACTCAACCATACGAAACAAGTGTAGCACGCGTGATTCGGTCAAACTCTGTAGACTAAATGCCTACACGCCCCATGGAACACTTAGGGTTAATCATTCATTGTCTTCCTAGACTTACTTGTGGTTGTCATGGTGTATGGTTAAGTAAGTCTGAGGTATATGATTTTTATGGTCTTTTAATGTTTTTCTCCTATGCTATCGAGGTGAAGGGTTGAGAAACTAACTAACTCTAACTAATGACTAAGTCTAAATTAACTAGCATTAGCATCCATTCCCACTTACCATACACACCCTGAACTATGTAATCGCGGCTACCAAACGCTAATCGTTATTGGGATCACCATGCGTAATGCACGTGCTCGAAGTGGTCGTACTAAGGCACTTAACTAGCCTAAGTGTAATGAGCATCCATTCCTTGACTAGCTGTACACATCCTTAGATTCTCGTAATTAAGTTGTCCTCATTCTGCATTTTAGGAGTTGAGGGTGAGAGAATCTAATTGCCATGAGTAGCCGATTCCTTGATTAGCCGTACACATTCGTAAATGCTTGTAATCAAGTCGTACTCATGTCGCGCTACTGCAGGGTAATAAATAACAGGTAGGAAATAATAGGTAATAAATAACGAATAATAAATCATATTCCATGCACTACAAGGTTTATCCACAAAGGTTGTCTTTATTGCCGTACACAACTTGTGTTCAGGTACAATGTTACTTGAATAAAGATCCATTCACTTGGGGACTCCTACTGCAGGCACATGGAAAATATTCTATCTTTGGAGTGATCAATCTGCCAGAGTTTCCCTACTTCTAGCCTAGGATGGAAAATAAGGGGAGTGTTGCCTCTTATTTATAGATTTGACTGTGGACTGCGATATCATGTACGCGAAATCGTAGGGGATGACACGATATCGTGTAGGCGATATCACATGGGATGCGATATCATGGCTGATGCGAATCGCGTCTCATCATACCTCCATGACTCAATGAAAACTCGTCCTCGAGTTTCTTATAATAATATTGGGAAGGTATGGAATTATTGAGGGGAATGGAACTAATGGGATGAAATGTGAACGTATCATCATTACAAGACTTGACAAAACTGGTGTTCATGACAATAAGGGTGGACACCTTATTACAATGACATCAGGCCTTAGTTGGCAGTTGAGAAAGAAAGAGAGAGAGAGAGGAAGAAGTGTTGCTACTACCAACACCAAGATAAGTGCACCATCAATCTTGCTCCTTGCATAGCTGCTTCAGTGCTGCTCCATTCCAAATGTTTCCTCCAGATCCAATTCTGTTGTTGTATGATTGCCATCTGCACACACAACACAATCATATATTATCAAGGGTAAATGAATCATTATGTAATTAATACCTTGCTTTGGTGTAGGTCCATTGGCTAGGTTGTGGTATGGCTAATACGGATCTGGGGATATCTTCATAATGACTACCAAAGGTGTAGGGGTTAGGAAAGAATTGAAAAATTTGGGGCTAAGAGAAAATTGAAAAAATCAAGCCCTGTACCCCCATGACTAATCGCAAACCTTCGGTAGCGTTAGAATGGAGAAAGGAAAGGAGTAAGAAAGATAGATAAAAAGGGACAACTATAGCATCGATGAAATGGATGTCAAGATGGTAATGAACAAAATAATAATTAATTACAAAAATTTTAGGGAAAATAAGTTAACTGGTACACTAAATAGAAATGTCAGTGGGTCCTCCCCAAAGTAGGCTCATGCCCTTAATGCCCTGACAAACCCACATTCAAAGAGTCTGTAGGCTCTAGGAATGTCATTTGGAATAAGAGTTAAATTCTTAACCACAAGTTTTTACCAAAAAGAAAATAACGCATCAACCAAAATATATATACTAATGAGACAACCGACAATGAGGTGAACAATGGAGAGAAGGGGATGGAATGGAATCCCAAGAATAAGGTGGTGTACAACCCCTTGTGTGTTTCATGATTAATGTGACTTAGCAAATCCCATTCCAAGTCTGGCCTCAAACCAACCACATCCAATGACTTCGCATCAATGCATTCGGCCAAACCATCCACTTAGATAACAAGGATGCATCTCCAAAGAGCCACCACCATTCCGATGAAACAAATGAGAGAATGGGAAGCGAGAAGGGCCTTAGTTAGAGGGAACACTTTTGGTTCCATAACCAATGCTTGTAGCCCAATTTTATTCATCTAAGGAGTGTGCTCTGAATTCTCACATTGTTTTTTCTTTTCTTCTTCTTTTTTTTTTTTTGTGTTTTTATGCATGAGAACCACACCATGCAAAGACTTCTTATTTTTATTGACTCAACTTTCAATAATTGGGTAACATTGGAATGACAAGAAAACTCAAGAAGAAAACATCCAAGCACCCAAGAGAACGGCCAACACAAAAGCATCAAGTTCCCTTGAAGTCACACCCTTTTCAATCCTTGATTCCTTCCTTAGTTTGAGAAATACTCGGTCACTGATTTGTTTAAGTTCTTATTAGAAGGGGACTATACATTTCCAAGCTGAGAGAGACCATAGAAACTGGTGGATGGATGGATGAAGTGAACTCATTGCCTTCCATATCAAAAGAAACATACCTTAGTATCAACATTGTGACTTAAAGGTAAAAACCAAACATTAGCAATCAATATGAAAAATAGTTCATACCATCGTTCTGAACACTTATTGGGTGACGAACTTACAAGGTGGATCACACACACACAAACACACAAAAAATGGAAAAGTATAACGATGTTGTAAAATAAAAACAAGAAAAGTTAAAGAAATTTGTAAAAAAAAAATAAGAAAAGTTAAAGAAATTTGTAAAACAAAAAGGTATAAAAAAATGTAAAAAGAATTGAGGGCCCCATATGATTAGCATAGGTGTCCATCTCCCCCATGACTGAGTTGCAAGAAAGAGATCTGAAATAGAGATCGAGATTGCCCGCTAGTGGAGGTGTAACTTGTACTAGTTGTTCACGAAAAGGTTTTGTTTGTTGTACATTAACCAATAATCTTTTATCCAGGCTGTCAGGCTTGTATATCATCATGGCTCAAGAGGGAAAGGTTGTATGAATAATATAGGATCCTTCCCACAATGTTTGGAATTTCGTACGCTGAGGTACGTGCGTGGGATTCCAGTAAAGGACCTTGTCACCTAGTTGGTACCTAAACCTTCGGATCCTAAAGTCATGATGTTGTTTACTATGTGCCTTGTGCAACTCATTTAATGATAGTGCAAGCAATCTATTCTCGTCTAGCACATTCAAAGTTGCCAACTATTGTTTTTGTACTAGGTTAAGGTCTAGGTGAAGGTCACAAGCCATGGATAGTGTACAGAGCTCATTTTGTATGGGAAGCTTGGGTAGTTTCCCGTACACTAACTCATAGGGAGAATAGCCTCTAGGAAGCTTCCAAGTAGAGAGGTATGCCCAGAGAGTGTCGTTCAGTTTTGTGCTCCAGTCTTGCCTAAATTTGCTAACTATTCTCGTTAATGTCTTGGTAATCTCCCGGTTAGTAACCTCAGCTTGGCCATTATCTTGGGGCTAATAAGTTGTGGTCAATTTATGCTCAACCCCTAAGCGTTGCATCAGTTTGTGAAAGGTTGCACCTGTAAAATATGTTCCATTATCAGAGATGAGTGCATGCGGTACACCAAACCTATTAACGATTTGTTGTTGTACAAATCGTGCAACTGTAGATGATGTGCAGTCTATTACTATGGCTGCTTCAGCCCATTTGGTTAAGTAATTAACAACAACGATGATATATGCTTTTCCATTGGAAATCGGTGTGATAGGCCTCATAAAATCTATTCCCCAGATGTCGAAGGGTTCTAACGGTTAAATCCATTGTTGCGGACCCTCCATTCTAGCAGTCATTCCACCATCTCATTGGCAACATTCATAGGATTGGGTGAAATAATGGGCATCCCAGAATAGATTTGGCTAATAGTATCCTGCAAGAAATACTTTGGTAGCTGTTCATCTCCTAGCATAATGACCCCCATAGGGGCCCTCATGAGCATCCTGGAGAACTTTTAATTAATCCTGATCAGGCACACACCATCAAACCAAGCCATCAGGATAGACTTTATAGAGTTGACCCTTGATTTCCATGAAGTACTTGGTTTTGTGAAGAAAATTTTGTTTCTTCCTAAAGTCCAATCCTTGTGGTAGTTTTTGGGAAATGAGATAGGTAAGAATGCTACTATACCAATTTATTTCCATGGGTTGATTATTTACTACATCGAAAAAGAGGGTTTCATTAGGAAAATGGTCAGATACAACATATTCATCCTCTTTGTTATCCCAATGCAACCGAGATAGGTGATCTGCTACTACATTCTCAGTGCCTTTATGATCTACTATCGTTAAATCGAACTCTTGAAGAATCACCAACCAACGTATGATATGTGGGCTAACTGTTGGCTTGTTCATAAGGAACCTAATTGCACTATGATCCATATGGATGTCTACCTTGTAGCCCAATACATAGTTCCTAAACTTGTCTAGTGCAAACACTACAACCATTAATTCCTTTTCTGTAGTCGTGTAGTTGAGTTGTGCACTGGTGATACTCTTACTGGCACAGTGGATGTAATACGGTCATTTTTGTTCATCTGATTGTGTCAGTATGGCTCCTAAGGCGTAATTAGATGCGTCAGTCATGATATGGAATGGCCTAGACCAGTTAGGGGCTTGTAGAATAGGATTTTCCACAAGCCTTTGTTTGAGAGTTTGGAATGCTCGTTCACATTCCCTGGTCCACTCGAATGGTGCATCTTTTTTCGTTAATTCCACCAATGGCTTGGCAATTTTGGAGAAGTTCTCGATAAAACTCCTGTAGTAGCCAGTGTGTCCAAGGAATGACCGAACGTCTTTGACAGTTTCTGGTTATCAGGTAATTCCTTGGATGACTTTAATTTTTTTGGGATCTACCTCTATTCCTGATTGTGAAATTTTATGCCCCAATACTAAACCCTCTTCAACCATCAAATGGCTCTTCTGCCAATTGAGCTTTAAGTTGGTTTCAACACATCGTTTCAATATTTGCTCTAACCGATCGAGGGCTTGATCAAAGCTCATCCCATAAGTGGAGAAGTCATCCATAAAGACTTCTACTCCGTTACTTATTTGTTGCTAAAATATGCTTAGAACTAATTGTTGGAATGTGGTAGGGGTATTGCACAAGCCAAAAGGAATTTTTTTGTATGCAAACGTTCCCCAAGGACTAGTGAACATTGTTTTGGCTTGGTCTTCTAGTGCGATTCGTATTTAGCTGTACGTACTATACCCATCCAAAAAACTGTAATAGCGATGCCCTGCTATAGTGTCTAAGACTTGGTCAACAAATGACAATGGGAAGTGATCTTTGAATGTTGCCATATTTAATAGCCTAAAATCTATACATACCCTCCATTTACCTTCTTTTTTCGGTATGATTACAAGAGGACTAACCCATTCGCTATCAGTAATAGGGTAAATAAACCTAGCCTTGAGAAGCTACTCTATCTCCTCTTTCACTATATGTTTTAACTTTAGGTTCAATCGCCTCTGGGGTTGCATGCGAGGTTTCATGGAGGAGTCTATGTAAATCCTATGCTGGCATATCCTAGGATCTATTTCAGTTAGTTCGGGGTATGGCTAGGCAAAGGCTGTTGACCACTTGTTTATCACCTTTAGCAAACTTTCTTTTTTCTTGGATGCGAGCTTTGCGTTGATGATTACCAATTTTCCATTTTTAAGGGTCATGTATTCCAAATCGGTGGGTAATGGTTTTAAATTTAGGGGCTCTTATTTAAACTCCTCAGGAATCTCCAACTTCCCCCAATTAATGTTTTTAGAGTTAAGGGCTGGAAGTTGGCAACGGACTTGCTTTAATACGTCTGTGCTTTCAATGTAAGCACTAGTTATTCCCTCAGCTAGTTCCATGCAGGTTGTCGAGTCGTTCTCTTTATCAGCCATCAACCACTGGGTGTTTTCTTGTTGTTTGGCTACCGCATATAGGCACGTTTGTATGTCAATATCCCGTGCACACCGATTGCATGCAGGCAATGTTAAACTTCACGTCACCCATGATTTCTGCACGTAATGACACCCTTTGTCACTATATGCGATGCATGGAACTCTTTTCCTCTCAATTTTCCCAAAAGTATTTATCTTGGATATTTCTAGGGAAAGATTGTGGATTCCTAGGCATGCATTGATTGTATTCAGCCATGCCCTTCCCATTATAATTGGGAAATCCCCTTTGTCATTGTTTATTTGGATCACTAGGAAATCAGCTGGATATGACCAACCACCCACAGTGGTAACAATGTCCTCAACCTGTCCCAAAGGAACATTGATGGACTGGTCAGCTAGCTCTAAGAGAATATTACTCTTCTTGAGTGGCGGCAGGTTCTAGGTTTTATATAGTTCTTGTGAGATTAAGTTGACTCCGAAACTTGAGTCTAGAAGAGCCTTATGGGGTTCATTCCCAACGACTTGGAGGTAAACTAGGGGGACTCCCGGATCCGATAATTTCTTTGGAAGGTGGCTGACCTTGATCTAGTCAGTTACTGTATGTGTTAACATAACTGTATGCATTGGGCACGATTTCTCTATCGAAAGGTTTTCCAAAACCTTATTTGGTATGGAGGTGTTTAGATGCTCAACTGCTTGTGAAGGCGAGGGTTTGGTTGGATTGATGGTCCTAAGGAAAGGTCTTTTTGGTGTATGATTGTTAGAACCAACTAGAAATTGAGGATTGGGAGCCCTCGTAGTGTTGGGTTGTCGTAGTTGAGTGGGAGTTACTCTAGGCTTTGTTGGAGCGGTTGGTGGTGGGACTATTGGCGCAAGAGATGCGGATAGATTTGGAGGATAGTGTGGGTATGGAGCATTTCCCAAAGGAGAAGGAGTCCTAAAATACTCTTGAACTTGGTAGTAACGTGAAGGGTTTATGTGATCCATAGAGTCACCTAGGGAAATCAGCTGCTACACATAATAACCATAAGGATTAGGCTGTTGGTAAGGGTACTGTTGTGTTGGTGGTGGCATCCCCCATGACTATGGGTATTGCTACTACTGATGCTGTCCGATGGACTATGGTGGAGTTCCACTTGGATAATACGTTAGTGGTTGGTGGAACTACCTTGGGTTACCTTGTGAATAAGGTAACCTTTGGGGTGTTTGCTGTTGGTTAAGTCTTGGATTAAACGCATACACCCCAGACTCCTATAGATGTGAAATAATTAGACAACATCCCTTAGGATGGTCATAGTGGCAGATCTTACATCCACCATCATCATCTGTGTCTGATTCCACAACCCCATCGGAGCTAGTGATTTTTCCCTTACCCTTGTTATGTGCAGGACCTAAATCTCTCCACTTTGTCTTACCTTTTTCACTACTTTGTTCAACCTTAGAATTTTCTACAATTTTTAAGATAGGTTCAGTTTTAGAGTCTAAGGAACTCCATACGTCGTCTACCTTAGCCACTATTTTTGTTGTGAGATTTTGAAGCAGCAAGGTATTTCTATTCACCAACTCTTTGATTGGTGACTCATCCTCTTCATCATAAAATTTCACTCCCTTCTTTCGAAGAGAGGAGTCACGGTTGTATTCTTTCGCACTTTCCCTTTTTCATAGCTCACCTTCTTCTTTTGCTACTTTCTCCAACAATCGATGCACTTCATGGGCTCTAAGTTGTGAGAGTCTCCCTTGGGCATAAGTCCCAAGGGTTCTTCTCATTTCATGCCTTAGCCCATCCATGATGTGGTGAAGTTGATCCTACTAAGCATACTCATGGCCCAGGCAATGATGTAACAATGTGTAGTAGAAGGACATGGTAGCATCCAAGGGTTCATATGTACCTTGCTTCCAACCTTGGATCTACTTACGTAAATTAGACACTCTGGAGTACATCTGATACTTATCGTTGAATAGTTCTAACATTGTACTCCACCTCCTGATGGTTTCTGGTTCTAAGGATCAGTACCAACTCTCTGCTTCTTTGGTGAGTGTCCTTGGGAACAACTTAAGTTTTTGCCACTCATTTTCTATATTCTGCAAGGCACAGGCATTGTGGAATGCCTGTAAATGATTTTGTGGATCAGCATTGTAACCCCCTTCAAATTGTGGGATATTGTTCATGTCTAATCGTTTGATCCAACTATCTTTTAAATGCCTTGTGAGAATCCTAACTGCCTCTATTATGTCAAGCATACTTCGGGTTGCGATTAGGGGCTTGTCATGATCATCTCTTTCATGACACCTGTGATGTCTACATTGTTCCCTACTCTCCCTATGTCCTTTCCCTTGTCCTCTCTCTCAACGTTCCCGTCGAGGTCTCTCATTTTTCTTACCTTTATCCTCTTCGTTGTGTTTATGATGGCTACATCTAGATGTGGAAGGAGAGGATGAGTGATGGAATGAAGAAGAAGAAGAAGGAGAACCATTTCCATGATGATGTTTCTTGCCTTCCCTTCAGCTACTATGGCCCCGATCGTGGTGATGATCTAAGTGCTCATCCTTAGTGTGAGTGGTTGTTCCCTCTATGAACAGTTGGTGTTCACGGGCATCAGAACCATGGTTATGTATCGTTGATCATAGGCCCTGATACCCTACCTCCTCACCATCGTTAGGAAGGGGAACATCATTTGCTGAAGAACCTATTATAAGGGGTTCCTCATCTCCTATTTCACTAAGGACGTGTAGACCTTTGCCCTTCAATAGTATATGTTGACTCTCCTACCTTAAGTCCCTCATACATTGTGCATTTGTGGGATAATAATCCCTCATCTCAAAGTCTTCCACAATGTATTCAGCATACAATTCTATCATGCCCATTTATGCCAAGACATGGAAATGCATGTGAGAGACTGATCGATCTGGGGGTAACATGATGTTACCTTGCAAGTCTCTCCATCACAGCTGTTTGTCTTGATGGAGGATAAAGGTGAAGTCTAGAATATACTCATCGGGATGAGTATAAACTATCTTGTATTATTTAGGACTTGGCTGATTTTGTTTATGTGTTTTATGTTGCTGAATGTCTCGTGTATGGTCCTTAGGTGGTGAGTTGCTCTTATGAGAAGAAGACATTGTTATCGGTGTGCTATTTCACCGTTATATAAATTTTTTTTGATTAACCCGAAGGTTTGTTTAGGCTCCCAATGATGTGAGTGATATCCTTTATGTTCTATTCGGTGCACAAACACTTAGTCCCTGGCAACAGTGCCTATGATGAGTGGCAAGGTACCCCTACACTCAACCATACAAAACAAGCGTAGCACGCATGATCCGATCAAACTCCATAGACTAAATGCCTACATGCCCCTTGAAACACTTGGGGTTAGTCATTCTTTGTCTTCCTATACTTACTTGTGGTTGTCATGGTGTGTGGTTAAGTAAGTCCGAGGTATATGATTTTTATGTTCTTTTAATGTTTTTCTCCTATGCTATCATGGTGAAGGATTGAGAAACTAACTAACTCTAACTAATGACTAAGTCGAAATTAACTAGCATCAGCATCTATTCCCACTTACCATACACACCCTAAACTATGCAACTGCGGCTACCAAATGCTAATCATTACTGGGATCACCACGCGTAACGCACATGCTCGAAGTGGTCGTACTGAGGCACTTAACTAGCCTAAGCGTAATGAGCATCCATTCCTTGACTAGCTGTACACATCCTTAGATGCTCATAATCAAGTCATACTCATTCTGCATTCTAGGAGTTGAGGATGAGAAAATCTAATCACGATGAGCAGCCGAGTCCTTGATTAGCTGTACACATTTGTAAATGCTCATAATCAAGTCATACTCATGCCATGCTATTGCAGGGTAATAAATAAAAAGTAGGAAATAACAAGTAATAAATAACAAATAACAAATCCTATTCCATGCACTGCAAGGTTTATCCACAAAGCTCATCTTTATTGTCGTACACAACTTACGTTCAGGTACAATGTTGCTCGAATAAAGATCCGTTCACTTGGGGACTCCTACTGTGGGCACATGGAAAATATTCTATCTCTGGAGTGATCAATCTACCAGAGTTTCCCTACTTCTAGCCTAGTATGGGAAATAAGGGAAGTGCCACCTCTTATTTGTAGATTTGGTGGTAGACTATGATATCACGTACGTGACATCGCAAGGGACAATGTGATATCGCGGCTCATGCAAATCGTGTCTCATCAAACATGAATAGTTTCCAATTTAGCCTTTACCTTGATAAGTTATATCTTCACTATGCTATCAATGTTCCTCAATACTAGTTTAGTTCTTAGATCAACTTTCTACTTTTATTTTCCCCACTGGATTGTCTCAAATTAATCAATGAGTATGTGAAGGACTTCTACTTCATGTTGGACATTATGCATATTGTGCCTTAATGTATGGGAAGAGGAAATATTCCTTGAAGGAACATGGATGTGAGACTAAAAAGGAACATCCAATTGAACCATAGGTAGATCATCTAGTAAGAGAGGTGAAAATGCAAATAGATATTTCCTTATAGATTTACCACCTATGATGGCTCCCATAATGTCCAAAAAATTACTGTCAAGATCCTACAATCTTCAAATATGAATTATGGTAGCTTGTCCCTCACCTTCAATGTGTAGAATGAACTAGAAACCACCATCAAGAAGAGCTTTCTAGATTTTATTAATGCTAGAAATAGGTCTTCAAAAGATGGATCTACTAGGTTGTTACACTTGTGTATCTTTTAAAGCTTGAGGTATGAATGAAGCTCTTGTTTGATGTATGTGGAGATAGTTTGAAGGTCAAATGTATCATGCCTCAATGGAAGGCATATCATCCTCTAGATTATATACTAGCCCAATGACCTTAGGAAATTATCTTAGGACCATCATCATTATGTTCTCCTACTCAAACATTTCTAGTATTGTGGAATGTATTCCAACATGGTTCATTATGCTTGGAAATTCACAAAGTTTTGTCATAAATATTGGAAAGGTATAATTGTTATTGGACATATCATTAAGTTTCTAGATGAAGGCCTTGTAGGAAAAATATGGAATATTGATAGTACACTTTTGTGGCATCATTATCATGGTCTTGGCCCCTTGAGTAAAGAAACCTAATGGTATTTTGATGGATAAGAAGTTATGTCTACTAATTTTGCACATGATATTTTAGGCCAAGGGAATTTTAGACATCTTGACATCTCCCTTATCCATGTTAAAGATCTTAAGTGATATATTTTTTCTAAGTTTTGTCTTAGTCTTCTAGATCCATGACCACTAATCATTAACTAGCTCACTGGGAAATCTTGTGACTCTAAAGATTTTCCATGTGAAAATGGGTATAAGAATTCCACAAATAAAGGACATGAAAACACCTAGAGCAAGGCTAAGTAGAACTCTTCTACATCATAATTGCATCAGACAAAGGATTAAGTGGTGTAATTTAAGAAGTTTGTCTATTGCAGCAACTTAGGCTTAGGGACATCAAGCTCAAGGAACTGATCATAATTTTACTCTTCATGGATTCATCACTATTAGATGTCATGTGCACCCATACCTTTTTAGATATCCCTAGTTTTAACATTATTATTTGTCAGTTCCTTTGGCACTTATTCAACCACTTACAACTAAGCATGTACTTGATCAAAAGATATAGAACATAATTGCATGTCCATCAATTAGCTTCTAGGTGGAGGTCTTTATGAAGTACGTTTTGGATTAGGTGATCTAATTTCTTTTCATTCCTCCTCTTCCTTAGGAATTAGTTGTTCACAAATAGGCCCATAGATGGAGGACTAAGACCTTTTAATCTCCTCCCTCCTTTGGTTTATGGTTTTTATTGTAAACACCCTAGTATGAAGAGCCATGAAGACTACTAAAACTTAAGTTCCCTGGGAATTATATTACCATTACAAAAAATGTATGTAAAAATAATGATGATCATAATCCTTAGAATCACTTGAGAAAAATTATCACAACTATAGAATCATCATATGCATGGTTAAGTAAAAGATAAGGTTGAAATTCTTAATAACTACCAAATTTATTAAATACATACTCAGATTAATGTCTTTCCCCCATGATTGAGTTACAAGACACCAAGTATAAACCACACTAGAAACACTAAGGATGAGAAGGATCAAGAAGAGTGCATGTAAAACTATCACTAATCCAAGCTTGGGGGCAAAAATTCAACATAGTTTTTCTTATTTATGATATAGGAGAGTAAAGGAAAGCAAAACATGAAGGAAACTAAGTGTAGAATGGCCTTGGAAGGGTTTCCTCCTTTCATATAGTTTTGTTGATGTAGAGGGAAAGGATGTGTTGGTGTAGGGGAATTAAGAATTCTATGTTAATATAGTGTGTACATTAGTGCATCTTCTTGAGTAAGGAGAAACCTAAAACGTTTCCATCTACATCCTCTGCTTATGTTCCTTTTCCTTCGGAGTCACCCACAAGATTAAAAGCATGTCCAAATCACTTGAATTGACCTAACAAAGGATAAGAAAATATAGACAACAAAAAGAGTATGAACTTATCTTTGGTAATATTTAGAATTATGGAAATTGATTCAAATAATCAATTTATGCATTTGCATGAACTAAAGGCTAGGATAGAGGGATTAGAGAAAAAATAGAATAATGGGAGAACCAACAACAATCAAGTCTAGACATAACTAAGGTAAATTAGGAAGAGTTTATCATGATCAAATCTTTAAGCACAAAGAGTTGACACTCATATATAAGTAAAAGATCAATAAAATATATGATGCTATAAAATCACCACCATCACTAGGAGATAAGCTTTAGCTTACTTATTTATAATGCTAATCCACCAAGAATTCACAAGTGGATCCTTCCCATAGTAAGCACCTACCTTTCTTACCCTTGTAAAAGTTGTACATGAGACACTTATGGATTTGTAACAAGTAGGAAGACATTAGTATTGTTGGGTCTAGAAATTTCAGTTGCTAGAATGGAAACCAAAAATTCCAAGCGCCAAAAAAATTTTAACCTCAAATCCCAAGGGCCTCTAGAAATGAGATTCAAGGTATCCTGGATGGTCTTGGCTAATCACCCAGGGACTTATGGAAGTGTTAACAAAAATGAAAATGAAAATGAGAAAATTGAAATAAAAATGGAATTGGTAATAAAATTGAAATTGCAAATCTAGAATAAAAATAGGCACGTAAATGAAAATGTAAAATAAAATTTGCACAACATGAACTATAACTTTATTAAAATCAAAAATAAAGAATAAGATTCATGAAGTACAAATTTTATTTTGAGAGCACAAGAAGTTGTTTGCACAAGCATAAAGTCCATTGGAGATGGTAGGCTATGTTCTACATTAGCTCCACTATCTAGATTCTTTCTAACCCTAATTTCTACCAACTTCATGTCAATTTCCACTAGAATTAGCAACATGATCACAAATGGTATTTCACTTTTGGTGAAATGGTATTACATGGTAGTCTTTGTGCCTGGTTTAGTACTATTTTTTCTACCAAAATGATTGCAAGATTGCAAAGGCATTTCTTTGGACTATGAAAATGTAAAATGCTATTGCTTATTAAAAGTTGGAAACTGAAATAGAGTATTTACATGTGGTTCATATAGGGTTGAATTAGCTATTTTGGGACTTGTGCACCACTATCATGATTCCTAATAGATTGATGTCAATTTGTAGGTATCAACAATCATCGATCCTCAGTGTAGTTTCCATTTATAGTAATTCTAGAATACCGTAGCCACAAAATCCCATCTAGTTACTATAAATAGTAAATAGAATTTTATGAATATGCTAGCATCATCCTTACTACACTAAAGTTGTTGGAACATATAGTTAACTATGAAGTTGGGAAATGCTGCATATTTCGTTGTTCTAAAAATGTTGCAATAGCTAAAAACTTGGGATGACTCTGCTGGAGTTGGAAGACTAGGAATGAAAAATCCTAATGATTCCATCTATGTTTGGAGGACATATGGTTCCAGCGTAGTTGAGGTTATATCCCAACAAAAACCCACAAAATATGAAATTTGGCTATTCTTAAGGAATTTCTAGCCTTCCCAAGCCCAAATATAGACATGAGGTACCATTTTCCACTTAGAAAGTGAGCTGACATCAACATCTAAGGCATTTTTTAGCCCAAAAAAATTGAAGTATGCAAGATTGTAGCTCATGGGCTACAGATCTTACATTTACAATAAGGTCTTATCTCAAGTTAAGAAAAGAAGGTTATAATGTGCAACATGAATTTTTGGTAGTGTTTTATTGGCCCCTATTTATTGATGTTTGGAGGATTGAACTGAGAGACATTAACAAAGAATACAAAACACCATTGTAGGTCCATCACCAATGTTCTCTCTCCATGCTTAATTCAGTAGTATCAAACCATGCCAAAGAGTGCTTATGATGATGAAATAAGATCATGATGAGGTAATAGATAGTAACAGAATAACAAAAATCTAGTAGAATTAGTATTTTAAAAAATTAGAATAGGTTAATGACCAAGAATTTGGGTGGAGGCCCTCCTAGCACTAGAAAATTTTTGGGCTTGGAAATTTTGGTTTCTAGAATGAAAACAAAAAATCCCAAGCACTAAAATAATTTTAACCTTTAATCTAAAGGGCCTATAGAAATGGGATTGAAGATGCCCTATATGGTCTTGGCCAATCACCTAAGGACTTACAGAAGTATCAATAGAAATGAAAATGAAAATGAAAATGAAAATGGAAGTGAAATTGAGCTTGAAAATCTGGAATAAAAACATGCACAAAAATGAAAACATAAACTAAAATTTACATGACATGAACTATAACTTTATTAAAATGGAAAGTAAAGAATAAGGTTAATGAAATATAGATTTTGTAATAAGAGCATAAGAAGTTGCTTGTGAGAGCCTAAAATCCATTAGAGATGGTAGGCTATGTTTCGCATCAACTCCATGATCTAGATATTTTCCAAATCCAATTTCTAGAAACTTCTTGTCAGTTTCCACAAGAATCAACAACATGATTATAAATGGTATTTCACTTTTGGTGCAATAGTATTATGTGGAAGTATCTGTGCATAACATAGTATCAGTTTTGCTGCCAAAATGATTGCAAGATTACAAAGGCTTTTTTCTAGGCTATGAAAATGTAAAATGTTATTGGTTATCAAAAGTTTGAAACTTAAATAAGATATTTACATGTGATTTATATAGGATGGAATTGGCTATTTTGGGATGTATACACCACTATTGTGATTGGGGGTAGATTGGTGTCAATTTGTAGGTGTCAATGGTAATCCATCCTTAACATAGTTTTCATTTATAGTAATTCTAGAATATCATAGCCACAAAACCCATCCATTTACTATAAATAGTAAATAGACTTTTATAACTATGTTGGCACCATCCTTACTACGCTAAATCCCAACTATAGTGAAGTTGCTGGAACATGTGGTCAACTTAAACATTGGGAAATGCTAAATATTTTGCTATTCCAAAAATGCTACATATTTCATTGTTTGATCATTCTAAAAATGCTACATATTCCATTATTTAGTTGCTCCAAAAATGTTGAAAACTTGGGGTGACTATGTTGGCCATTTTTGGGAAAATGGAATGGAAAATCCCAATAATTCTAATGCTACATCTATGTTGGTTTTTGGGGTGAATACACTAGGTTGGAAATGAGAATGAAGATTCAACACCATCTATGCTAGGGGTAGATGCTTCCAACATAGTTGAGGCTTTAGCCCAACAAAAACCCATGAAACTGCTAATTTCAGCCATTCCCAAGGCATTTTTAGCCTTCCCAAGCCCAAATATAGAGATGTTCCACTTGGGAAGTGAGGAAACAACAAATTTTGAGGTATTTTTCGGTCCAAAAAAGTTGAATTATGTAATATTATAGTCCAAGGGCTAGAAATCTCACATTTACAATAAGGCCTTGCCTCAAGTTGGGAAAAGTAGGTTATAATGTGTAACATGAATTTTTGGTGGTGTTTCATTGGTCCCTCTTTGTTGATGTTTGGAGGATTGATCCAAGAGACATTGACAAAGAATAAAAAAAACTACTACAGGTCTGTAACCAATGTTCTCTCTTTGTGCTCGATTTAGTAGTATCAAACTATGCCAAAGAGTGCTTGTGATGATAGGATAAGTTCATGATGAGATAATAGATGGTAACAAAATAACAAAATAATGGAATGTAGTAGACTTGGTATTGCAAAAAATTGGAATAGGTTTATGGCCAAGAGTTTGGGTAGAGGTCCTCCTTCTGGCATTAGAAAACTGTTCGACCTAGAACTTTTAGTTGATGGAATGGAAAACAAAAATCCCTAGCACTAGAATAGTTATAGCCTCAAATTCCAAGGGCTTCCTGAAATAGGATTCAAGATGCCCTGGATGATTTGGTCGATTACCTAGGGACATACGAAAGTGTCAATAGAAATGAAAATGAAAATAAGAAAATGGAAATGAAAACAAAAGTAGAAATGAAAATGAAAATGAAATTGAAGTTCTAGATCTAGGGTAAAAATAGGCATAAAAATGAAAAGTTAAACTAAAATTTGCATGATATGAACTATAACTTTATTAAAATGGAAAATAAAGAATAAGGTTCATCAAGTACAGATTTTTTGCTAAAAGCACAAGTTTCTTATAGGAGCTTGAAGTCCATTAGAGATGGTAGGTTGTGTTGCACATCAGCTCTACAATCTAGATTCTTTCTAACTCCAGTGTCCAACAACTTTCCATTAGTTTTCATTAGAATCAGCAACATGGTCATAAATGGTATTTTACTTTTAATGCAATAATATTACATGGGAGTCTATATGCCTAGTGTAGTTCTAGTTTTGCTACTAAAATGGTTACAATATTGAAAAGGCTTTTCTTTTGGGCTATGAAAATGTAAAATGCTATTGATTATCAAAAGTTGGAAACTAGAAAAGGGTATTTACATGTTGTTTATATAGGGTGTAATTGGCTATTTTGGGACCTATACACCACTATTGTGATTGCTGGTAGACTAGTGTCAATTTGCAGGTGTCAATAGTCATTCATCCTCACTGTAGTTTTCATTTATAGTAATTTTAAATTATCATAGCCACAAAACCCCATCCATATACTATAAATAGTAAGCAGACTTTTATGGCTACACTAGCATCATCCTTACTATGTTGAATCTTAATAATGCTAAAGTTGCTTGAACATGTGGTCAACTCCAATGTTTAGAAATGCTGCATATTCTATTATTCCAAAAATTCTAAATATTCCATTCTTTTTTCATTCTAAAAATGTTACATATTTCGTTGTTCAGTTGCTGCAAAAATGTTGAAAACTTAGGATGACTATGTTGGCCATTGTTGGGAAAATGGAATGAAAAATTCAAACAATTCCAACATTGCATCTATGCTAGTTTTTAAGGTGACTACACCATGTTGGAAATAAGAGTGAAAACCCAACACCATGTACATTGGAAGTAGATGGTTCCACCATAGTTGAGGCTTCATCCTAACAAATACCCATGAAAATGCCAATTTTGGCCATTCCCAAGGAATGTTTAGCCTTTCTAAGCTCAAATATTGACATGAGGTACCTTTTTCCAAATGGGAAGTGAGGTGACAACAACTTCTGATGCATTTTTCAGTCCAAAAAAGTTGAAGTATGCAAGATTGCAACTCATGGGCTAAAACTCTCACATTTACAATAAGGCCTTAACTCAAGTTGGAAAAAGAAGGTTACAATGTGCAACATGAATTTTTGGTGGTGTTTCATTGGGCCAACACCCACCCCCCACCCCCCTATGTTGATGTTTGTAGGATTGACCTAGTAGACATTGATAAAGAATATGAAACACCATTGTAGGTACATCACCAATGTTCTCTCTTCATGCTTGATTCAGTAGTGTCGAACCATGCCAAAGAGTGCTTGTGATTATGGGATAAGATCATGATGAGGGCTATCAATGGCTATAGGGAAATTTTCATGAGGGCTAATAATGAATTCCAAATGTTGACATCATTGTTACATTCATGGAAATGACACTTTTTTTGGTTAATGTGGTCTTGGCACTTCATCCTTTGAAGTATTCATCACTCAACCATGTGTTTCATAAAACAACACTTCGCTCCAAGGTTTCTTTGGCTATTAGGCTCCTCCCTTTGCATGTTTTGAGCCATTGATTCATTGTTTTATGCTTCATTAGTCATTTGGCTTCTTGGTAATTTGCTACCCATATTTTTTTGTTGGGATGAGACCTTCATTGGGTTTCATTTCCAAGGTTGGTTTTGATTTAGTTTTCTCATTGAATGAGATTTATTACATTCAATGGACTTGATGGTGGAGCATGGAAAAGAGATGTTATATGGTCATAAAGCATGAATGCCAAACATTGGTAATCATTGTTATGCAAGGTAAGGAATATTATAATTAGGCTATGGGATTGGGCTAAAGGAGTGATAATAGGAATGATGTGACACAATCGCTCTTACTAAGGTAGGACAAGCTCACCAAATCTTGCACATTGATGTCACATGATGACTTGCTTTCATAATGAGTTTTACCTTCATGATGACTCTAGGCTTCATCCTTCAAGCACAACTCCAAGAGCATAAGAAAACCAAACCAAGAAGTCACATTGTTACAATAGAATGCATAATTCCATATAGAATAACTAGAAAATTAGGTTACCATAGGTTACTAGTGTTAAAAATTTCCACAGTTCATCTATTGTGTAGAATATGATCATGTAGGCTTACTTGTTATTGGTTATGATGGTCATTAATTTTGGCTACATGTAGTAAGGCTTTAGATATGAATGAATAACCAAATTAGCCAATTCATTTTCATCCATGTTGGCTATCATGAATGCTTTGCTACTGTAGGCTTTGATGATCAAGGAAGGCTTTTCCTAGTTGGTTGAGAATTTGTCTACATGTTCATGGATAACTTTGAGGACCAGTTCTTCTTCCTTGATCTTGCACTTACCTAGGTCATTGTAGTGTTTCCTTTCCTACCTCTCCTAGTAGTGATCAACATGAGCAATCATCCACACCTACTACTCCTCCACGGAGTCTAGGTCCATGGTACATAGCTCCTTGGTTTGTTCATTATTGATGAAGTCCAATAGAACCACTTGGAGCAATAGAACCTATAATTTAATAGGAAAATAGCTTTAGAATCATAAACTAGGCTATACATGGTTACTCTAGTCATAGTTTGATATGTAGTTCAATAAGACAAAAGTACATGGACAAGTTGCTCATGCCACTTGCATTTGCTATTTTTCGACATCTTCTTGAGTAAGTTAATGATGGCCTTATTGCTTACTTTGGCCTATCCATTGGCTTGAGGGTAATAAGGTAACAAGAAAGAATGCTTAATTCCTAGGTCATGACAAAAGGTTTTCATTTCTTAGCTACTAAACTTTGCTCCATTATTTGTGACTATGGTCATAGGTATACTGAAACAAGCTGCTATGTTATTAATTATGAATCTATAGACTTGTTTAGATGTTTTCCTTCTTAGGTGAATAGCTTCAACCCACTTTGTAATGTATTTAGTTGTAGTGATAATAAAGATATGCCCTACATAAGACTTAGGCATTATAGGTCCAATGATATCTAACCTCCACCATTGAAGTAGCCAAGTTATCTAAGTGGTGTGTAACTCAGTTGGTGATATGTGTATGAGGCTACTATGCTATTGGCATGTGTCAGAAATTTTAATCCTTTGCAAGCACTCGCTTTCCATATAGGACCAATAATAGCCTAACCATTTGATCTTAGTAGCCATAGCTCTAGATCCTATATATGCATCACATATACCCTTGTGAAGCTACTCTAGGACTATTCAAGCTTCAGCTTTACCTAAGCACACTAACAATATGCCATTCTAGGACTCTAGACATAATGTGTTATCACTTAGTATGACATAATATTTTGATCATTTATGTATGATATCCTTTTGAGCCACAATCAAGACTTATAAGGTTCACCATAAGCTAAAATTTGATATCATCATACCACTTCTTTGGGAAGTGGTATAAAATACAACCATAAAGGTATCCTTAGTGCTTTGCATGATGGAAATGACATAGTCCATAGTCAAGGTGGACAAATTTCTAAACACATCTAGTGTCATAGTGAGGAATGGCATTTTAATGGTATTAGCTATAGTGCTTTTAGTTCAGGGTACATGTTGGATATCAATGTTTCTAAATTATTGCATTAGTTTCATTCCTAGGTCACAGTAAGGTTGTAAATGTTTATCTTTACATGTGTAAACCTTGGTTACTTAGTTAACAACAAGTTGTGAATTTCCTTTTACCATTAAGTTTTTGATTACTAGGTCACAAGCTACCATCATCCCTCTGATCAAACTCTCATACTTCACTGTATTTTTGGTGCAATGAAGCTCAAATCAATAGGTGAAGGGTTGTATTTCACCTGATGAGAATGTTATGATGGCAGCAACACTAGCCCCATGGTCAATTGAAGCTCTATCGAAGTTCATGATGACCTCATAGCCCTTAAGCTCTTAGCTAATGGTGTTAACATGCTCATTGGGGAATTCAGGGTCAATGGTTATGTGGTCCTCTACCAATGAAATAGTAAGTTATACAACTATATCTTGACCCTTCATTGAGGCTTGATAAATGTAATAAAGATAAAAATCTATTGTTATTGCTTTCCAACAGTCTATTTGACTACTCTCATAGATGTTGGTTGTTATGGCTTTAAGCACATTATCTTTGTAGATGACATTGACCTGGCTTCTAAAGAGGAAGTGTCTTCACTTCTTTAATGAGAAGAATAGGGCTAGATAATACTTCTTCACTTTGGTGTATCATGTCTCATGGGTAACTAATGCATGGCTAAGGTAGTAAACTGGTAACTCTACTCCATAATATCTTTTTTGATAGAGTAGAGAGGCAATAAATATGTTAGAGATAGTAAGGTATGTGAAAAGGTTTATCCTTTTGCAAAGGATAGATGATTATGAGTTGTGTCAACTTTTGCTTAAGGTTTTCAAAGGGCTCTTGACATTAAGCCATCCACTCAGAGTGGACCCCTTCCTTAAGCAAGTGTTTCATGGATTGTAACTTATTCATAAGCCTAGAGATAAACCTGTGAATAAATTGCAATCTACCTTGTAATCTATGAAGCTCCCTAAGGTTAGTTGGTGTTGCCAAGTTGGATATGACTTTAACCTTATTAGGATTGATATGTATTTGTGCTTTAGCATCTTACTAGTTTTGGCAACAAATACATACTTCTTGGGATTAAGCCTAAGATCCTACTTGAGAAATCATTTAATTACAAGGTCTAAGTCATGCATATGATTTTCTACCACTTTAAACTTAATAGCTATATCATCTATGTAATCGTTGAGCAAAGCTAACATGTAATCAATGAAGATATATGTCATAGCTCTTTAGTAGGTTGCTCCTACATTCTTTAGGCCAAAGGACATCATGGTATAATAAAAAGTACCATAAAAAGTCATGAAGGTTGTACTAAGTTCATGTTTTGGGTTAATCCTAATCTAGTTGTATCCCAAGAACCCATCCATAAAGGATAATAAGGCATGTCCAACTATAGTATCAATAAGTTGGTCAATACTAGGTAAATAAAAATAATCCTTGATGGTTGCCTTATTTGGGTCTCAGAAATCTATACAAATATATATGTTTCCATTTCTCTTAGGGACTATGATTATGTTGGATACCCATTCTACATAATCAACACCCCTCATGAAACTAGCTTGGTATAGTTTTGTGATTTCATCACAAACTACCAAGGTGAAATTAGGTCTAATATTGTAAACCTTTTGCTTAATTGGTCTAATGCTAGGATCAAGTATGATGCTATGTTGAACCAAACATGGGTCTAGACTTGGCATATCTTCATATGACTAGGAAAATGCCTTAATGTTGTCATGTAGGACCTTAGTGAAGTATTGAGCTTGTTGAGGTTCTAGTGAGAAACTTAATTTCAAGGTTTTCTCCTCACCATTATGTGTTGTAATAGGAACTTCAACTAGGGAGTCTTTGGTAATGTTCCCAACCTCAAGGTCAAAGGTTTTAACTAGGTTTTTAGGCCATTCTAGATGTTTTTCTATTGAGGCTATGTGTTCAACAAGACCTTAGGCTCAAGATTTAGGCAATTAGAATCAATACATCATTCAACCTTGCTATGGGACCACTTAGGCTCAAAGGCAAGGTAATTTTCTTCCTGGTATCCACACTCTAATCCTACATATCAATCATAAGCACATTAAGTGGCACCTAGGTAGAAATGGATAAACAAAGTTTAAACGATATGAAATACCTTAGTGAATATGTGAACACATGTTGTTCAAATGTTAAACAAAATGCAAACAAGATCAACCAAGGCTATGGGATGTAGATGAAAACCAATAAGATAGAATAAAGGCCAAAAAAGGTTAAAACAAGTTGAAACACAATAAAAATATAGGAAATAAGGCCAAATGTGGCCAACTAATGTTACATTTTGCCAGTTTAAGGCCTTGGTAGGTCATGGTTACATGTTGTCAAATGATGGTTAGAGATGGTCAAACCCAATCACTTAACATCAATCAAAGGCTAGACAAGGGTAAAAATGCCATAATAGAGAAAAGAAAGATAAATGTGATGAAACTAACATGATGTAGAGGATAGATGAGGTCAATTGATAGTAATGAAGGCCAAAATAAGTTAGAAAGCACCATGAAATAAGGTCAAATCCATCAAAACAGAATACATGTGATAAAACTTGGCCAATACTAGCTAAATGGGGTTAGATTTTCCAAATTTTTAAGCCTTAGCAAGCCATGGTATGGGGAAGCTATTTTAGGGCTATTTTAGGGCAAACTTAACATGTTTTCTTATGACTATGATGGTATCTATAGGTGACTACGCTGGCCCAACATAGTCACACATTCCCCAGCTTAGTCAACAATGGTGGACACTTTCTTAGGATCATTATGGTTACTTTTGGGCTTTTGATGGTCTAGAAAGTTAGCACAGGGGGTGGGCATTGAGGATTAACAAGTTCTAGCATCATTTTCACTTCTAGAAGCTTGAAAAACATGTTTCTATTGGTCAACGTAGTAATGGTAGGTCCCAGCATAGTCACATCAAATAATTACATTTCTAGGGCTTCATGGTTGGCCTTAGGGCTCTACTAGCTTCCTAGATCAGGATAGGGTCATTAGAGGACAAATTGATTGTTTGAAAATAAAATTTGGGCAATGGAAGTGGGTTTTATGGCATTTCCCATTTGACTACATTGGGTGAGTGTAGTCATGCATAGTGCTAGCATAGGCATGGGGATTTGGGTGTTTAGAGGGTTGAAATAGAGTAAAATGATACTTGGATGAGGTGGCATAGGGTTCTAGCCTTTCTAAGTAAAATTTGGGCCATTTTGAGTGGTATACTATTGATTGGTGTTGCCACAAATTGGGTTCCTAATGTGACTATGTTGGGCCAATGTAGTCATAAGCCTCTCCAATGTAGTCATGCATAGTATTGGCGACTGTTTGGGATGCGACCGCCAACGAGTGTCCTCGAGCAAGATTTAGGTGCCTGTTGGTCTCTGGCAATACCAAGGCCCAGATACCTCCAAATAAACTCAGTAGTTAATGTGAGTATGTGTGTGTGCTGTTGTGGCGTGTGGTTGTGAGAAATGTAATGATTGCGTTGCGTGTAAACTACAAATGACTTACTTTAAAGAGATTCAGCCAACTTTGCCAAGTACTGTGAGTTATTGAAAATTTCATATTTTGTTCAACTGCCTAGTCTACGTGGTCCGTATAATACCTACTTGTAACAAATAAAATTTTGTAAAAACATTTAAGCACAACTCTGCAAATCTCCTCCTAATTTTCCCCAAAGAAAGAGATAGTTCCACAAGAAAACTAGAAATAGAGCAAGATTCGATGGAAATAAATAGAAAAGAAAAGAAAGTAGATTTGTGTAGACCTCAAATATTTAAACAAGGTAAAATGACACAAGTAAACACTTCATAATAAATCTATCCCAAATTCATTATCTACGAATTGTTCAAACTTCCAAGGCTCAAACAAGCAATATCTTCAAGACAATCTTACTATGCTACCAAAAGTTGCTGCGTAAACTACCACGTACAAGACTCCATTTTGACTAGATAATAGATGTTAACGATTGCATTCAAACAGAACCTTTAAAATACTTGACAATTTCTGATTGAAAAACCATGAGAATTCACTTTAAAGATAAAAAGAAGCTATTCTGGTCCCATCAAAATACCAAAGATTCTCTGAACGCTCTCGACTGCTGAATTGTTCAACAACATGATTACAAATAGAGGCTCTCTTACAACAATCCCAATAGCAGTTCCCACACGTTACAAAATAACAAATTTTACTACTAAAATGTTCTCAAGGCTTTTAAACACAAGCGCTTCTATGCCAAAATTTTAATAGAAATTTCTATCGGGCAACAAGAACAATAAGAGCAATCTAAAAATCCCAAAATTACTTGCCAAGGATGATACTATCTAAACCACTAGCTAAACAATTTAAACAAAACAAAAAATGAAATGCATAACTCATAGGACCATGACAAAGAGGCTGAAATCTTTACTCTAGCAAGCCATCTTGTAAGCAATCGTTCACAATTTCTTTACAAAGCTCTTCTCAAGATCTCAAGTATGTCTTCGAGTGAGAGCCCAAGTGTGATCCCAATGTCTTCTCAAAAGTGTGATGTATGAGACCTCCCAAAAGTCCTAAAAAAATGAGATTCCAATTGAGATTCTTCCTTTTCTTCCTTCCTTTCCTCCTTTCCTTCCTTTGAAGCCTTTCTATAGGGTTCCAAGGTAGGTAGGGAAGTTACATATTTAAAAATATCTCACCTAACTTCTCTCCCAAGTAACTTGACCAACCAATTAAAAGATTACTTGCCCAACAAGTTAGGAAATTACTTGCCCAACAAGTTAGGAAGCATTAACTTAGGAGGTTAGGAAGTTAGGAGATAAATATTTCTTTTGAAAAATAATTCCAATATTTCATATAATTGTTCACAATTATAGCTTTAATAGCCTTTCATTTTTACTTAAAATTTGAAGAATGGTTATTGAAGCTCCTAGTGAGTTTATAAACAAGGCGATAATATAATATCTACCTTGGCATAAATATTGCTGGTACCTTAATCCTAAATATTTTATGTGCACTTGCACCCGAATGAAAATGGCTGGAAAAATTTAAATTCGCAACACCAAGCTCGAATGTGAAGGCGCTATGCCTAGAACTGCCATCGAATACTTCCAAAAAAAATATATCCCACCTTGCCAGAAATCATTGGCAACCACCACTACGGAAGAAGGCTTTGCTGCTGCATCCGGCATCATTGTTCTATACATTCGGTTGTTGGAGGAGAATGATCTAGAGATAGAAACGATGTATTGGACATATGGCCCTGGACATGGGGTTTTCGATTGCCTGGAACTGTTTTATTTTGCCCCAATTTCACTTAGGGCTTCCTGCGTTTTTGTGTTTCTGCAGATTATTTTCTAATTCCTGCCGTAGATTTTAGGGTTAAGGGCAAATGTAATAGAGATCTAAGCATTAGAGAATTCGGCATTAGGTAAGGTAGGTTAGGAACGACCCTGCAATGGCCAGAAAAATCTTCACGCGGTGCACGCCTTGCAGGACACATCGGCGTCATCGAAGGTGGGCGGATCAATTGCATAAGAAATTTGAAATTGAAACGGTTTCTGCCTTGGAAGTGGCAATGCCTAAGCGAGTTCTTCTTCCACCTTGAATCCATGTCCCTGCAAAAATTGTTTTTTGTTTATTTTTGGCACTACACGACCAGCAGAGACGTCACTGATTTAGGGCCAAAAGGAATAGTTGATTCTGCGCGAAATGAAAGCCATTACAGGGCAAAGAGAACCTTGCATTCCCCTGCCTTGGTACCAACGCGATCCCTGTAAACAAAATGGCATTCTCCTGGACTGTTTTCAATTCTTTACAACAATTTTGTCTATTTCCTCCCAACGTGTATAGTGGCTGGAACTGTGTTTGTTTTTTTTGCAGTAAAAACATTATCCAAACCTTACAATAGTGACTTTGATATTTCTCATTGATGCATCCATAAACGGGATCAACTCTTTTAGCTTTTCAACTCTTTTCATCCTTCCCTTTGCAAAGGAGCATGATGAATTTTTCTTTCCTTGATATTAACTCTTGAAAATGAAAATATTATATCTTCATTTCCTAATTTTCTACATGAAACTTCTAGTATAAAATATCAATAAGGCTCAACCATCATATATATTTTTGCTTTGAATATCTTCTATGGCTTATTCATATTTTATCACCTTT